>VDFB02270651.1:512342478-512515583 GCA_007258455.2 Sequoia sempervirens
GTGATAGAAAACTATTTCATCTCCTTTTACATTTTTGGCTTGTTGCAACTATTGCTTTAGTCTAACATTTTCAATGAATAACTTATTTATTAAATCATATGACAACTTGAGTCTTTTCTCATACTTTGTTATCTTCTTTCCCATGTTTTCTAATACATCTTTTTGTAAACATGGTTGAATGAATAGTTATGGTTGCTATGTTTGTTGGACTAGTGTCTTTCATTGTACTGACCATTGTAGATCCTCTCATTTCATTTACTACATCTAGAAGCCTTGGATTCCTTGTGCTCTTTTGCTTCATCCATAGGGAAAGGGTCTGAGTGGTAGGATTGTATCATGTACCTGAAACTCCTTCTTAATCAAATTCTGCAACCAAGTTTGGATCATCCTGAGCTCTGATTTGATCTAATAGAAACACCTTGGAGAGTTCTATTCTAGCTATGATCAACATGTTACTATTTAGCACCAACTCCCTTGTTTCTTTGGGAGTAATATTGATGTTATCAATATCCAACTCTTTCATTGTTTGGGCCTGCACCTCTGCATGCTTTGAATCATCAATCCCAATGAGATTAATCTTCAACCTATCATCAAATTGTTTCATTTTCATTTTTATCCAAAAATATTTGAATTCCCTTGTATGGATGAAATCATCATCCTCCATGAACCACAGAGAAGTAACTATTCTCTTATCATCTTGTATCTCATCAACAATTTCTTCTGATATTTTTATTTTTGGGTCATGAGGATCTAACACCTTTTGCTACTCTATTACCTCTTTCATTTCATTCAAAGTCAAGACTGCTTCTTGCTCTTCATCACTTGACCCATAGTCAACTAGTGACTCAATTCTATGTTTCTTAGTAGGAGGCTTAATCAGTTGGAGATGGAGGAGATGGAGGAGATGGATGAACTAGTGATGGAGGTGGTGTATGTGATGTGGAGGTTGTGGATGATGGTGGTTGGGGTGCAGATGGTAGAGCTTATTTCTCTTCTTGAGCCTTTTTATACAGTTCATCAAATTTACCAAGGACAAATTACATCTTTTTCAACAAATCTGGTTCCTCATCAAAGAACCCCTTGAACTTCTTATCCTTTTCTTTCTTCTAGTCCTCCCATCTCATCATCAATAACCATCTTTTTCTTGTTTCAAACACATATGCAAAATATACTAGGTTTCTTATTACATCCTCTTCTGGATCAAATGCATGTGTTATCGCCCTCTTTGTAAGTAGTGTCCTAATATTGTTGATGTGACCCTCTGGATCACATACTCTCTCTTTTCTTGATCTAAGCAAAAATTGGTGCTTATGAATTTCTACACTTTTTCTAACATATTTGATCCAACTGATAACTCCCCAAAAGCTATCCGGTCATGCAAGAAAGTCCCCTTTCTTTGATTCTTCATGAGACCCTCTTAGGACCTTTATCAACTGAACCAAGTAGTAGGGCAAGTAATGGCAACTGTAATGAAACTTTACTAGATTTTATCTCTTTTTTAGTTCCTACTTCTATTTTCTTAGGTTCCATTGCTTGAAATTCAATGTATGGTGAGTAAAGCTTACCTAGGATATCGCTTGTTCTGAAGAATCCTTTTGACTGTCACACTTTGAGCTCACCTATATTCAACTTTTGTTACCACAAGCGAACAAATTCACAATCTTCCTTGTTTAATTCTCATATCATACCGCATTAATTCCCATAAAAAATATATATCATTCAAATCCTTCACACCAAACTGAATTTCATATTTCAATGTTGATTGATGTGATTGGCCTTCATTTAATGCTCCAACAGTTGATTATCATGGTACTACTCATCATTCTTTGTTCCTCTGCAATACTATGGTACATAGTATTTACTTTTTCTCATTATACCACACTACCACACACTTCCTTGGCCTCCTTGGAAGTACCGCAGTGTAAACTTAATGCTTTACCTTATATACCACTTTACCGCGGGCCTCATTCCGACCCACTATGGTATAGCAGTTCTCCCTTATGTCTATTCTTACTTCGCCACTCTATCATGAGCTTCATTCTAACCCTCCATGGTACAATGCTTCCCTTTTCTAATGCTGATGATGACCCCGATTTACCGCGGGCTAGGTATCAACCCTTCGCGGTATAGCGGTAATATAGTGTATTCTTACCCTCTCACCGCGCTATCATGAGTTAATTTGTTGGAGGTAGGGGTAAGGAGGTAAAAGGAAAGGAAAATATGGGGTGATCAAGTATGGCAGTGGTATAGCGGTAAAAAGGTTAATTTGACTTTACAGATGGCAGAAACATAGATTTTATTAAAATACTCAGAGATACCCTTGATTTTATATGACAAAATTTACAAAATTTTAGATAAAAATTCTTTTTCCAACACCTCAGAATGAGCTTCCCACTCAACCATATCGAATTTATACCTCTTGATAACTTTAATAAAGTGCCACAAAGAAAAATGTTGATTTGTGCTTCATGAAACAAGAAAATCTTTATATGCTTAGAACTCATGAACAAACAGGATGGTACCACAGGCATGCAAGTTGCGTTATGCAAGGTGGCCATGTAAACGCAAAATGTAAAATGCAAAAACATAAAATGAAAAATATGTTCAAAGGATTCTTGTTTAGTTCATGCAAGGTCTATAACTTATGGAACATTGTGTCTAATGTCTCCAAGAGAGGACCAATCAAATAATATAATATTCACAACTTAGGGGATGTAGTGCATCGCATCAGGCCACCAAGAGGAATGTAATATGCTAAGATAGATCATGGTCATGAAGGACACTATACCCAATATACAAAGTGACAAATGGATCATATAAAGTAACAAAGTTGCACTAAGAACCAAGAAAAAGAAAAATTTAAAATGATAATGCCAATGTATACCCCCACTTTAAAGGAATTGCTACACACTATTTTGTGAGCAATTACTTTAAAGTATCAAATGAAAAATGCAAAAGGAAACAAGAACACTTGAAATGGCTTGGAAGCCTATGCCAAAGTCATATATTTCCAAGGTTCCTCTTAGCAGATGAAAGAATTGAAAAGAAGAGGGGTTTATACTGCAAAGGAACACAAATACATAAAGGATCTATGGATTTTGAGGGTCAATATGTTCAATTTGCCAATGTTACCCATAGGGAAGCTTGGAACTATCATCATTCCCCAAATACATAGGTGGAAAATAAACTTCTAAAGAGAGAGCAAAAACAAAGAAAAATAAAATCCATTTGGGTCAACATAGAAGAGACTGTGGTCTCAACATTGTCCCCAAAGGAAAAACATAAGAGTGAAAAGAAAATGAGAAGGTGAAAGAAAAGGAAAAAGCTTTTGGGTCAACATGAAGGAGACATTTCAGTCTCAATGCTTTGCATCATCCCCAAAAGGAAAACACAAAAAAAATATAAAGTAAAAGGAAAAAGGGACCTATTGGTTCAACATGGAAGAGACATAGGGTGTCTTAACGCTTTGTGCCATCCCCAAAAGGAAAACACAAAACACAAAAAAAAGTGAAAAGGGAAAAAGCGAAAATGATGTATGACATATAGTAGAGTGAAGGTACAGATAGAGGAATTCACACAAAGAGAGAGAGAGAACATCAAACATCACATCATGGGGGAACATGATATGCACATGCAAGCACAGCAAAGAAAAGAAAAAGAAAAAGGAAAATGTAAAAAGGATAGTAATGCAAATGTAAGTCAACCATAAAACAAGTTATCCACCTCCCAATCTCCATTGGTGTAAGTGGAAGATGAATAATGTAGCTAAGGGACAAGGAAAAATTCATTACTAGGACAAGGCTAGCAACTTCTTTCCCCCACCTAGTACGAGGCAAGAATGAGTCGAGATAGGTGATGGGAAAGATCATGCAATAGTGATAATGGAAAATTCTATAGCAATTGCATTAAGAAGTAGAGGAAAGCATACTATGGGATGATAGGATAGCAATTGGTGTCAATGAGCTGGTACTTACTCAATATCTCCTTCAATGTCCAACATTCATCACTACGACGTCCAAGAAATTGATGATTTTACAATATGGTATGTTGGAATCTTTAGGACAGATGACCAAACTATTCAAAGGTGATAGGAGTACAAGACCTCTATTTAAAATCATTTGCAATTTCCTTTCACTTTCAAGTGGTGGATGGAGAGGAAACTTAAGTTTTCTCAATTTACAAGGTCATTTGCATTTACTAGATTCACCTTTTTAATGGATTGAAGGAGGAAGAGGACCCATAGGGATCCTAGCATCCTTGTTATTGGAATCTTGATAAGGTTTTTCACATCAATGGAGGACATTCAAGTCAGGAGGGGAATCAAAGATCATTGTGCCATCATCCAAAAGTCTCCAATATTGAAAAGGAGGATTGTTGTCATGTGGAGGATCTTGATATCCTAACCTTGTTGTGTCTGCATCTATTGGTTTTTGTTCTAAAATTTGATGAATGACATGTTCAATTGTTGTGTCACATCCTTGTTTGCTTAAGATGGTAAAACCTTTGCCATAAGTTTTTTCAAGGTTGATGGGTGTATTTGTAACTTTATTATCATAAAATGGTTGAGGAGTTGGTTGTGTAGAAGAACTAGGTCCACCTTTTTGAGGGAACTTAGGTACTTCATTTGTTTCAGGATGGAGGTAACCAAACATATCAGGAGGTGAGACAGTAGGAAGGTCTTGTGACTTCATGGATGGGAAAAAGGTTGCATTGGCTTCAAGGTTGTCAAGGAATTCATTTAAGAACTTATTCGTGCTATCATCATCTTCTCCAATGATGTCAACAACATGAGGAGGACATTCATGAGGAGTTGAAGGAGCATGAGGAAGCTCAAGGTCATTAGGATTAGTTCCAAAGGCACAATTTGACATGTCCACTAAGGACTTCAATCACATCCAAAACTTATTAAAGAAAAAATCCATGATGACAAGGAGTGAAAGTAAACTACTATGCAAGAAAGATAATAAAATAGAAAATTTGGAAAGTATGACATAATGTAATAGTAGAAAGCTGCAATGTAGAAAATGCCCAAAAAATGTTGTTCAGAATGTGCAACTAGATTGATTCACCTAGGGTGGTGAATGAGTCCAGTGGTGAATTTTTTTGTGATTGTTCAAAAAATTTAAAGTGATTTTGATGCTTTTCTAATGCAAAACTAGGATGAAAATGTAGAATTTGAGTTTTTGTAATGTTTTGAAGTGAAAAAATGAAATCTATATGACATATTTACTAATGCAATGTTGTAAACCCTAGGATGAAAAATAATGCAAAAGCTAATGCAATGAGTCCTAGGATGTAAATGTAGATGTAAATAAAAAAGATAATGTTCAATATGTAGGTTCACCAAAATGAACCAAATATTTTTGTGGTTTAGGATGTTGTGACTCTCTTACTCAATTAGGTGAGCCCGTTTCAGATAAATCGGTAACCAAAACTATAGAAAACCTTTTTAGGCCTAGTAGTGGGACTCATTCACCACTAATGGTGAATCAGTCCACTTTTTAATTTTTGAAAATCCAAAAGAGGAAACTAAAGCCTTCAGATTGCACTTCGGTTCCTGACAGGTGTTCACCTCTAAAAGTATGATTTTCGGCATTGTCAGTGACTTTTAATGGATATTTTGATTTGGTCAACAAGGACATGTCTTCAACAAATTTTCAATTCAATCCTTAATTATTTTCAAGTCTTCACAGTGCCTAAATCTGCAAACATACAAGACAAGAAAGAGAAATGTTGGATGCTAGGGCATGGGGGTTTGCCTTGGTCAAACCCCTTTTAGGTAATTAAACCAAATGAAGAAATAATATGAAGAATGAACATGAGATGAAGGGATTAATACCTTTCCATGATGACTAATCTAGATTTTCTGTAGTAGAAGATGAAGATTCAACCCTTGAATGTCTTTGGAAGCTATCTTGATGACTTAGAATGTAAAAACCCTAACTTGCTTGACTTGAAGTGGAAGACAAATGATGAATGAGTTGTGAATGAGTTAAGAGATGTAAATTAGGGTTTAGAGAATTATATTTATAGAAAATTCACCTTATTCACCCGTTAATTAGATCCTTGAGGCCAACATGAAAGAATAATAAACTTAAATTCTAGTTTTTCCCGCTCAAAACTCAAAAATGACACAAACGGGACTAATTCACCACCTTGGATGAATCAGTCCCACCTGGAAGGAACTCATTCACCACATATGGTGAATTACTCCTAAAGGGGCCCTTTTGCTAGCTGGTTTGTTGGGGAATGAGGAAATCAAGTTAATATGGTGACTTTGTTGAGTATTTCATAAAAGTATGCCTCAAGATGCACAATATGGGGTAATAGGGGCTTATTAGTGATGATGTAAAGGGTGGATAAGGCCAAGGACACAAAGTTCAATGTGAAAGTGTGATGAAATACACTTTGCATTATTAAAATAAGGTCCATACAGCCTAGAAAGGCACAACATCCAATGTGATATAAGCATATGAAGCTTTTCTTGTTTCATGAAGCATGAACCAAAATTTTCCTTTATGGCACTTTATTAAAGTTATCAGGAGCTATAACTTTGATTTGGTTGAGCGGGAAGCCCATTCTGAGGCATGACTTTCCCTATAGCCACTTGAGTGTTTGTGAGTACATACCAGCCAAGTGTATGTTTCTCACCTTTTGGGCCTTCTCACCCAATAGAAAGCCATGAGTTCCATCACCCCAAAGTGAGTATGCATCTTTTTTTTGGAGAAACAACCTAGATCTAATCCACAACTAGCTGGACAAATGATGGAAGATTGATCCGACTTTTCCTTTTCTTTCTCTCTTTCATATGTGTGTTCCTTTGTTCTTATGTTTATTTATAGAATAATTTGAACATCTTTTTCATTTGTTCTTTCATATATGTGTTACTTTGTTCCTATGTTTATGTGTGTTCCTTTGTTCTTATGTTTCTTTCTCGCATGAACTAAACAAGACTACTTTGAACATCTTTTTCATTTTACGTTTTTGCATTTTACATTTTGCATTTACATGGCCACCTTGCATAATGCACCTTGCATTCCTGTGGTGCCATCTTGTTTGTTCATGAGTTCTAAGCATATGAAGCTTTGCTTGTTTCATGAAGCACAAACTGACATTTTCCTTTGTGGTGCTCTATTAAAGTTATCAGGAGGTATAACTTTGATATGGTTGAGCAGGAAGCCCATTCCGAGGCACGAATTTCCCCATAGTCACCTATGTGTTTGTGAGTAAATACCATCCAAGCATATTTTTCTCACCTTTTGGGCCTTCTCACCCAGCGGACAGTCATGAGTTCTGTTACCCCAAAGTGAGTATGCATTTTCTTTTTCGGACAAACGGCCTAGATCTAATCCACAACTAGTTGGACAAAGGATTGAAGCTTGATTCGAATTTTCCTTTTCCTTTTCCTTTTCCTTTTCCTTTTCCTTTTCCTTTTCTTTCTCTCTTTTAGAAAGAGTTTTTTCAAGTCAGGTTCACCAAAATGAGCCAAATATTTTTGTGGTTTAGGATTCTATGACTCTCTTACACAATTAGGGTTTTTCACCTAAAGGAAAAGAGATAGATCCAACACAAAATATAGGTGGTTCACTCAAATTAATTCAAGTACAATGAAAGCATACGTAAATGAAATGATCTAAGTGCAATGCACTAAAGAAATAGACTGATTATTTATGCAAAACCTAAGAAATATCAAGTGTTTGAAAACACAATGTGATATGCAGAAATGAACTAGAAACATAAACAAATGCAAATAGAACTGAATGAAATTGAATGGAGTGCACTTGGAGGAAAAATTATAATGTTGGGAGGTTCTGGAATGTCTCATAAATCATTTTTGATGACCTCTAGGACTCATTCGCCATTGATGGCAAATCAGTCCAGGTTTTGGGATGTTGAGAACTAAAATCCTCATAAATCACTTTTTGCATCCTGGAAGTGGGACTCATTCACCACTGATAGAAAATCATTCCACCTACAGAAATCTACAAATTCTAAAGTCAACTCCTTGGGTCCAGATATGCACTTGTCTTCTTGTTGAGTTGACAGAACTGAAACTACAAAAAATGGGTTGAATGATGTCTCCAAGTTTGAATTAGGTCTTTTTTGACTTGAATAGCTTTGATGACTTTTTGACCACTTTTCAACACCTATATTTTTGAAAAATATTCCTACAAGACCTACAAAAACACATGCAAAGAGGGAAAAATGGTTAAGGGTTAGAGTATAGGGATTTGCCTTGGTCAAATCCCACTTTGGTAATCAAACCCTTGATAAAGAAATGAAATGAAATAAGAAAGGAATGATGAATGAATAACATGCAAATGTCATGAACTCACCGAACCCTTGTTGTTGAAGTCTGATGATATGTCAATGGTTGCTCCAAGATGCTTGATAATTGCTTGATTGAATGATTAAGGATGCTAGAATACTTGAATGTTGTGATGGATTGAATGCATGAATGAATGGGGGTTGAAATGGATAGAAAAACACTTATTTATACACACGTATGCCCTAATTTCCTAAAAATACAACATCACAGGCCGACCTAAGGTCTTAATGAATAAAAACCCAAAAGAAATTTGAATTTATTTTGAATTTTGTGCCAAGAGGAACTTATTCACCACCCATGGCGAATGGGTCCCACTCAAGTCAAGCAAGTGGGTGTCAGGAATTAAGTTGCATTTAATGATGTTTGTCAGGTTTTTATTCAAAAACACGCTTAATTAAAGCCTATAAGTGCATAAAGGGGCCAAATAAAGCATAAGAAAGGTGTAATTAGTGATGACAAGCCTAGAAAAGTGTGAAAGTTTGTTACAAGACTTTACAACACTTCCAAATAAGACTTGTTAAGGGATAAAAAGGGAATATTTAGATGAATTATAATAAGAAGAGTCTAGAAAAGTGCAAAAATTTGTTACAACACTTCACAACACCTTTACAAGACATCATAAAGTCTTAATAATTTGAATATTCAAGACCTAATGTGAATGTATAAGTCACATTACAACATTAAACCTAAGGAGAATAAGCCAAGCATCACAGTAAAAAGACCTAAACGACAATGAAAATGTCCAAGATCCATTTTTCTATGGTACACAAACTAATATCAAAAGTTGATCCACTAAAGTATCTATTGTCTAGGACTTGTTTCACTTGACACATGGTCAAGTGGGTCATGCTACTAAGGGATTTTGACATAGAGTACATAGACCATAAGGAAATCAAGGGTAAAATCATAGTAGATTAGTTTCTTGATGCTCCTTTGGTGGATGCATATCCGTTAGTGGCTGAGTTTCCCAATGAAGAGGTCTTTATAGTTGTAGAAACAAATACATGGACGTTTTACTTTGATGGGTGATATATACACAATGGAGCTGGTGCAGGTGTCTTATTTGTCACTCCTTAAGGTGATTATATCCCAAAGTCATTCAGATTAGCATTTCCATGCACCAACAATATAACAGAGTATGGAGCTCTCATCACTGGTTTTAGAATCACCATCTAATGGAATATCACCTATCTACGAGTCTTTGGTGATTCACAACTAATTATCAAACAAGTCGATGAGTTTATTACAAAGGATGATAAGGTGTTACCCTATAAATCCATGGTCAATGACTTCAAGAAGTATTTCACCTTCATCTAGTTTGACCAAATTCCTAGAGTCTAAAACAAAGCAACAGATGCAATGGCTACAATCAGTTCCCTCATCAACTTGCCCAAATATTGAATGGACTATGAGTTCCTCGTTGAACAAGTTCTAATCCTAGCATATGATGTCCCTTATAATGATATGGTGTGCAATATCATAGGTCCCAAATCACCCTAGTACCTTGACATTTACACCTACCTCCATGATAATATACTACCCCCTAATCTTAACCACAATCAACACAAATCATTTATCAAAAGTATGTCCCATTATACCATCATAGGAGATACACTTTATCATCAAGGGTATGATGGCACACTCCTTTGGTGTCTCAATGAATTAGAATCCCATGTTGCATTAAATGAGGTACATAGTGGTGTCTATGGGTCTCATTCTAATGGAATGGCCCTAGCCAAGAACATTCTAAGAGTAGGATACTATTGGCCAACTATGGAACATGATTCCTGTGAGTTCGTAAAGAAATTTCTACCCTACCAACAACATGCAAATTTGATCCATGCTCCTATGTAAAACTTGTAACCTATCATTGCTCCACGGCCTTTTTCATAATGGGGTTTCGACCTAATTGGCAAGATTTACCCTCCATCCTCTGAAGGCCATACATTCATCATTATCGCTAGTTAATACTTCACCAAGTGGGTGGAAGCAATTCCACTCTCCTAAATTACAGGTATTCATATCTCCAAGTTCATCCTTTTCCATATTTTCTATAGATATGGAATTCCCTCCACCATCACCACTGACAATGGTAATCCATTTAAAAACTAGTAGATGAAAGCCCTTTATGAGACATATCATATCCAACATCGTTAGTCTACCCCTATTACCCTCAAGGTAATGGTCAAGCTGAAACGACTAATAAAACACTTATAAAAATCCTTAAAAAGGTGATCAACAATACTGGTCAAGATTGGTACCTCAATCTTCATCCCACCCTTTGGGCCTACCACACATCCATCCACACACCCTTAGGCACCACTCCATATTATCTCATTTATGGTGTTGATACTATCTTGTTGATTGAGGTCGAGACCCCATCACTTTGCATCTCTCTAAAGAATCTTATCAGTGATGAAGATGCTCGGGTCTCACAGTTAAGTCAACTAGAACTCCTAGATGAAAAGTGAATTAGGGCCTACAATCATCTACAAGCATATTAGAATCATCTTAGGAGAAGCTACAACAAGAAGGTTTGTCCACGTCAATTCAATGTTGGTGATCTAGTCCTTAAGGAGAATGAACACACCCAACAAGATCAAGACAAGAAAGGAAAGTTTGAGGAAAATTGGTTGGGTCCCTATGTTGTCACAGCTAAATATGGTTCTAGGGCATATAGGCTTCCTATACCTAAGGGGGAACCCTTAGAGGAGCCTATTAACATCATGCACCTGAAGAGGTTTTACACCTAAGTTAGTGAGGTTATCTTATCTTGAAAAATACCAAAAAAAGTATAAAATCATCAAAAATACAAGAAAATCAAAAAAGTCAGAAAATCCAAAAATAGTAAAGAGAAATAATCCATCCTATGGTGAGAACCACTCCTGGTGAAGCCTTGGATAAGTACGTTTGGTGAAAACTTGGTAGCAGGCGCCATTCGTAGAGGGCTTAATCATTATTTACCTTGCATCCTAGTTACTTTATGCTTCCATCCATCCTATATGCATATCCTATCCTCATATCCTATCAATCCAATCCTCCTATCAGCATCTGCTTATCCATCACTTGGTATATTTTGGTTGTGCTTTGGATGATTCCAATCGTCTATCCGCAATCCTGAGCTTTTGTCCCAAATCTAAGCTTCTCATTGCTTTTCCATTGATGTCATTTTTTGGTCACATGTCCTCATCTAGGATCTCTCATTGTATTAGTCATTAGTAGGTCTCATCTTGTCTTTTGTCCTTTTGTTGAACTATGTTTCCCCTATGCTTTCATGTAGGCAAAGCTAATCATTTGATCAACCCTCAGGGAATTTGTCTATCATGTCTTTGTCATCCATCAAGGCCTCCATTGTCTTCTTTCTACTTTTATCCATGGTCAGTCATCGATTTTTTATCGAACTATGAGGCTCTGCACTTTCACATAAGAAAGGATAATCTTTGATCAGCCCCTGAGCCCCTAGGTCTTTAGGGTGTGTCTTGTCATGTCATGTCATCAAGTATGTCCCTACCTAGCTGGTTCGTAACAAACAAAATATCTTAGTATCTTGGGATCCAATCAGTTTCAAATATCCTGAGTCATGTTGATCACCTAGTTTATCCTCCATCTTTGGTCTTAATAAGATGTATCCTTCCTAATCAGACCACATCAATCCTATCCACCCTTTTGATCCTATGGAAAAGGGCATTTGAAGTTTATTGTGATCTTTTGATTTTTTTGGCTTTTGTTTTGAGCTTCCTATTATACCTTTTCAGGGTCACCACGATCCATCATATCATGGTGCGCTTTGATTGGTAAACATAGGAGCATATCTTGATCTTTTTTCTATTCTTTTCTTCTTGGTTGTCACACATAGTACCCACCAAAATCCTTGTGGTCTTATGTTACACTGGGGAATCCTTTGTGCAAGTGTGGTTATCCCATTACCTGGCCTGACCAAAGCCCTTGTGGCTTTGGGGTGTTGGGATAGCCTTCCTACATGTTATGTTTGTTTTACACATTTGAAACTAATCTCCCTTGGTTCCTCATACCCTTGTGTCTCATGTCTTATGCTATAGCAAAAATTAGTGCTCCTAAAATGGAAAAATGGCATTATGATTGCATTTTATTTATCATCCCTTTGCATTTCATTTATCCCCATCCATTCCTTCCCTAGCCTATGGTTAGTGATTTTGATTGTACAAATTCTCATCTCTCATCTTTCCTTCCTATCAGGATTCCTATGGTTTGACAGGTGTAGTACCACACCCATCATTATTCATCTTGATATGCAATACATTGTCACACCTATCATTGTTCACTTAGGTTCATTTCTCATTGCATTATCATTATCATGTTCATTTTAATTTTTTTAGATTAATCTAGATTGGTTATTCTAAGCATCTTAAATTCATTTCATATCATTTCACCTCATTGCATTATCATTTTAATATTCATTTTGAGTTGTTTAGATTAATCTAGATTGGTTATTCTAAGCATCTTAAATTCATTTCATATCATTTTCATATTCATTTTGAGTTGTTTAGACTAATCTACATTGGTTATTCTAAGCATCTTAAGTTCATTTCATATCATTTCATCTCATTGCATTATCATTTTCATATTCATTTTGAGTTGTTTAGATTAATCTAGATTAGTTATTCTAAGCATCTTAAGTTCATTTCATATCATTTCATCTCATTGCATTATCATTTTCATATTCATTTTGAGTTTTGTTTAGACTAATCTAGATTGGTTATTCTAAGCATCTTAAGTTCATTTCATATCATTTCATCTCATTGCATTATCATTTTCATATTAATTTTGAGTTGTTTAGATTAATCTAGATTAGTTATTCTAAGCATCTTAAGTTCATTTCATATCATTTCATCTCATTGCATTATCATTATCATGTTCATTTTAAGTTGTGTAGATTAATCTAGATTGGTTATTCTAAGCATCTTAAGTTCATTACATTCTACTATCATTTCATGGCATTATCATTTTAGGTTGTTTAGAGTTATTGCACTAAACCTATTAGTTCATCTCATTGCATACATTGCATTGCATTACATCCATACATAACATTATCACATATGCATACATCACATTTTTCATTCATTGCATCTCATTACATTTTCATGCCACAATCAAATCATAATAATATGCCTAGAAATTTTTCCCCCTAAAATTAAAAGAAAATTGATTGTATAGTATACAACATAGATATCCATGTTTTAGGATCACATTTGTTGAATCAATCACAAGGATTTCTAGACATATCCATTACAGGCATAAGTTTTTCATCTACACATTCACGTTGCCACTTGCATCACAAACCATTAATACCGCATCCATGACATACATCATAAAATCATAAATAATCCATCACATCCTACATGACAACACATTATACATAATACATTTAATCCATATCATCCACATAAACATAAGCATGAATAATCATAATCACATACATTCATCATGATCATAATCATCATACACATGAACATAAATAAACATCCATCACATAATAATCAGGTAGTGTCGGAAATGCCCATCGCATATCATGTATATCAAAAAATGTATAATGTTCATTGTGAATGTCAAAATCCTCGAGCTCCCTCTAGGTGGTCTTTATTTTGTGAGTATCGGCCTGCACCTCAATTTTTTGAACATCATTAGGCCCCTTTTTGAAGAGATTCATCCATTGTTGCCATGTGTCTATTGGGTGCTCTTTGTAGTGATTTCTTCCTTTGCTCTCCTACCGGCTCCCACCATGTTTCCACGTGTCAACACCGCAGACTCTTCATGGTTGTTTCCCTTCACATTTTAGTTGAGCCCTGACCATGTGCCACATAGCTTTCATCCACATACATTTTTGGCAGACCCCATAGTTGGTGCCAATAGTAAGGAATGCCTCCATGTGTCTTCATTGTACCATCTTTTAACACAAGGAGGAGGAATCAATGAGTGAGCTCTAACCTGCTCCCACATGTCTCTTTCATAGGGACTTCATCAAAGGGGAGGCAAGAGCAAGCTGTGTGCCTTGTGAAGCTTTCGTGTGTCTTAACTACCTTTGTAGGTGAATGACACTTGTATGCACAGGGTTTTTCTGGGACCACTACCATCATTCATAGGGGATGCATCTGGCTATGGAGCAACCATGTTCAATGGCCCAAATCTTTTCTATTGCAATGGCCAAAGGGAATCAATGTTGCAGGCATCATTACTCAAGATACAAAATCTTTTTTGTTACTGGCTCATTAGGTGGTGGGATTGTTAGCTATATATACTACTTCTTCCTTCCAAAATTAAGTTCGAAAGATATAGAAAAATTAGGGGAAAGACGCCAGGCCTTTTGTATTACTTTTAGATTATTGTATGAGACTCTCAGACTATGCCATTGTTCATCCTTTATATTTTTTTTAAGCTAATTGATAAAACATTATGTTGTGCCATTATTGTCCTAAATTGCTTATTTGTAGAAATTATATGATTTTAATAGAAGTTTTCTGGTTTAGATCATGTCTTTGACTTCTCTTTTTAGTGAATGTGTATGAGAATTATTTTATGTCATTGTATAAAATATTCAGCTTTTCATCTTTGATTTCTATTTTTCTAGAACATAGCAGTTGTTAATCGGGCCCTTAAATTGAATCATAAAAGATATATTTACTGTGATTGTATCTATTCCTTAGTGCATTGCCTTAGTTATACCTTTATTTTTTATATATGCTTCCTTTTCCCATTCCAAAACCCCAATTATAGAAGAATTTGGATTCTTTAAAAACCTGGAGGTCACTCAGTTTAGCGCAGTTGGTCCCCCCATTAACTGAGTTTCCCATAAAGGTTGTTACCTTGCCAATTTTTGGCATCAACATTCATCATATGTCCATCATAATCCATAATAAAAACCATGAGCATCCATAACAAGTCCATAATAAAAAACATAACATAACAAGTCCATCATAATGTCAATCGAAACCCATCAAATAACATATAGGTACAAAGATCTAATCAAGTATAGAGACTACATCTCCTCAATGAATAAAGAATAAAGAATCAATGAATTAATGAATGAAATAATCCCTGGAATTTGTGTTGTAGAATCTATAGTCTCTATCTTTGTATGTTGCTCATCCAATCTGCACTTTTCAAAACTTGTATCTTGTATCCACTCTCCTGTCCACCCTGGGCTTCCTACATCTGACCTCTACGGGGAGTCTGGGACTAAACCTCTACATCTGGGGGGAGTCTCACGAAAGCTGCTATATCCCTTTGTATGCATGGCCCTTGAGTGTGATGGCATAGACATCTGTGGGATTGCTCTGACATATGGTGAGACCCTTTGTGCTAGATTTGGGACGGCCTAATGATATGCAAGCATGTAGTAAGTAGCCTTTGTCCTAGCATTAACCACCTCCACCACTTGTCCTCTCGATAGGTTCTGCTCTATTTGATATCTATCTCATAGCCCAGTGATGTGCCTCCTCTCACTCTCCCAAGCCTCCTAGGCCATCTGCATTTGATCCACCTATGCCTGCAACCGAGATATTTGTTGTGTTGTTACATCCTGCTACCCCTGCAATGCCTATACCTAGGCCTTTGTTGTCTCTGCCCTCTCTAACAGTCCTCCTGCATCCCACATCATCACCTTAGCACACTTTGCTCTATCTTAGATCTTATCTCTCTCCCTCCTCATCTCCTCTAATCCCCTTTGTAGCTCTGACACCTATCTCCTCAAGTCACCCATCTTTATATGAGCCTCCTGTACCCTCAATAATGCCTCATTTTCCAAGGCCCTGTAATCCATGTCTTCATCCATCTATAGAGCCTGTAACCTATCTACCTCCCTCTATAGCTTATCCTTGTCTACCTCAAACTCTCTGAGTTGATGTTTGGCTATACCTAGTTAAGTCAGGGCTCCTATCAGTAGTACAATGGGATCCTTAGGTGGTGGTGCTACATACGACACCATAGCCAATGGGTGTATCTCCAAAGCATCCACCTCCATTGATTTCCCCTCTCCTCATGCCTCCTTCATATCAGCATCCCTATCTCTCCCTCTCCTATATTGGCCACCTCTCCTCCTCCTCCCTTGTGGTTAGGCTAGCTCTCTCTTGTCATTTGATCTGAATCCTAGTGCACCTACGATTAGTTGCACTATTGTGATCCGCCCTAGTCTCCCCTTTTCCAACCATACAGATTGTCCTACTATGGTCCCCGTATCTGTTGGCCCTCCCCTCCATGGATACTATGTGAGAGACTATATCCCACATCTATCATTCATACTCAGCCATAATCAGCTCTCCCCATATCATTGTTGGCTCCCTAGTGATCCGCTAGAACCTCTACGGTCCTACGGGAATATCATGTTGTATCCCAAACTACCTAATGACAATGTCTACTCTATGCAGCTCTACAATATATGGATCTTAGCCAATGAAATAAAAAACTAAGAAGAAGTATCCCATGTATCTCCTATCATCATCCCTCCATCCTTGAAAGCATCATGCTAGGTAGGGTCTCCATGTGATGTCCCCCTCCCTCAACCCATCTAGTCTCCTCCTACATGTCTCCAATTCACCCACTACCTAATAGTGAAGCCTCCAACCATACTTTGTTCCCCACTAGTAAGCCATAGGCAATGTATCATCTCTCACACCAACAATAAGAATATCTAGTAAGGCAACGCTAATATGCTCCCAAGCCCACACTTGAAGTAGTGTCACATGGGTGATGCTAAGTGCTCATCTATAGCAGATGATGTGCATGTCCCGGTATAGTTAGGCTAGCACACATGCTCTCCATGCAAACTCCCCCTCTCACCTCTCCACAATGTGTTTGAAAACCTCAATCACCTTGAGGCTGCAGAAGTATCCACTCCTATCTGATAGAAAAATCCCACTGATTAGGCCATAAAGGTACAATGGTAGGGATGGTACCTATAATCCCAAACAAGTGTCTAAATATAGCTCCCTCCACTGGATAGGTAGCTCCACCAATCCAAATATAGCTCATAGGCTCCTATCCACCACTCAGTTGCGTGTCTAGCTGATCAAGTTCCCTCGAATAGGAAATCACAAAATCCTCCACATGTTCTCTAGATCACTGTCATCTCCCTTGTCGAGAGATGAAAGATGGACATCTTCGAGCTCCATCGCTCCATCAGCATTGTCAGTAGTCCCCAATGCACTCTAATGTTGGGATACCCCAACATGTGTAGTAGTCCCGCCTGTGCCAATGATCCATGGTCCTAGGCATTCATCACCCTCCATGTCACCTCTAGAACTACTAAGTTCCTCTCGTGAGTCCTCAACATCTCAAAGTTCAGCATCCATATAGAAAATTATGTCAATTTTCCAAAGTTTCATCTCTTTTCTATCATTTTTCATCCCTAACCCGGTTTGGAAAATCTGCCTTTATGCAAGGAAAGTTTTCCCTTTTTCCTTCCTAGTGTGTTTTCCCATCTAGCTAGCACTCTCGCCCCTTTGTTGTCCTTTCATGAATTTTCCTGTTTTTTCAGAAAATCCACCTCTTTCTTTTCTAGGCATGAATCTTCCCTTCTTTTCCTCAAAAGAGAATTTGTATTCGCCCTTTTACTCGAGGGGCAATTTCTCATTCGCCCCTGTGTCTTCTTTCCCCTGAGTGGAAAATTCGCATTCACCCTTCTCTCCAAAGGGCGGATTTGTATCCGCCTCTTTCCCTTTTGGGAAATTTTGTATTCACCCTTCCATAGTTCTGGAAATTTTGCATTCACCTATCTATTTTAATTTTTTCCCTTGTGCACATAGTAGGTTCGCCTTTTCCTCGAAGAGGCGATTTCGCAATCACCCCTCCCCTAGTGTGTCCACCCCTATAGAGTGTGAGTTCACCCATTTCTTCGCTAACCCTTTTGGATGAGAAAATATTCCTGTTAGAAGGGAAAATCCACCCTTCTGTGGTGAATCCATGCCCTAATCTACCTGACCCAAAATTAAACATATGCATATAGATTCAAAACAAAATCACAAAGTGGGATTTGTGGCCTACCTGGCGTAGTACTGCCCTATAGTAGTAGAACTGCAACACCTCCTTGCCTTGGTGGATCATCTCATCATCCATGAATGCCTCGTCACCACTCTTTTCAACCATCCTCGTCACTCGCTTTCTCTCTCTCTTTCATCTAGTCAGTTGCCAAGTGTGCAAATGAAAATTAGGTGAATAGTAATTTTTCAAATTTACTATTTATAATTTTCACTTTTTACACCTAATTAGCCTTTTAATTTTTGGTTAATTTTACCCTTTAATTAACCTTTTATTAATTCATTCCCCTTTTTTCTTCTGAGGGCTTCCATTCACACCTCATTTTCCTATTTTCCTCTATTCAAAATCCATTCTTCATGGTTTTTTGCACTCTATCGTGTGGTCCCCTCTATTTCTCCATATCGAGAAGTCACCTAGGGCCCCTTTTCTTCCCCATCTGCCCTCTTAAGGGGGTATACCCTACCATTTTCTTCCATCCTTCTATCCTATCCACTTCCCTACAACATTGGGGCATCGTCTAATATTATTTTCTTAGATATCAAGTTGTCTGTATTTTATTTTTCTTTGAAATAATGTTATTCTAATAGTATTTCAAAGAGGGGAAAAATGAAGACACCTGAATTTGACTACTCCCATATGGTAAAATTCACCCCTTGTATTCCTCTGTCCCGCATCCTTCATCCACATTAATTAAATAATTTATTATTTGATTATTATTGCCCTGCAACCTAATGTCCCTAAGGTATTTAATAAATCAATTAAATACTTTATCCCCTTTCATCTCTAAATTAAATAAATACCCCAATTTACTTAATTTGGTCACTTTAGCCCCAAATGAATTAAATCTATTTTTAATTCATTATTTTCTCTCTCCTCATGTCACATCCTCCATAATCCTCTCTAATCCATATTAATTTAATTAATCTGTGATTAGTATGTGCACACCCCTAATCATCAATAGGGTCACATCCTCCATCATCTCCCACTTGCCTCTAATCTGTCATTAATTTGTCTAATTAGGTATTTGCACAGCCTTAATCACATGATTAACCTAACCTAATCCCCATGCCATTTATGGCATGTGTCCTAAGTCAACTGCATTAAATACTTTCTCCTTTTGGAGAAGGCACCCCCTTCCCCATGTGAATTTTTAATTCACATTTATTTGTCCAATGGATTTTAAGGAATTTAAAATTCCTTCTTCCATCTCCATGAGGATTTGTGAGGAATTAAAAAATTCCTCACATGTCCTCTCACCCACATGTGGACAAGGACCTCCATTATGAGGAGATTGTGTCCCTTCCTAAGGTAAAACCTAGTACCTCCAAATCATCCCCTTCCTTACACATCACTTACCACATGTCAAGATGTGAGGGCTTGTGCTCAACTCACCCTGGCCCTTGATCTTTTCCATCATGGATCAATCTTGTCCTTCATTCCTTTAGAGGCACTCCCCCTAAAAATGGCAGAATTGCTTCCATTTGCATAATCCATTCTAGCAATCATGAATTCAAACATTTAGCCAATTTTCAAGCTTCCAAGCCTTCCATCCACCATTGTTGTGGCATTTTGAGCCTTCATCTTGCATCCATCCAACTACCCACAATCTCCATTGCATTCCTCATGTTCTCACCATCATTTAGAGCTAGGTTTTATGCTATTTTTCTACCAAGGAGCACACATACCAAACAATCAAAGGGCCAACCAAGACCATCAATCTAAACAAGGTAAAATGTTCTAATTTCTTGTGTTTTTGTTTAGATTCAACTAGGCCAATCTTGAGGTGATTGTTTTGTGTTCTTCCTTTGTTGCATTAGTTAGTTTTTGCATCTTAGAGCAGGAATTTCACATTGCACACAAGGGGTTCACACAAACTAGGGTGTTCGTATGGACCCTGGTTCGAGCGAACCCTATTTAATAATGGGACCCACTTTTTGGTAGTTTTTTAAAACAAAGACAAAGGAAAATTCACAAATGGGGCCATTCTCGAACTGGGTCCATAATGAACCCCCTTTTCCCCCTTCTCCTCCTCTTCTACCAAATCTCTACAGAGTTTTTCCTTTCGAAGCTCGGGTTGAGGACAAAAATGGAGGAGAATTCACAGACCCAATTGGATGATGGTAGTCCTCGAAACAAGCCAGCCATCGAATATAATTTTAATATGTTTTGGTTTTATTATGTATTATTTTTAGTTTGATTAAACATAGATTTTTCACCAAAAATCAAGCTCTTTGTTCTGAACATGTGGAAAAATAGTAGATTATAAAAAAAAATTGAAAAATATCAGTGCACTAGATACTGATGTCCCTAATCCAGCAAGAATTTTTTTTTTTGATACATATAAAAAGTTATGTTTTAGCCAATAAATCATGTCTAAGTTGTAATTGGTTTGACTTTGCAATGTAATTAAGAAAAAAAGATTCAATGAAATGCTATGAAACCAATTCCATGCACTAGATATTGTAGTTAAAAATCTAAATTCAAAAAATTATAATTTTATCCTTCATAGAAAAAAAGTTGTGTTAGCCAGTAACGTCACTCTTTAAAAATGATGTTTACTGTTAAAAACTAGTTTTTGAAGGAGATGGAAAAAGAAGTGCAATCTGATTCCAAATTTTTTGAAAAAAATATATTTAGAATCTACAAACAAAATGTCACAAATCACTAGTTTGCATCTGTAGACACGTAAAATGTACCAATTGACATTGTGCATATGATCCTAACCACTAACATCGTTTCATCCTGAATCATCCTTTGGTCTAACCATTTAATCAAATACTTTTATTTGATTAAATTCATCAATATTCCTCTCTTAATTAAATAAATCAGTTATCTAATTAAGTCACCTTCTCTCTTGATATTTAAATCAACCTGTCTCGATCTAATTATCCTATTTAATTAAATAATTAATTTTATTTGATTAAATCTCTAAATTCTATCTATTAAATTAAATAAATTAAAACCTTATTTGATTTAATCTAACAATGATCTCTTTTAATTAAATAAATCAAAATCTTTATTTAATTAATCCCTTATCACATTCTTCTCATACTTGATTTAAATAAATCCATAAATTTAAGTCAAATAGGTCACATCATTTAACCCCCTTCATTAAATTAATTCACTTTGATTAATTTAATCTCATATCATGTCCTATCCTCTAGCTTTTCCCACTTGCACATGAAAATAGACTTATTGATTTATTAAATCTCTATTTTCTTCAACAAGGCAGCTTGTAAGGAATATTCTTCAAGTTTGAATTCAAAATCTAAGTTGTCATGTACATCCAACAAGGCATTTACTCTCTCTTACATGTCCTTTTCCTTGAGCCAAGTGGCATTCAATGCATTCCTCCTTCCCTCTTGCATGTCATTTCAACAAATTCAAAATTCAAATATTTTCATTTATTGGCACAATCCTCAAAACTTGCACATCCTCCATCCACTCATAGGTTGAAAAGTGGAATCTTGCCATTGGTTGAATGTTAGTCCCACATTGCTCTATTTTGGACATTCATCCATCTTGGAATTCTATAAATAAGAGGCTAATCTCCTCATTTCATTATCCACAATTTGAGTAAACTTACTATGCTCAAATCATTAGCAAATTTCATCCATTGTCATTGAATCTTAGCTAGATTATGCAGATTTTTCCATTGGAGCACTCACCATTCTTCATCAAAGTGGATCATTCATCAACATTCATCAAGCTTGCATCATAGGAGTTGGGAAAGGGCCAATTTTCACATCAAATTGGCACCAATTCCCCCATGGGATCAAGAGTTTGCATTGTCTTCAATAGGATTTATCTTGCTTTATTGCTCTTTCATTTCATTCTTGTTTCATTTCCTATTTTAAACTATGGTAATGGATTTCATGGGGAATCTTTGTTCTTACTTGCATTTGATATGTTAATGTGTTTGTTCATGTTGTTTTGTAGGTATTTGGATTGGTGTTCACACATTTGGTGCTAGAAAGAAGGCTTGAACCTTTCAATCACATTTTTTTTATCAAATTCATGCATTTTTCTTTGTTTACAGGTTCAGCATCCCTGTTCAGCACTGCTGGTTCTCCAACGTCGCTATACAGGACCGCTACAAATTCAAACTACGACGCTGAAGTCTTCCTACCCAATATTTTAAATTTCAAACCACACCGCTTGACCAATCAGACCCGCAAGAATTTCAAAAAAATCAAACTGCACCACTGAGCAAAAGGGTGATGCATTTGAGCTCACTGGTTCGGGTACAGAGCACCGCTGACTAGTAAGCGGCACTATACAACACCGCTGGAGAAATAAAATTGTGATGTAGTCATGGATTGTGCCACTGACAGGGAGTAAAAAATTGGAATTTCATTTTAGCATGTGCCTTTTGTCAAATGATAAGTTTATCTTATTTTTTCTACTTTTTAACCTCTACGTTTTGTAGAATCTGACTGATTTTCTTACTTGTAGGTTGGATCAATTAAAAATAAAAGAAAGAGAAGCATGATGATGGTATTTCACAAAATCAAAGTGTTTTTAAACACTTTAGTGTTTGTTTAACACTCGTAGGAAATTGCTATCTCTTCTTGCTTAGGATACTAATTTCATTTGGGCTTTTAAAAAGAACCTTTTCAATTTTTGCAAAGGCCTAAAACAAACATTAGGACTAAAACTTACTAGATTTTGTTTTTTGGTTAACAATTGAACAAAACAACTCTCATTTGTCCTTTGGTGCTTTAAAAATAACTCACAATTGCTTTGTGGCATAAAATGAACAAGTGCAACTTTGTCTTCATGATGGCTTACTTAAACTAACTTCATTAAAAAAGGACGTATGCACTTCTCTCACGCTTTATTGCGATCTTGAGAATCAAAAGGCATTTTTTTTGTGATTTTAGTTTGAGATAAAGCAATCACCTCCACACTTCATTTTGGGTTTAAAATTGAACAAAACATTGTGCGAGTGTGAGTAGAGCATTATTGCATACATTCTCTCTCTTTGTGTTGCAGACAAAGATTGATCGAGTTACGGATATTGTCTTTATTCACTTTTGTTTATCTTAGAGGTTCTTCCTTGGGGAAAAAGTACTCACCCAAGCGAACAACTCAACCAGTAACACTCTAAAGCCAAGAGTATTTCCAACAGGGATATAAATTTGGGTATTGGAATAAATGCCAATATCACACAGTTGGCTCCGACGAGATGGATCTAAAAAGGGACTCTTGTCGTATGGGTCAATCTCCACAAATGGAAAGTCCTAATTAAAGCCCATGTTTTAGAATTTCCAAAATCCTTGATCTATTTGTTGGTGCAAGAACGTTCATTCTAAAGCCGCCCCACACTTTTACTATCTTTTAGTAGAAATGGAAAGCATGCCATGGGAGTTTCATGGGTGTTGATGCTTGGCTTCCCCGTATAAGTGAGTGTCATGGAGGGGAGCCAGTGGGGTCAAGCATCTAACCATTCACTAAAGATAAGCGTAGTTGGACTTGTCCAAGTGGGGACTCAAAAAATATTGTCTTCCATATCCATAAGGTTGTACTTATTCTCAGTTACAAAATGCTTTGCTTGTTCGAAAACATCTTGGAAACAAACACTTAAACATCATCAAAATTTCAAACCCTTTAGGAGACAAATACAATTGATCCAATTCAGGTGTTATTGGTTGCCCTTGGGATTCCATCCTTAGAGGTTTCTAAACACTTGGATTACCTCTCAATTTGTCTACTAAAGTTAAACAATAGGCAACCCTTGCCTTGAATTCATCGAATTTCCACATAACATACTTTGTGGTATTCGAAGAAATTAAGACATTGGACATCTAGTTTGGAAACCTAATCAAAGAAGTGTTTGTGGTAAAATAAAGCCACTAAGCAAAGATAACAAAATAAACTCTCACATGTGTTGAAACCTCACGATTTCCAAGAGGTCAAATCCCAAAACGAAATTCCTTGATTCAAAATCCAGAAATATATGCTCAAATTGAACCACTTCTTGGTTATAAAGGTCTATAGAAGCATTGCATGTTCTTCAATATCGAGGTCTAGGCAAACAAAGTGTCTTTTTTTAGGTTCATCCTAGGATCAGAAGAAATGAAAGTCTTTTTCACCCATCCTTCAAACATCAAACCAAAAAATCATCTCACCATCACCTTTTGAGAAATCTTGAAATTATCCTTCATGCTAGGCTTTTTTGCAAAAATCAAAATCATCAAATCCTTGAGACAAATTCCTTGAAATCTTTATCAAATCATCTTTAGCTAGGTATATGTAGATGCATCCTTCTTCATATGCTTGGTTAAATTATCATCTTGTTTGAATAGGTGTGGGTAGATTCATCCTTCTCCCTACACATATTCAAAAATATATCATCCTTTGAGCAAATCTACCCCTTAGATAATCATCCAACATCTTAGGGTCTATTTGTTCAATCAAAGCAAACCAAAATCAATCAAGTTAAGGGCAATCCAAAAAATCAAAATCAAAATCCAAAACATATTCAAAAGTCCTAAAAATTCTAGGATTCCCCTCAAGATTTATCAAAAGATCAAACATACACATCATCCATCTCTCTCATCATCGTCATATCACCTTTTGATCCTCAAGGTATCCTAAAATTTTCTCTTTTGTGCATAAAATAAAGATCAATCCAAAAGAATTAAGAGATTCATCTCCCATATTCTTGAAAATTGATCCTTGTTTTATGGTTCAAACTAGATCTCAATACAAGAAGAACATGGAAGCTGACAAAGAAACACCCACTTCAAGTGACCTAAGCCAAAAAAATGCCGAAATGAATCCAGTTGAATCAAGCAATCCTTTGACTATCTCATCATTACAAAACCCACAAGAGGAAATTCAAGAAGATCTTACCTTTGGGATGTCGCATGAAGAAATAACCGAAATGCTCCAAAATCTGGAAAACCATAAGATCATCAACATCATGATGAGGCTTAATCCTTCACTATACATGCTTGAACTAGCAAAACAAGGGGCCAAATTGCCTTCTGATTTCGATGTGAGCTCTATAGTGGAACCATCTTTGGAGGCTATGCCTCTAATTTCATCCACACTCCCCATCTCATCTACACCCCCATCCCAAAAACATCACTCAAAACATTCTACAAATCACAACATCTTTTGGTCCAACTCAACCTAATGTCAATAAGGGAAATGCATTTCTTAATGCTATTTAAACACACCCCCTTGTTAATAATCAAGACTTGGAGGAAAACACCATTTTGGAACAAAACATACCCCAAAATTCATTACATGAGTATGTCCCTCTCACTTTCCATAATCCTAATTATCCATCATCATCATCCTTCTGCACAACACCTCAAACTTCTCTTCTCACAAATTCACAAGAAGAAGGTGGCATGTTCGGACTTGGGGGAATTGTCGACACCACATCATTTTCTCAAGAACTCACACCCCTCACATTTTCACCTCTTCCACCATTACCACCATTATCCAAACCTTTACTTGGCTTGGGGCTTTCACCTTTACCAAATATCAATCAAGCCAACATTCTAAACACCAATCAAAGCATCACGCCAAACTCTCAAAACTTGTCATCAATATCACAACAATAGATGCAAACTACACAAGCAATCATGAAATCATAAACCACCCCCCTAACATCTCAAATCATGGTCTCTCAAGGGACAATCACATCAACAACACCATTCATCACTCAAATCACCAACACGACATCATTGCTCACCACCACCACAAACACCATTCCAAATCCACCACCACCCCCGCGACCACCAAACTCCAATTTATCAAACCAATATAGCATGGCATTGCAAGCTTCCCACCAAGCTACTTATCAAAAGGAATTGCTACAAATGCAAAAGAAAAAATCCGCACAAATAACTGCTCAACAAGTCACACAAGTAGCGCAAAATGCTCAAACTTCCCAAATTGCACAGCAAGCGCAATAGGCCACACAAGCCCAAGCCTATTGCAACAACAACAACAAGCTGATCAAGTTGCACAAGCTGCTCAAGTAGCCCAAGTCACATTACAAGTACAAAAGGATGCTCAATCCAAAATTATATTGCAACAACAAGCAGCAAAAGCACAAGCCCAAGCACAAGCAGTGCAAGCACAAGCTCAAGCCCAGGTGCACGCCAAATATCAAGCACAACAAGCACAAGCACAAGTACATCTTCTTGCACAAAAACAAGAAGCACAACTACAAGCATATCAACAAGCAATAAAACAATATCAAGAGCAGCAAGAAGCAGCCCAATTGGGAGCCCAACAACAAGCATTGTTGGAACAACAAGAAGCTCAACAACAGGCAATCTTAGCACAGCAACAACAAGAACAACAAGCATTGTTTATACAACAACAAGTGAAAGCAAACCTAGCTCAGTAGAATATGAAAATACCATCAAATAACACACCAACCAATGAACCCATCCAACCCACAATTGAAACACCCCAGAACACCTTCATCCCACCCCCTGATCTGCAAAATGACATAAAGGCACAAAATAGGTTGCTCTCGCAACAAGTGCCTGATCTTCAATCAGAGCGAACCACAAAAACACCAAGCAACTTGTGTCCATATCCATTTGATAGGAGCCTTGTGATGAAACCATTCCCCAAGAGATTTGAGATCCCCAAGTTTGAAAAATATTGTGGGATGGGAAACCCTGAAGATCACATCAGGGAATTCTAGGTTCATTGCATGGAAGTCGAATATGATGATACCTATCTGATGCAGCTATTCCCTAGGAGTTTGGTTGGCCACGCTATGAAATGGTTCTCTTGCCTACCTACAGGCATCAAAACATTCCAAGAAATTATAGATGCATTCATTAAAAAATACGCATGCAATATTGCAATGGATGTTAGTCTAGAAGAACTTTCAACTCTAAAACAAGGTAAGAATGAATCATTCGCTTCATTCCTACAACGATGGCGATCCAAGGCCAATTAGAGCAAATGGACCATGCTCGAGGAACAACAAGTTTTCACCATTATATCCAACCTTGATGGTCTCTTGGCATTTCATTTCAAGGTACAAGGGATCACCACATATCACCAGTTGATCTCCAAGGCACTCAGCATCAAATGAGCCCTTATGACACAACCCACAAGATCAACTTCATACCCTGAACAACAAAACAACTTCCCACCTGCCAATTACAATGAAAAATATTGCACATGGGAAAGAAAAAAAATTGTTACTAATGATGGTGTCGTCGATGCTAAGGTGGTCATTAGTGCCCCTCACCAAAATACACCCACACCACAAATCCAAATCCAACACCAAAACAATCATCAGACAACACAACAACCAAACAACAATCAATCAATTAAAAATCTCAATGATCAAAGGGGACCACCCCAATGGAACAAGAATTATCCCAAGTGAAAGTACACCACTATGGGGGAACCACTCGAAGTCATCATGAAGAAGCTGATAAACGAAAAACTCATCAAAGCTCCCACCTATGAGAATTACCAAGAACCAGATGTGAAACCTCCTTGGTATAATGAGAATCAACACTATGACTTCCATAAAATCAAAGGGCATACCACAAATAGTTTTATGAGGCTAAAAAACATAATTCAAGATCTCATCGATCAAAGAATTATAAACGTGGAACAACCAACAAGAAACCAACAAGAAACCAAGACCTTAAGATATACATGAATCTGATGCCTAACCATGGCAATAAAGGGAATAATAACACTGATAAGGGGAAAGGAACCCACACAAATGTGAATCATGTGTATGAAACTGTTGTCACCTCTCTAAACAAATATTGCATAGTCATCACCATCAAAGGCACCCATGCCGATTGTGGAGTCACCGCAAGAGGTAGAAAAGTTACCATTGCAGGATCATCCCAACCAAATAGAGTCTCTGCACCTAGATCTATCCCCAATGGCTACAATGTCCTAGATCAGCTCAAAAGAATGCCAACACAAATCTCCATCATGGAGTTACTAAAAATCCCATCTACCCATAGGAAAATCCTTGAGGAAGTGTTGGCTTCATCCATTGTCCCCGCAGATCTTGATGCAGAACAATTCCAAGCTATGGTCGGAAATATCATTACACCAAATCTCCTTACATTCTCTGACCAGGATTTTGTAACAACCCTCTTCTTAATACTCAAGTAAACTCAAGAATTTACTAGAAGGTAAATAAACTAAGTAAACATGAGAGATTTTTTTTTTTAAACATTTGCATAAGCACAAGAATAAAGTATAACTTTTTCAAATAAAATTCAAACTTGAATTCAGCTGTAATCATAACCAGAATCAAGATAATTCCTTACAATATTCATTTATATCACATAAGATACACTTAGCATAAATAATAGTTTTACCTCATCTGTTTTGACTATCGTAAGCCAAAACATGGAGTTCACTGCATCTGGAATGTTGGTCTCTATCTTCACAAGCCTTAGAGAGTCTACTGCTATAGAGGGAGAGCATCACCCGAGTGCTTTTCCTCCAACCACGGATGCAAATGGTCCCCCGCACACTTCCTAACTGGAAGTGACCCAGCCCTTCTCGAAGAGTATAGATATAAGGAACTGTCAAGTTTCTCCATCTGAATCCTAGTGAGGTGTCCTACAAAACTCAATCGACCATACAACTCTAGATCCCCTCTAGCTAAGTATGATCCTTCTAATTGGTCATGCCATCTAGACACACACCTCTGACTCATCTTAGAACTATCACAATCTGAAGTTTTAATTACTCTATTGGTACTCTAGACACAACTAGTCTATAAAGAAAACCATTCTAGCCAATCTGACGTAGAACTAATCCTTAATCTAGGATATGCATGTAATGTAATATTTAGGTATTTCAACCTTTTAAAATTCCCTTGTTGCATTCTTGCAATATCTAGGGTTTATGACTTCCTGTTATTTACTATCTAGATTCAACACTCAACATCTTTGATCTATCAAATTGAGTGTCAACATTATCAAAGAATCTCTTAAGGTGATATAAAGACTTCATGTCTTGTTCTATGGTTTTCTCAACCTTTCACTGTTAATCAAAATATATATGTACAATCTCATATCTGACATAAAAGTTATAGATTTCCTACATCCTCCTTGTTTCAATACTAGGGTTTAGCTTCTCTAACCCAACGCATGGAAAAATCAACATCCCTGATTCTCCAAAGGTAATAACATAAGTGTAACTAATCATAAGTACAAAATTCCTCTAGTCTCTCCTAGACCACTTGACATTGTTTGAATTCACATTTTACATACATGAATAAACATATTATTCAAGGTATTTCCTTACCAATATAATATCTCAAAGAATACTATCATTTCATTTCAATAGTCTTGATCTAAGTCAATCTTTCAACCCTTAAAAGGTTTGATTTTTAAAAGATAATAATCTATCTTCGACCCCTTGGTCTATTTGAGTCTATTGACTTTCAACCTAGGTTAAGTTATGAACTCATATATAACTTCCTTTATTACTTAAATCTTTATCAATCTTAATAGTTTACCACTGTCATAATGAATTGAGTTACAAATCTCTCCTTATGTCCCACCTTGAGGTAAATCATTCCAGTGATACCCAATCTTGGGCTAGCTATGTCTTTTGTGGACTTAGCACTAAAATAAGTTCTACTGAACAAGAAATATGAGATCTATATCTTTGCATTGCCTAGTGTACTCTCTCTCTTGAGAGGACATAACCTAAGTGATAATAAGAAAATAACACTCCTATAATTCGTTATGAGACATGCTTGGTTTAATATCCAACGGGTTTAGTATTTCTTTTTAAGAAGGAAAAATTAGTCTCATACACAACATAGGTGATTTTCATGATTCATCCCCGAACTCAACTAGGCCAAGGAGGGTTTGAGGATAGCATACCCCGAACTAACTTTTAAGCATCTATATCACTTAAAATAATCAAGAATTAAACTTTCTTGTTGAGGACATTCAAATAAATCTCACAAGATTCATGCATGAAGTGATTTATAGGCAAGACTGCCCCACTACTAGTTTTCATAACCGTTATTATCACAATGTATACGTATATACAAGGAAAAGACTATATCCACTATAAAAGAAGAAAGATTACTTGCCTTACAGTGTACGTGGTAACCCCTGTCACCTCTTGAATATTCTAACTTTGAAATCGAAGTTACTACAGATGTAGCTAGCATTTGAGCTAAGTCTTTCCAACTTGATAGTCATTACTTTGGTCATATTTATTCCATTTCAAAGGGTTTAGTTTCCCTGACAGAATTTGTGAAAGTCTATGTTGACCCTTAGCCTGAACACCATTAATTGCTTGCTCACTGGTATTGCCTTCTGTAATGATATCCTTGAAACCTCCACCAGTTGGTATCATTGGAAACACATGCTCTTGATGAGGTACAATCACATCTAATAAGTATGGCCCAGGTGTCTCTAGCCTTTAAGAAATAGCATCCCTTAGATCTGCTTTATTAGTGACTCGTGCTGAAGGAATCTTGCATGAATCTGCCATCTTCAAGAAATCAGGAAAGATCTCAGTTTCTTGTGAGGGATTTCCAAGGTATGTATGCACTATGTTTTCTTTGCAAAACCGATCTTCCCACTGGACAACCATACCCAAGTGTTGGTTGTTCAATATCATAATTTTTAGTGGAAAATTCTCCACTTTTCTACCTTCAGCATCGTTGTTCTCATATCATTTCTATGCTTCCAAGACCATGTGTGATGGGAAACTCCCAAGAAGCATCCTTGCCAATAGAAGCTACAGTTCCTTTTCCTATCCGCCACCATCATAAACAGTTATCTCACAAACATGATGTGGGGATAGTTGGAATTCCTCCGGGCTCACAAATCTAAGTTATCAAAAGATATCAGTTTCACATCCCCACTCTTTGCATTAAGGATGTCTTCTGCCTTGATTCCTTGTCTCTTCGACTCTTTGCATATATCCTTTGCTATTACAGAGAGGTAATGAATAAAAGGGAAAGCACTCTCAGGGAAGATAGTGAGAGCCTCTCCCTCCATGGAGCTGTCCTTCTAGAGGAATCTCCCTCTTTTTGTGTCCCTCACTTGGGTTACAATCCCCCCCATGCTACCGAGCTCCACCAGAAACCGTTATGGCCACCACTACCAAGGTAGTTCCTCAATTAGAATGGATGTATCCTCTGAAATACCCTCTGTAAGATTCCGTTAATCCAACTATGTGTCGGCCTTTACTTGAGTGTACACGTAAGCCTTATTATCTTCACAACCACCAATCATGATGTTCTTGAGTGGCAAGATGCAGATCTCAAAACTATTGACTCCATCTTAGTGTAAACTAAATGTTAATGCTTTCCCCAAAGCTTGTAGATGATCAACCAGTAAGTCTCCAATTCGTTACTTTCTCCAAATTGTGTTAGTGCATGATTGACATTAACTTAACTTTACTATCTAACATTAGGTTCCACTAATCTTTCTGTCGGTTTGATTTGTTTATCCATTTTCGACAACATTTATGGACTAATGCTAATCCTATTTTTTAGAAGTCTGGCATCTTTTGTGTCCAATGTTTCAAATGGAGTCATCCTAATAGAAAAATTATAGAAATTTCTGCCACAACTCCATAATAGATGGATACTCTTTCTACTTGTAGCAATCAACTACTCTTACATAGGTTTACCAAGAGAATGATACCTAAGGTTAACAACATTAATTAAGTAAGGTGTTAGTATTCATCAAGTATGAGTAACATCAATCTTCACCTTTCTGGCTGAAAATATTATTCATCAAGTACCAATTTCATTTATTTCATGCATCATAATAAATAAGTTGATAAGTAAATACTAGAGAAAGGATCATAATTCCTTTTCTAGTTCAACTGTCCTCCAAGACTCGGCATGCCACTACAAGAGGGAAAGCATCATTTGAATTTATTCATTTATTTAATTTTTTTTCCAACCAAGGATTTAAGCAGTTCCTCCGCACACTTCCTAACTGGAAGCAATCCTACCTTCGATGAAAGGTTGTGTTGGAAACCCTCACAGTTGCCATCTGAGCTCTGGTGTGTACCCCCACTTAACCAACTCTGTCGCACTACTAAGGATACCCTCCTACTAAGTACAACAACTCTGGTTAGCCAAGTGTCTAGAATATTGTGAGCTAACAAATGCATGTAGTGGCAGCAACACTCACTATGGCCATAGTTTTATATACATACGCTTTGCAATCTGCGTAGTAATGGTTCACCACTCTGCTTGACTTGGAGAGACTATTCATTTGGGCTTACTGGACTACCTGTCCACCTACATACCATAACACAAGGTTTCTTTCTACTATAAAGCTAAGGACATACCAGGTGCATTTCTACAATTTACTCCCTTACACAATCCATCAGAGGCCCATCCCGGACATGATAGAGAAGAACATTACATCAAACACAATGAACAACCAAAAAAAATTTCTGGTATAGCCACCACCAAAACTCAACTCAATATCAAAATATAAATAGTTTTAATTCAACAATAAATCAAATTTTGACCAACCGGCCATAAGATATACAATCTTCAAAAATTTGGTGGCTAGACCAATTCAAAATAAAGATATAAAATAATGACAATCCTTGCCAGTATTAAAAAGGGATTTTACCAAAAATCTGAGGAAGTGTAAAAATCCAAAAGAACACTGTTAATGCACTACGTGACTTGACTAAGTCACTACAAGGGAGTAGATTGTTGCAGCATTGCATTTGGATTTTTCAAAAGCTTACAGTCGGTTAGGGATTGCATTACAAGCACCTTAAACAAATAAGTCCCTTAAGACTTTCACTATGATCAAAATTTTGCAAATAAAAAAGGGTTATATCAAATTCACTCCTATTTCCTAGAGTATCTATCATTCACCTATCAGATGATATCATAAGATCATTTTATAGCAACACACAAAGACTACAATAGGAACATAACTTTTCTTCTTCGTTTTGCATTACAAAACTCTATTCCTTACCTTACTGAAAAGGTTACATGTTAAAATTTAAACAATTTGTCTAAGTATCTCAGTGATAATTACATTCACCAATGTAGTTGTACTTTCTAGTTGTAACAAAAGGAAAGTACTTAGTTTTGAACCATTTTTGTTTTTCTAGTATAACATTGCTCATCCTTTAATGATCCATTTATTCCACTTAGCTCATTCCAAATCACCTAGAAGTTAGACTAGAATCCATCTTATCTAGGTATCATTAATAAAGTTCAAGTATTTCCAACACTCAGATGCTCCTGTACCTGGTTGATTACTTCTGGACCTTCCCATCCTTAAGTTCTTGAAAAAATAAGATTGATCTTGAATTCATATAGACACTGCACCTCCCAAGCTCTTACTCTGATTAGTAATTGACCAAGGTTTTACCTTTCTAGTCAAAGTCTCAAATTATAACAATATGCAACCATAAAAAATGGTTTTGGTCTTAGATTTTTAAATCCTTAGTTGGGTTTCTCTTAGCCATTAACTTGGGTAAGTGTTGTAAGATAGTCTTCCAGACAGTTTCCTTAGTTTTTCTCTATGCCATTCTGGCATGAAACCAACTTTAACCTTAGCCAATTTGCTAAATATTTAACAAGTTTTCTCGCAATGGGCTCATAGGTCCATGTGTTGAACCTGGTTTGCTCTGATACCATATGTAACAACCCTCTTCTTAATACTCAAGTAAACTCAAGAATTTACTAGAAGGTAAATAAACTAAGTAAACATGAGAGAGAATTTTTTTTTTTTTTTAAACATTTGCATAAGCACAAGAATAAAGTATAACTTTTTCAAATAAAATTCAAACTTGAATTCAACTGTAATCATAACTAGAATCAAGATAATTCCTTACAATATTCATTTATATCACATAAGATACACTTAGCATAAATAATAGTTTTACCTCATCTGTTTTGACTGTCGTAACCCAAAACATGGAGTTCACTGCATCTGGAATGTCGGTCTCTATCTTCACAAGCCTTAGAGAGTCTACTGCTACAGAGGGAGAGAATCACCCGAGTGATTTTCCTCCAACCACGGACGCAAATGGTCCCCTGCACACTTCCTAACTGGAAGTGACCCGACCCTTCTCGAAGAGTATAGATATAAGGAACTGTCAAGTTTCTCCATCTGAATCCTAGTGAGGTGTCCTACAAAACTCAGTCGACCATACAACTCTAGATCCCCTCTAGCTAAGTATGATCCTTCTGATTGGTCATGCCATCTAGACACACACCTCTGACTCATCTTAGAACTATCACAATCTGAAGTTTTAATTACTCTATTGGTACTCTAGACACAACTAGTCTGTAAAGAAAACCATTCTAGCCAATCTAACGTAGAACTAATCCTTAATCTAGGATATGCATGTAATGTAATATTTAGGTATTTCAACCTTTTAAAAGTCCCTTGTTGCATTCTTGCAATATCTAGGGTTTATGACTTCATGTCTTGTTCTATGGTTTTCTCGACCTTTCACTGTCAATCAAAATATATATGTACAATGTCATATCTGACATAAAAGTTATAGATTTCCTGCATCCTCCTTATTTCAATACTAGGGTTTAGCTTCTCTAACCCAACGCATGGAAAAATCAACATCCCTGATTCTCCAAAGGTAATAACATAAGTGTAACTAATCATAAGAACAAAATTCCTCTAGTCTCTCCTAGACCACTTGACATTGTTTGAATTCACATTTTATGTACATGAATAAACATAGTATTCAAGGTATTTCCTTACCAATATAATATCTCAAAGAATACTATCATGCATTATAGGTAAGCTACTATTAGTTAGCATAGGTTTATAACCTTCGCATTTAACGTGCAATGAATATTTTAATAGATTAGAAATTGAATCAACATAAACTCATTTACGTCATTGACAACTTGTCGAGTTGGAAAATAAACTTAGACTAAAAGGGTCGAGTATCCCTTACCCAACTCAACTGGGTTCACCATTTCACCCAACATTAGACCTAAGATGGCGACAACTTGTTCTTTACCTTATATCTATATTCTTCTCTCTGATGATGCTCTCCCTCCCTTTCTTGGAGGGCGGAAACTTGTTTCCTGAATGCAACTTATAACACCAACTTGAGATTAATGTATCATTAATCATTTAATAATCCTTATGAAAACATCACATCTTGACAACTTTTAAACACATGTTGATTTTAGTCAAATAAACTTAACTCATGAAAACATTGATTTTTCCTGACATTTTCCTTAACATCAAATCATTGAGTCATGCGTAAGAATCTATTATTTACTTCAAAAGCAAAAAGTAAAACATAGTTAAAGTTAGGGATATAACAGATTTCCCCACTCAACCATCTCACAATGGTGCACTCCACTTACAAGTCATAGTACAGAAGAGCAAAGTCAAAATGGTCTTGGTGGATGGAGGTGTGAGCTTGAATATATGTTCTCTCAAGCTCATCAAATAATTAAAAATCTTAGAGGATTCTATTGACAAAGGAAAGGGTATCACAATAAGGGCATATGATGATCAAGAAAGAGTGTCCCAGGGCACAATCAAAATCCCTATTCAAGTAGGGCCATCTATCATGGAAACCACTTGTCAGGTCTTGGACCTTGACTTGTTGTATAACATCCTCCTAGGATGCCCATGGATTCATGTGATGAAGGCAGTAGCGTCAAATTTCCATCAATGTGTGAAATTCACACATGAGGGACAAGAAGTCACCATCCATGGAGATCCTGAACCCTTATCCTATTGCAAAAGCCTTGAAGCAAAGTACTATAAAATCCCCCAAGTACCAAAAAATGATGAGGGTCCATCTACACTATACATTGATCCCGCCACTCTCGTATCCACTTCTGCGACAGAGACACCCGCCACTCCCACCATTCCCTCCATCTCTAAAATTAAGGTCATCATCCAAGATAATGATTGTGGAAACTACAAGCTACCTAAAAATGAATTTGTAGTAGGAGAGTTACTGCAATCTCCTAGATCATGGGGACATCCAAAAATAAATGAAGCCTCCACATCCCAAACATCTCCTAAAGACTATCCCAAATTTACAAGTTGGGGAGATCTTGGCCAAGAAGTTATTGAGGTAGATCCATCTCATATACTATACCAAGATGAGAGACTATTAGCTGATTTACCAATGGATGACAGAAGCAAGGTTCTACAAATGATGCTCACAATGGGCTATGACATAAATCAAAGACTTGGGAAAAAGGAAAATGGGCTTATAATACCTATCATTCTAGAGACGTGAGTGATAAAAAATATTGGTCTTAGATGTACCCCTCCAAGTATAACCATACGTGGTTGAGGTCCTCCAGTTAGAAAGGTTAATAATCCTCCTCAGCCAACAGCAGCAGAACTACACTTACCAGTATCTACAGGTCGCGTCATAGATAACCTCACATTTGACATAACCGACATTTGTAGTAGGAGTGATGACAAGGATCCCATGACCAACTTACCTAGGCTATTTTAGGATACCACTCTTTGCATGATTAGCACCCTATCTTTTGAATCATACCATCAAAATCATGAAATCCACCTAGTATATCCCCAACTCATCAACTACGACCAACAAGGACCACCAGTTCTTGATACATTCAAAAATGATGAGGTGCTCTTGGAATTCATGGGATTGTGAGATAACATTCCGTGTGGGGATCACAAAGCAAGGTTCATAATTGAGCTAGATACACATGCCTATTATGGGGAAATAGTTGAATCCCTCAGTTGCAAAAGTGAAAAATTAAGAATAATATCTAAGTCCTTGAGTGAAAACCACACTGTGGCACTCTCTGACCACAAAAAAAGTAAAAATAAAGGACGCATCCAATGGTGAAAACATCTCTGAGGCACCTGAGGATGGGGGATTCAATCTTCCTTTTAGAGCTCTTCATTAAGAAAAATTAGCAGTCCTAGCAGAAAGATGCAATCTGGTCAATCTTGGAACAGAGGAAACCCCACACAGCACATTCTATGCGGAGTCATTACTATCAGAGGAACAAGAGCTCCTAATAAGAGAGAGATAGATAAACTTCGCATGGAGCTATGCTGAAATTCCTGGGCATGATCCAAAGATCGTGGTTCACCACTTAGTAGTATACCCTAAAGCAAAGCTTGTTAGACAAAAGCTCAGGAAAATGCACCCTCAGATTGCCCTACTAGTCAAAATGGAGCTAAAAAAGCTACTAGATGCAGGATTCAGTCGACCGATAGATTATCCAAAATGGGTATCAAACTTGGTGCATGTTTCAAAACACGATGGGGGCATCAGAATATGCACAGACTTCAAAGGCTTAAATAAAGCATGTCTGAAAGATGACTTCCCACTTCCAAACATTGACATGATAGTAGACATGACAGCCGAACATGAAATGTTGTCACTAATGGAAAGATTCTCAGGGTACAATCAGATCATGATAGCTAAAGAGTACCAACATAAAACAACTTTCACTTGTCCATGGGGGACTTACTATTGGAATATGATGCCATTCAGATTAAAGAATGCAAGAGCAACATACCAAAGGGCCATGACATTGATATTCCATGACATGATCCATAAGACAGTCGAAGATTATGTTGATGACATTCTAGCAAAATCTAGAAAGAGAAAAGATCACATAGCAACCTTAAGTGCCATTTTTGACAGGCTGGAAGAGTACAAGGTCAGATTAAACCCAAAGAAGTGCGTCTTCGACATACAATCAGGAAAGCTTCTAGGATATATAGTATCAATGAGAGGTATTGAGATAGATCTAGGAAAGGTAAAATAAATCCTTCAAATGGAGGCACCAAAAACATTAAATCAATTGAGAGGTCTCCAAGGAAAGCTTCAATCCATTTGAAGGTTCATGGCATAGTTGGCAGGCAAACAAAACCCATATTCTCACCTACTTCACAAGGGAGTAGCATACAAATGTGATAACAAGTGTGAAGAGGCATTCAATAAAATCAAAGAATATTTACTTACACCACCGGTCTTAATGCTACTAATCCCAAGAAAACCATTAATTCTCTACGTATCAGCAACAACAACAGCCCTTGGAGCTCTCCTAGCTCAACATGATGAAAATGGAACATAAAGGGCTATCTATTACATCAGTAGAACAATGGTTGGGCATGAGCTAAACTACTCATTCATAGATAAAGCATGCCTAGCAATAGTGTTTGCATCATAGATATTTAGACATTACATGTTGGCACACAAAATAAAACTCATCGCCAAAATCGACCCTCTCAAGTACTTATTGTCAAAGGCAATGCTCATAGGAGGAATGGCCAAATGGGTGATGATATTGTCAGAATATGACATTGAATATGTGGAGCAGAAAGCAATCAAAGGCCAAGTGATCATAGATCAACTTGCAGAAGCACCAATCTATTCAGAGAATCCTCTCATCTCAGACTTTCCAGATGAATCTATTTTCAATCTCAACATAGCCGACCACTGGAAACTCTACTTTGATGGCTCATACACACAATATGGATCAAGATTCGTTGTCTTCTTTATCACCCCACAAGGGGAATACATACCAAGGTCCTACAAACTGGTGTTTCCATACACCAATAACATTGCAGAATATGAGGCTTTAACCATAGGTCTCAAAATAGCAGTGCAGTGGAACATTATAGCTCTCAGAGTATACAGATACTCCCAATTGATAATAAATCAAGTGAATGATGAATACCAGACCAAGGACAATAAGCTCTCTCCATACAATAAATTGGTGGAGACTCTCAAAGAATCCTTCATCTAGATTACATTTGATAAAAATACTCGAGCGAACAATAGAGCAGTAGACACCATGGCAACAATTGGATCCTTACTGGACATCCCTCACAATGTCCCAAAATATGAATTCCTGATAGAGCAACTTCTCATGCCTGCATTCAAGGTACTTGAATCAGAATTTGTGTGCAAAATTGTTGGTCCTGGTGATCCTTGGCACCACGACATTTATACATACCTTTGAATAGGAATCATACCTGCCGACCTACCTTCAACCCTAAAATGAACCTTTGTCAAAAAGGCATCCCGATTTGTCATCCTAGGAGATACCCTATATTGTAGGAGCATAGAAGGAACCTTATTGTGCTACTTAAATGCTAAGGAGGAATTGACTGCTCTAACTAAAGTACATAACGGTATCTATGGTTCACACTCGAGTGGAATGACCATAGCCAAGAAAATGCTGAGGATGGGGTATTATTGGCCCACAATGGAAAGAGAAGCACATGACTATGTCAGAAGGTGTCTACAATGTCAACAGCATGGGGACCTCATCCATGCTCCAGCTCAAGAGCTTCATCCCATTGTCACACCATGGCCCTTTTCATAGTGGGGACTCAATCTCATTGGAAAAATCACTCCCACTTCATCTAACGGCCACAAATTCATCATAACCACTACGAAGCACTTTACTAAGTGGGTGGAAGCCATACCCATGACATATATAAATGGGAAGAAAATATCAAAGTTCATTATGAACTATCTCATTTGCCGCTATGGTGTTCCACAAGCCATTATATCAAATAATGGGACACCATTTAAGAATCAGGAGGTTTGTGACTTATGTAAAAAATTCAAAATCCAACATTGCTTCCCCACCCCATACTATCCCCAAGGCAATGGCCAAGCAGAAACTACAAAAAAAACCATTTTGAAAATCCTCAAGAAAATAGTCAATGATGCAGGTCATGACTGGAATCTACAACTTAATCCCACCCTTTGGGCCTACCAAACCAGCATCCGTACACCCACTGGCGCCACCCCTTTCTCCCTGGTCTATGGATCGGAAGCAGTACTCCCCATTGAGATCGAGCTCCCATCACTCAGGATATCACTGCAAAACCTCATCATAGATGAAGAGTACTGAGTATCAAGATTGAATGAGCTGGAGCTACTGGATGAGCGATGTATAGATGATTTGAATCATTTGCAAGTCTATCAGAATAGACTGAAGAGGAGCTACAACAAGAAAATCAGAAGCAGGACTTTCCAAGTCGAAGAACTGGTATTAAAGGAGAATCAGAAGAATGTCTCAAACCCAAGCAGCAAAGGAAAATTTGAACCCAGTTGGTTGGGACCATTCATTATCACAAGTTATAAGTTAGGGGCATATCAGTTATCAACACCCGAAGGGGAACCTCTGCAAGAGCCCATGAATAGCTCTCATCTCAAAAAGTTTTATACCTAAATCTTCCAAGGTATAGAACCAAAAAATTCAAAAAATTAGAAAATGTCCTGAAAAATGGTTACCTGGAAAATAGGGGTCTTGGTGACAATAAAAAAATCAAAAAAGAAAAAAAAATCCAAAAAATTTAGAAAAAGGATTAAAAATAGTAAAGAGAAAAATCATCCTCTAGCGAAAACCATTTCAGTGGCACTTTGGGCAAGTACCTTGGTGAAAACATGGAAAATAAGCGCCTTGTGTAAATAAGCACATTCCATCCACTAGGATCTTTATGGCTTGTTCTCTATCATTCATCTATCATGCTTCCATCATCCATCACATTCGGATCTCCATCCATCACTCATCCATCCGCATCCACACCATAGCTTGGTCTATTGATCGTATCATGATCTCTCCTAGTACTACTTGGCCCATCTCAAGGTCAGTTTGTCCTGCCTTTATCAAAGTAATCTATTGTATCATGCTAGGGGCATGCTATCATTGGATCGGATTCATGTATATTCTTAAAGTCCTAAAATCAAAAAATTCAAAAACATTCAAAACATATCAAAATCCCAAAACAGGTCAAAAAGTTAGTCAAAAAGTCAAAAACAAAGTTGTCTTGTTGAACTACGAGTCTTTAAGCCTTGAACATAGGCAAGGTTGATCTTTGATCATCCCCCGAGACACTTAGGTTAGTCCTTTAGGCATCTGTCACAATAAACTGACATTTCACCATGTATATTGTCATATGTAAATTGTTCAAGTCATCAGTTGAACTACATGGTCTCTGCGTGTATAATGTAGGAAAGGCTCGTCTATTGATTAGCCCCCAAGGCCCCTAGGATAGGTTTTTAGGTTAGTCTCTTGGTCAAAATCTCAAAAAATACCAAAAATAACCTCAAAACATTGTAAAAACTTCAAAAAACATCCAAATACTTGAAAAAATCCATCCATCTCATCTCGCTTACACCCGCAATAACATCACTCATAATAAATGATTTTCATCCTCAATATTTGGTGAGATAATCATAAGCTAGCCTAGAAGGTTAAAAGTGAAAACTCAAATCGGCAAGTCTTAGGTCTAAGTCAGTACGTAAGCAAGCTAGTCAACTCTTTGTGCCAATAACCCATCATCCAATTGGTCCCATATTAATCATTTGAAGGAACACTTTGGATAAATGAAATGAAGTGCCACCATCCACTAACATGTCCTAGGATGTATCCTTCCTACAATGGGCATTAGCTTTTGGAAATAGTTTTGGTTCTTATCCTTAAAAACACATCCCCTTTTGGTTAGTGGTATTGAAGAACATCAGCTTGTTCATTTACTTTGTCTTTATCTTTTGACTTATCTTATTGTGCTCATTCCAAGGACTTCTCGATGATATCTGAGTAGAGGATTTAGAGAAATAGGAATGGGGCAACAATCATTATCTTTTATCTGCTATGCTTGTTGGGCATTCTTGTAATATAACCTTGGTGAATACTTGCTTTGTTAGGTATATATGGAGGAGGTCTTGGACAGCTTGTTAACTATTGCATTGATAGGATTATACCTTTTCATGTTTTGGTCTGAGGTATTTGAAACTTCTAAAGTGCATCCTAGCAAGGTTTTTGTATGTCAAGTGTGAACAAGGATACTCCTATCTGTTGGTCAAGTCAAAGTCCATCACACTAGGTACAACGCCATCCTGGTTCTCTATACCTTGATGCACAATACCACGTGTATTACCAAAAATAAGGAAATTGGCCCTTTGAAAATACTAATTTCTTGGCAAGAAATCATCATCATTTTGCATATTCATCATCTCATGACTTGTTGAAATGTCTTTCTTTTTCATCCCTTCTCGCTCATCGCGCTAACAAGGTACTATGACAGTTAGTTATCATCATCATTGATCCTACATCCACAAATCATTAGCATATTGCATAAACATATCATACAGGAAACATATGCATTGCATTTCCATCATCATATAAACATGGTATTATAAGCAATTTCCATAAATTAGCACATCCCTTTCTCATTACATTGCATCACATGGCATTCATCACATAAATCATCGCATAACATTCATTTGCATAAACATTTCATAACCATTTCACATTACCACCTACTGCATAATTATACATAATAAGTACATAAACATTATAGATAATCCATTGCATACATACTCGCATAACATTATAAAGTCATCTCCTACATTACTTTCATTTTACATTAAGCATCATCATACTACTTTACGTTAGTATATCATTTCATATATTACATCACATCACAGTAAATGCATCACATACATTTAACATGTTTAGGATAATATTTGTCATTCTAAGATCTTAAAAACCATCTCATTTGCATCATCAATACACATCATATAAAACACGACCATTGCATCTACATTGCATTATATCATCCACTAAATCATCCATATCATCTCATAAATAGCATCACAATCATTTTTTTGCATTTCATTGCATAAATCATTCCACATCATTATAAGCATATATAGAAACATAAAAAATCCATTACATGCAAAGCGTACATCCATCCATAATCATTTCATATATAAGCATGATTCACATCATTTCACATATACACCATAGATCATTTCCATATCATTTTGCATATTGCATATTACATATCATATCATTTAAAATCATCATATAGATTGTAGCATCATTACGCATCACATAAATACATCCGCATATCATAAGTCAACAACATAATATAGATCTATTAGTCATAATCATTACATAATGCATATATCATCGAAAATAAATACATCCATAAATACATCATATAACACCATAACATCATTGCAATAGCATATAGAAATAGAATCATCCATACATGGATAAATAAATGATACACATCACATCACATCAAAATCATCATCTCATATATATATCATCATCAAATAACTATCATAGTACAAAATAGTTGGATCACTATGTCAATCAATACAAAAAAGGCCCATCAAGCTATCAAAAAGGGGCCCATAGGACACAAAATGATATCATCTCAATCAAAAGGAGACCTAACCCTCTTGTTTTTTTCCCTCACCCTTGTCACCGTGACCCCTTGTTGGTCTATGGTTGATTCGTTGTGAGTACTCTGGGACCCGTGTTGCTCTGGGTATGGCCTAATGATAGTGCAAGCGATAATAATCTGCCTCTCAAACGGCCTCCCTGTAAGACCTAATGGACATTGTGCTCTAAAAGGAGGAGGCTTCCATGCTCTCCAACTGCTGTCACTGACCCATCTCTACAGCCGCCTATGGCTCTACAGCCTGCCTCTGCAAGACGGCATGGTCTCTCTCAGCCCTAATCTGATCTCTCTCAGTCCTAGCTTGATCCCTCTCAGCTATCATGATCTAGACCTAGGCCTGCAACTGCACAATCAATGCATCTCGAGGATCCACCTGCCCTGATAGTTGTGCTCGTGGAAGCTATACCTGAGGCTGATCCTCACCCCCAGCCTGTGGTGGTGCACTTGCCTGCCCCTGCTGCCTAGCTGACACCTACTATTGATCCTACATTTGCACATCAGCTTGAACTGGCTGCACTGGTTGAACTAGAGGCTCGACCGGCTAGTCCTATTATACACCATCTCTCCATCCTCATCCTCTCCCTCTACCTCTCATCCTCCATTGATCGGGGACTGCTCCTAGAACTGTCAATTGTAGGGGAGGCCGAAACTAGTCTCTATATGCCTGTGTAACATCTGGATCTGCAGACCCCTGATTGTAAGTCCATGGCCGAGCCACCAAATGTCTAAAGTTGTCCACAACCTCAGAAGTAGAAATGTATTTCCCCCATGAAACCTGTGACATGGTGTGGGAAAATATGGCCACATAATCATCATCTGGCCAATCCTGAGGCTCACCGAACTGGCGCTGAATGCGCCTGGGCAGATATCTCTCTATCATCATGTGCTCTCGCCCCTGCATGAAGCAGTCCTGGTGGGCAAAGAAAATATGATATGCATCATCAACCTATCTAGGCTGACCAAGGTACATACGCCATAGAAACACCTACATCTCCTCTAGGACCCTCCTCCAATAGGGAATCTCATGCTCGCCCATGTGTGTGAAGGACACACCACCTCTATAGTTCCATACAAGGGGATCATTAGGCCTCATCGAAACTACAACAACCCATGGCCGAAAGACAACAATGTGTTCCCATGCCCATATGTGGAGGAGTGTGATGCCTGCTCTGAGTGCTCTGCCATCTAGGTAGACATACTCATGAAGATCTTTATACAGTGATGCAAGAAGAACCGACCCCCAAGCAAAATGAGTAGGCCTGTCATGCATCACCATGCACTCCCAGCAGAGTCCCCAACTAGGACTAAAGTATTGGCCTTGTTGATATGGGGCAACGAGACCCAAAATAATCACCACAACAACCAAGTGGAAGGGAGAGGCCAAAACCTATGATGCTTAAGCTCGATCTACCCCTCGCAAATGACAATATCCTCTGTGGTGAGGACTGTGTGACAGGAATTTTTCCTATCATCTATATCAAAAATAACATGCCGACCATGAATCAAAAATCTCAAGATATGCCAAACGCCCTCCAAGGTGATGGTTGCCTCGCCGGTGGGAAGGTGGAAATAAGAGGTCTCAATGTGCCATCTCTCGACAAGCACTGACATCATCCCAAGGTGGGTGTGCACAGGCGTTGCGTAGGCAATGTACCACAACCCCATCTCTCGTAGTCGATCCTAATCTCTGTCACTGAGGTCTTACAAGTAACCGAAGAGATCTCATGACCTATGCTCTTGGGAATAGAGCTCCCTCCCCGCATCCTGCATCAGGAAGGGTCATCATGTTAAAAATTTTGAAATATTTTTTGTCGGGCGTCCTAGAAACCACTCCAGTGTCACTATCCATGAAGGCATCACAATTTGATTTTTATCAAACTATGATGTTGGGGAACAAAATGTTGAAAGCGCATTGTCCTGGTGCACTTTCCCACCAAGCGACGTAGTTTGAAAAGATTCTTGTCATTAACGCACCACCACATCGCACTTTGGAAATGACCCCATAGGCCATGACCTTAGTGTCAGAGTTTGGAATTTATTTTCAAACTCCATCGTTGCGGTGCAATCTAACACTAAGCAATGTAGTTTGATTTTTGAATGGTGCTATATAGCGCCACTGTAAAATGACTAACTTTAAAAGCAATAAATGAATGCTAAAAACAAAAAATATAGCTCAAGTAAGGATCAGTTACCGGTGCCCCAATGCTGGGTGGCCGTTGGTATGTCTGGACTTGGTCAGAAATGTGCATCGGGAGCTGTCGTTGCATCATATCATTAGGAGGTCAGAGCTCAAATCTCAAAGTTGCTAGATGGTTGTGTGAAAATGAATTGAAAGTGACCCCTTGAGGCCTTTTTAAGCTTGAAAATTAGGGTTTTTTCATCCTAATTGGTTATCTTGCTAGGGTTTTGAACCCTTGAGCATATTTTTGTCCAGTTGAGGCCAGTTTTACATCATTTTATTGTGTTTAGACACATTTTTGGCCTCTTGGAGCCTTTTTGGACCTGTCAGGCACCTTGTCCTCTTTTTTCGCGAGATCACCCAAAAATTAAAATTTTCATCCAATCTCTCAAGGGGGCAATATATTGACATGTTTTCTCTTGTTGGGCAACAGCGGGGAAAGATTTTGAAGACAATTTTTTGGCTTTAATCGAAATCGTTTATTCTTTGAACCAATGCAACAAGTGCATTGCTTCAAAGAGGGGCAAAATGTAGACACTTAAAATGTATCGATTAACATTATGGATCTGATCCCAACCACTAACATTGTTTCATCTTGAATCATCCTTCAGTCTAACCATTTAGTCAAATACTTTTATTTGATTAAATTCATCAATATTCCTCTCTTAATTAAATAAATCAGTTATCTAATTAAGTCACCTTCTCTCTCGATATTGAAATCAACCTATCTTGATCTAATTATCCTATTTAATTAAATAATTAATTTTATTTGATTAAATCTCTAAAGTCTATCGCCGGTATTGGCATGGTGTGATGGTTTATAGGTGGCATTGTTGTTCTTGCCACCAAGGTTCAAACCCCGTTGGGGTGGTATTGTTGAATGGTTGTACCCAGTTCATAGCTCCGGTCAAAAGCGTTTACCCCTTGAATAAAAAAATCTCTAAAGTCTATCTATTAAATTAAATAAATTAAAACATTATTTTGTTTAATCTAACAATCATCTCTTTTAATTAAATAAATCAAAATCTTTATTTAATTAATCCCTTATCACATTCTTCTCATACTTGATTTAAATAAATCCACAAATTTAAGTCAAATAGGTCACATCACTTAACCCCCCTCCATTAAATTAATTAACTTTGATTAATTTAATCTCATATCATGTCCCATCCTCTAGCTTTTCCCACTCGCACATGAAAATAGACTTATTGATTTATTAAATCTCTATTTTCTTCAACACGACATCTTTTAAGGAATATTCTTCAAGTTTGAATTCAAAATATAAGTTGACATGTACATCCAAGAAGGCATTTACACTCTCTTACATGTCCTTTTCCTTGAGCCAAGTGGCATTCAATGCATTCTTCCTTCCCTCTTGCATGTCATTTCAACAAATTCAAAATTCAAATATTTGCATTTATTGGCACAATCCTCAAAACTTGCACATCCTCCATCCACTCATAGGTTGACAAGTGGCATCTTGCCATTGGTTGAATGTTAGTCCCCACATCACTTTGTTTTGGACATTCATCCATCTTTACATTCTATAAATAAGAGGCTAATCTCCTCATTTCATCATTCACAATTTGAGTAAACTTACTATGCTCAAATCATTAGCAAATTTCATCCATTATCATTGAATCTTAGCTAGGTTATGCAGATTTTTCCATTGGATCACTCACCATTCTTCATCAAAGTGGATCATTCATCAACATTCATCAAGCTTGCATCATAGGAGTTGGGAAAGGGCTAATTTTCACATCAAATTGGCACCAATTCCCCCTATGGGATCAAGAGTTTGCATTGTCTTCAATAGGATTTAGCTTGTTTTATTGCTCTTTCATTTCATTATTGTTTCATTTCCTATTTTAAACTATGGTAATGGATTTCATGGGGAATCCTTGTTCTTACTTGCATTTGATATTTTAATGTGTTTGTTCATGTTGTTTTGCAGGTATTTGGATTGGGGTTCACACAACATCATCTCCAAATTCCTCACAGTTTAGCCACTATAGGTGCCCGAAAGTGAATATTTAATTAAAAAAAGTTAGTTCAATGTCCAGTTTGGCCAAAAATTGTAAGCCAGTATTGTGGGATCACACAATAATGTTTTTAGCCCATTTCATCATTTTTAACATATCATGTAAACCAAGTCACAGTCTGCAATGTCTCATCAATATCAACAAGGAACATTCTCAACATCTATGATGATATATTTTGTGCATATTTTGTAGTAATTTGAATTATTATGCAAGGCTTATGTCATCTCTATGTAGGAAGTTATGCGCTAATGTGTGTAGGCATATTCTACAATATAATTGAAATTAAAAATTCAATTCTTTTTGTTGTTTAAATTTTTTTGTGCTTAGTGAACAATAAGAAAAATATGATGGGGGAAAGCTCACTTATTTTCCTATTGTCACTCAATAATGTCCTAGGATTCCTAATTGGATTGACTATCAACCTCGCAAGATGAGTCAATTCTCAACAAGGAAGACCTAGGAGGGGGTTGTTTAAGATTCTAGGGGTTCACCACCAAGAAAATGCTTGGAAAAGACAAGTAAGCATTCAACTCACAAAACCTAATAATGCAAGCTAAATGATGAGTGCAAATGATGAAATTATGCAACAACAAGTTAGGATATGTGTCCTTGGGAAGTCTAGAAATGTAATGCAGATTGTGGAAATGCAAAGAAGATGTCAAAATATGTTATGGAGGACTAAGACACTCTTACTATTTTATTAGTCCTACTTATATTTTTTGAGGTATATACAAAATCTTCGCATGCCAGAACCGAATCACAAAGAATCTCTAAAAAATACCCTTGGGAGGACTAATATGCCCTAGGTTGCAACTTAGTCCCATTCTAAATTTCTAAAATCTCATAAAGCGATCTTGAGGCTTGATGTCTGCACTTCCTTCTTCTCTAATCTCAGGTTCTGAAATTTCCAGATCTAGCCTGTAGGTGAGTTTCCTTGAAGATGACAATGTGGTAATGCAAGTTTGCAAGTTTGCAATTCAAATGATCTTCAAGTATTTAACCTAAATCTGCAATCACAAACACACAAGAGAGGAAAAACTTGTTGATTGTTAGTGATTGGGGGTTTTCCTTGGTCAAACCCCTTGTTGGTAATTAAACCTTAAAATGAAATGAAATGAAGGAGGAGGGAAATGATGAATGAAAAAAATATTATGTTGTAACTAACCAAACCCTTGTTGTAAATTTTCCAAACTTGTGTGAAATAGCTAGCTTGGATATGGATCTTGAATCAAAGAAATGATTGATAGGTATGGAATTGAATTGCTTGCTTGAATCAAAACTCTACATCACAAATGTTAGCACAAAGACACACATGATGCAAGAATCTCTTTGATATGATGCTTGAATCTTGATGATGGATCCAAATGCTTGAAGAACTAATTTTAAATGCTCTTGTGAACTCAATTATGCTATTAGGAATGCTCTCAAAAAAGACTTGATTGAAAATGAATGAACCTTGTATTTATACTTATCCATGCTTAATATCTTGAAATTACACCAGACCAAGCCGACATATGAATTCATAAATTAAAGGAGGATAAATCCTATTAGAATTTGAAATTAAATCCTAAAAATATCTTAAGGGGGACTAATATGCCCTAGGTGGCATCTTAGTCCTAAGGCATGAAACTCAGGGCACAAAATCTAAAATGGGGCCCATTTAAGGTGCCATTGAAATTAGGGTCCCAAGACTTTTGGGGGACAAAGACGCCCTAGGTGGCATCTCAGTCCTGACCTAAAAATCAGGGACACTCAAACAAAATCATTAAATTATCATTTCCCCTTTGATGTTTTTTGGGATTAGCCAGAAAAAGATGCAATTTATTAGGCTTGTGGATGCAAAATAAGACCAATTAAGACATAAATAAGGATAAAAAAATCAAGGTGGGACCAAACAAGTGTGAAAATGAAAGGGTATGCATTTTCCTACACTGCATTTAGCCCCCACTTTAGTGAGAGGATGAACTTGCTTCAAACTCACACTAAAGTAGCCAACCACACAATCAAGAGGGGTTCAAATGTACGAATGTTAGTGAGATAGGATGACAATAACCAAGAGGGTGGCCAAGCCCCCAAGATCAAGATCCTATGGCAAACCAACAGGAACATAGATCACGAGCATACACCATCAAAGATAGAAATAGAAAAAGGAAAAGGAAAAAGAAAAATGCAACAAATCAAGCTTTGATTGGTTGTCCAACGTGCTGTGGAACGGGTTTTGACTATTTGTCCAAAAGAGGTTTACATGTGGAACATGTTGTCCACTATGAAAACAAAACACATGCTCACAAGGGATAGTGCAACTAGTTGTCCACGAGGTGAGCCCCAAAAGGTCCATATCAACATCATACCCCTATGACTATGATAAGGACAAAAATAAAATGCACGCTCACAAGGGCTAGTGAAGCTAGTTGTTCACTAGGTGAGCCCCAGGGAACCATATCAAAGCCATACCTCCATGACTTTAATAAGGTACAAAAATAAAAATTCAATGGAAAAAGAGAGAGGGATGTTCAAAGGGATTTTTCTTAGTTCATACAAGGTCTTAATCTTAGGGAACATTTTTCCTAATGTCTCCAAGAGAGGACCAATCAAAGGATAAAAGATTCACAACTTATGAGATGCAATGTGTTGCATCACCACTAAGAGGAATGCAATATGCTAAGATAGATCAAGCTCTTGAAGGACATTACTCCCAGTGTCACCACAAAGAGAAAAGCACATTGCATGAAGTAAGAAAATCACATAAAGGAACATGAAAAAGAAAAATGCAATTGAAATCATGCCAAAATAATGCAAATGTATGCCCCCACTTTAAAGAAATTACTAACACCATGCTATGAGCAATTACTTTAAAGTAGCCAAAAATGAAAAGGAAAAGAGGGTTGCCCCCCAGAAACACGTAAGGGATCTATGGATTCAGGGTCAGTATCTGTCTTTGTTGCAATGATATTAGAGATCTCAGAATTGTCATCATTCCCCAAATACACATAGAATTGGAAGAATGACACAAAGAGAGAAAAAACAAAGAAAAACCTTTTGGGTCAACATGGAAGAGACATGGGGTGTCTCGATGCCTTGTGTCATCCCCAAAAGGAAAACACAAGACTAAAAATAAAAGGAAAAGATCAAAGATCAACAAAGAGGAAAAAGCATACAATATATACAAGAATTAAGGAACAAATAGAGGAATGCACATAGAGGGAGGAAACATTAGACAATACGGGGGATCACATCACACACATGCAATAAAAAGAAAAAAGGAAAGCAAAAGAAAAGATAAAAGACTAGTAAAGCACATGCAAGCCAACCATCCAGCAAGTCATCCACATCCCAGTCTTGTTCAGTATATGTGGAATATAGATCACTAGTCAGAGGGACAACATCAAGTGTTGTACTAGGAGAATCACTAGGTTCAACACGTGGTGCATCATTCGGTTTAGGAGGATCAACAGGGTTTTTATCGTTTAAGCTCATGGAAGAGGAAAATAATAAATTTAGCTCATTATGCACTTGTTCATCAATTTTAGCTATTTCTTCCTCTTCATCCAAGTTAACCACAACAAGAGGATGAATGATAATATCCATAGAAGGTGTTGGTCCTTGTTGTGTTGGAGACATAAATTATGTTTGTTATGGTAAGAGAGGAGGGCCATCGTTTATTGCTTCTGTCAAGTTTGGATTTTGATTTTCAATGTTGTTCTCTTCATTCATATTTTGAGCAATAGCATGACATCTACGCCTACTCTTTCTAGAATTTTTGTTTCTTTTAGTATGGTTTTCAAGTTATGTTTGTGTAGGAGCGGGTTTCTCAACCATGGGTTTCTTTTCTTCTTGTTAGGGAAGAACGAAAGAAACCATGAAAGGTTGTTCAACCACTTTCTCTTTGGCTTTATAAATTTTCTTAAGAGGCGGATTAGGACTTGTTTGGTTTTCTCTAGGCCTTTTGTAGAATATAGGCAAGGGATTTTTGATGCATGGATCTTGGTTAGATGGAAGGGCTTTAAGCTCAACATTGTTTTCTTCACAGGGTGGAGGTTCGAGCATAGGTGGATGAAAATTCTCAAGGGATAATTTGGCTATGCATTTTGCTTTGAAATTTTGGTAGGATAGGAAAAGAAAGTCTTCATGAGGTCTTATAGGTTCCATGGGCTCAGGCCAAAAATAATCTAAGGAGAAATTTCCATGGGAAGACAGAGGTCTAAAGCCACTATGGTTCACTATGAATATTTCATTGTCGACTGGAAACTTTAAGCACTTATGGACAGCGAATGGGATTGCATTCATGGAATGAAGCCATTTGTAGCCTAACTTCACATAAAATTGGTATGAATTAAAGATGATAGAGAATGATACATTTGATTTATTTGGTCCTACTTGTAAAGGCAGTGTGATTGAGCCCATCGTAGCATGAGAAAAACCATCATTAATTTTAATCCATGCTTTCAATTTATCATATCTATCTTGAGTAAGTTCATGCACACATAATAGTTCTTATGTGAACACATTCTATGCACAAACGAGATCAATTAAAATCCCAGGAGTGGGCTTGTTATTGATTTTTCCGGCTATGTAAAGAGGACCATCATGTGCATTTTTTATTGTTTCTTTTGAAGAGAAAGTAATGTCAATGGGCATTATGGTTTTTTGTTTATGAGGCTCGATATCAATCGCCCCTATCATTGTATTAATAGGACTTTGGTCATTAGTATCCATAGGATTTTGTTTATCATCATCCATAGGATTTTGTTCGTTATTGCTCATGTTTTCATCATCTGTGTCAACGCTCATCATGTTAGGCTGAGTTTCACTAGCCTTAACAAATGAAATATTATGGTTGGGCATGGGATTGGTAAATATTTGCAAGTTTTGGTTGGGAGGAGCTACATACTTATTACCTTTTTCATTCACACCTCCAATTTGGATATGATTAGGATCAATGAGGTCTTCCACAAGATGTTTAAGATGCTTGCAATGTTTTGTATCATGTCCTTTTTGTTGGTGATATGCACAATAGGAATTGTGTCTGAAGCTTGGAGGTAATGGCTTGCTAGGGTCAAGTGGTCGAATGGGAGGTAAGGTAAGCATGTTTTTGTTTAATATCTAAGTCATGATGTTGTGAAGTGTGTCGAGTAAGGAGTAAATTGTCTTTGTGGATCCCCAAAGATATAGGGATTACTCTTCTTTATAGTAGCTACTTGGGAATCAACTTTTTGGGTAGGTTGGGAGGTGGAATTTAGTTGAAGAAAACTTTTATTTTGTCTTCTGGAAGGCTGGTAAGTATTTTGGTTTGAAGCTTTGGACTTGTCAGGACAGGTAGAGGTGGTTTTCGATTCACTACTACTTACGAAATTCTGATAATCTTGAAGGGTAGTGCATAAATGCATGAAGGAAAGGAATTTCATCATGGTAAGCTTGTCTCTTATCTTTGTAAATTTTCTATGAACATATTCTGAAGGTGAGAATCAAGAATCTTCACACTAATTTGGGAATAAAGTGATTGGTAACGTGAAATAAATTCAGTGACTTTTTCACCCTCATTTTGCTTGCATCTCATCAAATCAGCTAAGGTCATTTCATGAACCATATGTACTTGGAAATGGTTAATAAAGGCCTCAAAAAATTCATTGAATGAACGAATTGAGTTATTTGGTAATGCAGAAAACCAGTCCACGACAATGTCTTTCAAGGATCGAGGAAAAATCTTAGCCAATTTTTTTTCCTCAAGGATAAAGTCACTAGAAAAAGCAATAAAGGCATTAACATGATTTGCAAGATCTCCCTTTCCTCCATATTTCTCAAATCTAGGGATCTCTATACCTTGTGGCACTGGAGTTCTCAATATCTCTAAAGATAGTGGGTTGCTTTTGACATAATATGAAGGTGGGCCATTTTTATTTTGATTTATAGTTGAAACTTGATGTTGAATGGATGAAAGGATTTGTAAGAGGTAGTTAATGATAGGATCATTGCTTGTGGTTTGAGATGGAGGTGAATGTGGTGGTGGTGTGTATGTGTTGGAAGGACTAGTGAGTGGATTGCTTATGGGAGGAGATATAAGATTAGATGCCATATAGGTGTAGACATGTCAAAATTACATCATGCATAATCATATTCCATTCATCCAATAAATCAGGACTTTATTTAAATCAAATCCAAATCATACATTTTCCATCATTTTCTGATTTAAATAAATCAATTATCAAAGTCTTGAAAGTCAAATCATACAATCAGCATTAAATCAGCCTAATCATCATTAACTTAATCTAATCCTGACCTAATGATAATCCCATCCCACTTGCATTATCTAGACCTAGCCACTTGCACAATAAATCAATTTTATTGATTTATTAAAACAATCATTTTCCCTCAACATGACAAGTCAAACAGGGCATTTATTGCTCTTTTCCTTGTCCCCCTCTCAAATTTATGGCAAAATTTGAATTCAAAATTTCCCCCTCTTGGGCACTCTTCCCAAATCTTGCACACACATCAACTAATCACATGATGACAAGTGTCCTCCTATCATTGGCTTAATCTTTAGTCCCACATTGGTCCCTCTTCAACACTTAGCATTTTGAAAATCTTAAATAGGTGCTTCATCTTTGAGCAAATCCTTCACAATCTCCACAATTTCATCCAAAAAGCATATGCAAAGTTACTCTCCTTGAGAACTAATTTTGCTCATCATTTCCATCTTATCATCATCATCTAAGCTATCAATCAAGGATTGGGAAAGGGTCACTAGCACATGTGACACCAATCCAATATGGGATAGATTGGTTTCATGTTTTTCTTTATAGGATTTTATGTATCTTGTTATTAGATAGCATTTTAAAACATGTTAGATATCTCATATGGATGTTGAATGGTGCTTATTGCTTGGAAACTAATCATGTTTGTATATGTTAGTTACTAACGATTTGCAGATTTCGATGTCCACAAAATGGCGCTAGAAGGAGGGCGGCCCTCACACCAGCTTGTTTGTTGTCTAAATAGATTTCACAATATCTCATTGCTTTCAACTAAACATTTCATTTGAATACCTTATCAGAATTTGAAAGCCTTATCTTTCAACTAAAGCCTGTGTTTCTTTGGATATATCCACTGCAGTCAATGATTTAGAAGTTATTTCATTAACTATAGAATTTAGAGTGACAGTTTTAACAGGCCATTCAACATACACAGGCGGGTCTAGCTCAGCATATTTGACACAAAAGAACACATCACACAATCTTACGACACTGCCATCATTGGATCTCATAGCCTTAAAGCAATTACCAACTTCATACCCATCGGGTGTCCTAAATCTATGCTTGATCTGCATTTTACATCTTGTATTCATCACACTATTAGTACGTTGCACATTAAATCATTGTCTGGTTTTTGGTTGGCATCTTAAAATCATTTTGTCTCTGCTTACAATCTCCATCTAGCACATATAGTATTGCGCTATTATTCGTGATTATCTCTTACACTCGGTCTGTTTTCACAGCCTTGAATGACTTGCTGACTCACTGATAGACTGCCTTGTCTGTCACTGCATTTACATACATATGTCCAGAGTTTCTTTTTAAGAAGCTTCATTCACCCTTTTTTTTTTCAAACCTTGACCAGCATCCTCCTAGCATATTGCGCAGGCCCAGGCATCTCTTTACACCCAATATCTTCCATCGTATCAATGTGATATACTTCATTTTGAACTTCAGGAGATCCAGTGCGCAGGAGAAATGCAAGTTTATCGAACTTTGAACATATATTCATTAGTTCTTACGTGGCTACCAATTGAGACTCGAGCTTGGTTATTTGTTTCTGAAGTTCATAGACCGCACTCATATAGCATTTATGGCGTATCTTGTCACCTGCAGAGTGCATTTACTTCTCGTAGACTAATGTGACTTTGTTTGGTGCGTTGAAGATCCTTTTCAAAATCTGCACGGGCACGAGGAGGTTGTGGCGATTGATTTGAGAACAATAATGCCAGCTGCCTCTGACAAATGCATTGTTTTCTTCTGTCTTCATGCAATCTGCGTAGATTTTTTATTTGTTTACAACTGCACCATCTGACAAACATATTCTTTTGTTTACTAGATCGGTGTTCATACTCTACCATAACATGCCATGAACAACATACTTCACCTGCCTATTCACATTCTTTATGTTTCATTTTCTTGCTGCAGGTTGATGTCACTTAATTAGACACATGCCCTGTCTATGCTTCAACATTTCTTTTGTATTATTCTGTCAAACAGTTCACGCGCCCTGTCTATGCCTACACATTTTTCCAAAGAACAGTTCACACGCCTTCTCTATGCTTTTTGCAATAAATTGCCAGAGAACAGTTCGCATATCTTGTCCATGCTTCCACCATTTTTTTTAATTTTATTTTTCTGTCAAACAGTTGTCACGCCTTGTCTATGCTGCCGCATTTATTAGGAAACATTTTTCACACATTGTCTATGCTTTCACATTTATTAGGAAACAGTTCACGCACCATGTCTATGCTTTTACTATGTTTTACATTCATCTGACAGGGTTGTTGCAGTTAAAATGCCAGGGTTGACGTCTTGCCATGCCTGATATCGATGGCGAGGAGTGTAGGCGTGACTGTCAACTGCATTTGCTTGAAATTTCTAAAAAAAATCATTGGTTACTATCATTAAATCCGCCTGTACTTGAGGCTTATGCCTTTTTCAATAGATCTTTAAATCTTTTCTGAAAACTGACGCCTGTAGGTTTACATGTGCAGATCCTACAATCACGCTGGATCTCAGATTGAGTGCTTTAAATCATGTCTATTGTAGCTCGATACAGATATTACATTTAATGCATGAATCCAGCGAGGAGATAAATGAATGTGTGCAGTCTGACAGACGGAACTTTACTAGAAAAGTACACTGGGGAAATATAGAGGATTGATGTTGATGTGAACGTCCATTTTAAATGCATGAATCTATGATTCACTTTATTTTGAATTTGAACTGTTGTCGATGCATTTTGGCGCCCACTTTATTTTGAAATTGGTGATAACCTATGCTGCGGGAAAAAGTTTTTTTTTATGTTTGGTCCTATTTTCAATCTAAGCATCTTAATTTTTAGATTGATTTTTTTTATTGACTTAGTGGTATGATAGGATAGCTTATGATATCTTTTATTATTGAGTCAATTGATTTTGTCAATTCTCATCATAAAGAACTCATGTGTGGCTTAATCAATTTCGTTTTCTCAAAATAGTGGACATGTTTTGTGTTATCGTTTTTGTAATACATGCCTAACTTTAATTTTTCGTGTTAATAGGTACAAAGCTGAAAATCAACGAAGGTACAAACGAACAACGAAGGCGAAAATGTGCAAAGCAAAAGAGGAGGAAGATTTTTGTTTGAAAACACAATGTGTTTTTTAACACTTTAAAACTACCTCACAAAACGAAAACGAAAGGAGGGGAAGATTTTTTTTTTTTGAAAACACAATGTGTTTTTTTTAAAACACTTTAAGTGTTTGATCAACACTTCACGAAATTGTTTTCCTTTTCGTTTTAGAACATTAGTTTTCAATTGGGGCTAAAACGAACAAATTGCTTTTCATTGCAAAGGACTTAAAACGAACCTTAGGACAAACTTACTAGATTTCGTTTTGGTTTAAAATTGAACAAGGCAAACTTCACACTTGATTTTGGTGCTTAAAATGAAGTCATCATTGCTTTGAGGCTAAAACGAACAAGTGCTTGATTGTGTTATTTTGTCTTTTGAGTGCGTATCCTCTCCCCTTGCGCTTCGTGCGATCTAGGGTGCAAGAGAAACACTCAAAATACATTTTATTGCTTTAAAACACTTCATTTTGGGCTTAAAAATTGAACATCTTGTGCGAGTGTGAGTAGGGGCATTTTCGCGTACATTCTCGTTCTTTGTGCCATCAAAGATCGATCGAGTTACGGATTGTGTCCTTGCTCGCTTTTGTTTATCTTAGAGGGCCTGCCTTGGGGAAAAAGTACTCACCCAAGCGACGACTCAACCGGTAACACTCTAAAGCCAAGAGTATTTCCAGCCGGGATATAAATGAGGATTTTGGTTAAACGCCATAATCACGCGGTTGGCTCCGACAAGATGGATCCGAAAGGGGACTCTTGCCACGTTGGGTCAACTCCTACGAACGGAAAGTCCTTACTAGAACCTATGTGTTAGAATTTGCCAAAATCTTTAATCGTTTGTTGGTGCAATAACGGGCCGCCGCTTCCCACAATTTTACGGCTTTTAGTAGAGATGGAAAGCATGCCATGGGAGTTTCATGGGTGTTGATGCTTGGCTGCCCTGCATAAGTGAGTGCCGTGGAGGGGAGCCAGTGGGGTCAAGCATCTAACCATCCGCTAAAAGTAGGCGTAGCTAGACTTGTCCAAGTGGGGACTCAACAAACATTGTCTATCACATCCATAGGGCTTGTAATTATTCTTTGTTTGAAAACACAGTGTGTATTCGAAAACATTTTGCAAACAAACACTTAAACATGATCATGCAAATTTCAAACCCCTTTTGATAGAGCAAATACCTTTTGACAAATTTAAGTGTTGTTGCCTTCCCTTGGGATTATGTCCTTAGAGGTTTCTCATCACTTGAATTTATATCGTCATTTGCTCTAACTAGGGTTAACCTAGGAAATCCCTTTGCCTCAATTTCTTGGAACTCCCACACAACACTTTGTGGGAAGAAAAGGAATTTTGACATAGGACATCTTTAGTTTGAGACATAATCAAGAAAGTGTATTTGGTAAAAAGAAGTCATTAAAAGCAAAGATAACAAATTGGACCCCACACATGTGCTTGATATCTCTTGGTCATATTGGTCTTTTGATTGCTCTTAGAGAAAAGTGTGTTCTTCAATACCTTGGCCTAGTAAACAAAGTCTTTCTAAGTCTCTTAGGATCAAAATCCAACACTTCATTCACCTCAAACATTTATCAACATCATCCCACAAACAACTTTAAAGCTTTGAAAACATCATTCTAGACTTGGGTACATCCTTAAACCAAATCAAAAGTCAATTGTTTAATTAGGTGTGTGGGAATGCATCCTTTCTCATACATCTAATTGAATTAGCAAACCTTTTGAATAAGTTCATCCTAAAGATAACATCCAACATTTTAGGGTTTACAAGTTCATCATCCAAATCAAACCAATCAAAAAAATCAAGCCCTAAGTCTAGCATTGATCCAAAGTCCTAAACGTTCATCATCCATATCATTTTCACCTTTCATCCTTCATCTCGTCATTGATCCTAAGAACCTTGGAGGTCACTTTCATAACAAAGTCAAAACACAAGAAGAACATGGAATATAAACTTGATCCATACATCTTGGGCAATCCAAATCAGTTGAATCTTCAAAGCCTTGCAATGCCTATCAATTATCAAAGTCCATGCATAGGATCATTGCCTTCGACAAATATCAATGGTACAACAAGTGTGAGTATGCCCATGTCAAAGTTTGGAACACATTTCCCAATGATAGATCTAAGTCCAAATCTGCAAATCCACCAATCAAACAATCAATACATGAATCTTCAAACAAGCAACATCATCCCACCAAATCCCTACAAACCAAATGTGGATGTACCAAGTGCAACTTTTCAAAACATGAATCCTAACTCGAAAAACTTTGGAAAAATGATTCCCAATACCAACAATGTTCATCCTATCATGCCAAATCTAAACATCATCCCAAATCAGAACATTATCCAAAGTCAATTTTCCCATAATCCCATTCAAAAACTGCAAACATGCATGCCAAAACTACTTGAACACAAGCCAAATCAACTATCTCAAGTGAGTCAAGATCAAAATCAAGAACAAATTTGGCAAGATCAAATTGCGGAAATAGTTGAGGCATTGCGCCAAGGGAAATCTCCACCACCATTACCTACATCATTCCTTGGTTTAGGGATTCCCCCTTTACCTAACACCAATCACGCCACCCAATTCAATCCAACTAACGTCAATCAAACCATCACGTCAAATCCTTTGAATATACCATCGACATCGCACCAACAGATGGTATCCAATCAAGCAACAATGATGATCCCAACCAATCAAAATACGGTCTCCCAAGGACCTATCACCTCAGTTATTCCAACCATCACTATCCCTTCAATCATTCCAAACACCACTATCACGCCCATCACATCTCAAACCCCCACAATCAATCCAAGCGTATCTCAAACACTTGTCACTACATCCAACATGATTTCGAATCCACCACCACCCCCACCACCACCAATTTCCACCACATCAATCCAATACAATGTGACATTACAAGCTGCTTTTCAAAAAGGATACCAACAATATCTAGCCATGCAACAAGCAACACAAGCTCAACAAGTGCAACAATCCTCTCAAATTGCCCAAACCTCTCAAGCTACCCAACCAACACGAGCACAAACACAAAAGATAACAACTGTTGAGAACAAAGATCAAGATCACTCCATCATTGAATACCTTGAAGTTGTGTCTACTCCATCCAATGATCAAATGAATATATGTCAAGAGTCACCTCTCAATCATGATCAAAATACATCGACAATACCCAACAATGATCCAATTCAAGAAATGTCAACATCATTTGACCCTATGGTTGAAGACATTAGAAATCTCTCTATTGCAATTGTTGAAAACAATGTTCAAAATCTATCCATCAATAAAGATATTTTCGCTTCATCCAACGAGGCATCGACCAGTGATCATGTTGAAAATGTATCTACATCACCTAATGAGGTAGAGGACATATCTCAAGAATTTATGCCAAAGTATGATCAATGTCTTTCACCAAAGTATAGCAATGGCCCTTTCCAAGACATATTGACATCCTTCGACCTCATGATTGCCGATATTGAAGGAATCTTCAACTCGACACCTGATCCAAGTCCACTCAAAGATCATGAAGATATTAAGCCACTTCCCATGCATAATGAAAATATCCAAGAACCATTTGTAAGTAGTCCATCCTTTGGAACTGATCCATGTCAAGAACTTGATCCAAAGCATGTTGAAAGCAACTCCGAAATTAATCAAGATCAAGAATTTGTATCTTCGAGCTACTATAATAATCTAATGGACACTCTCCTATCCATGCAAGATGTCACAAATGATGATCACACCAATATAATCCATATTCATCCATCTACCCATGAGATGCTTTCTATGGATGGACACATAGATGATCTTCATCAAGAACAAGATTGTGTTACACAAAAAGAGCATATTCTTAACTCCTACAATCAAACAGAGTTATCAACATCAGGATCAGATATGTCCCAAACTAAGATTGAGGACATCATGAATAAAGATATCCAACATTATCTGCTCAACAAAACAAGTCAGATAGAACATCCAGAGTTAGCGGAGCAGCAAATTGAAAGAATGTCAACTACGGTGGTCATCTATCAGAGAACACTTATTGAACAAGAGCTCTTGGAACAAGCAGAATCAAAGCATGAAGGTACTACTTCTACCATACTGGGGGCAACTTCATCTCAAGCAAACATCAACATAGGGAGCACGAAGAGTCCTTATGATGAAGCTAGTGTCAATACTACAACCAGCCACGCCATGTATCTTCATCCACCCATCACCCCATCCATGAATTGGGACCAACGTCAAAAGAAAGATTTGAATCAAAGTACGAAGAACGTTATCAAAGCAAAAGAAGTTGAGAAGCATAATGGACAAATCAAATACATATGGATACCAAATAATACAAAGAAAGATCATCCCTATCAAACTCCATCAGTCAAAGAAACTGTGGGGCAAACTAAAAGAGGGAAAGGTATCCATCAAAGATGTCCGCAAAATCAAAAGCAGGATTTTCAAGCAACGTACAAAGTGTATCAAGCAGTTGGTCCTAATTCCACGCACACTTCGTATCCACCCATCATTGCTCATCTTCCCAAGTTTGGAGAGTCAAAGGTTCCAAACTGTCAACCAATCCATCTCTTATCCCTAAATGCACTCCATCCACACCTCCACGCATGATATCCAATTCTCATATTGACCATGTATTGGCAACGACCCTTCATCATAAGGATTCAGAAGGCAATCTATCGCGATGTGCGCACGGAGACAAAGTCAAATCCGGTATCAACGAAGCAGATCAAGAATCCCAAAAGTGGCATTCAAGTGCACGTATCTTAGCAAAGCAGCTTCTTCAAGCAGGATATCGATGGCACATTATGACAGGGGCATCCACATCAACACCACCAGGTGGTTTAGCATGAATCTTTTAGAAAAATACAAAAAAATCAAAAAAGCAAAAAATCCAAAAAAATCAAAATAGTAAAGATAAAAATCGTCCTCTAGTGAAAACCACTACAGTGGCACTTTGGGCAAGACCATGATGAAAACCTGGCAAACGGGCGTCATGTGTGGAATCGAGCATCTACGTGCGCTAGTTCTGTTGAAAGCATCTCATCCCATCCGTAATAAATTGAGCATTCCATCCATCTTATCAATAATATATCCACGCATCCATGAACCATTTATCCAATCCATTTTCATCCATATTCATCCATAGTCCAAGTTATCTTGATTTTGATGAAATTTTGGAGCACACTTTACGCTTGCTTACGGTAAAACATCTTGACATGGGTCATTTTCATTGATCCTATCCTATCCTATGTTATCTGAGCTATGAAGCATTATCCAAATGAGCACTTGTTATCCGAACACCTTATCTTATCGCAAGATAATCCTTGGCATACTTTGCATGCTTAGCATATCCATCCATCCATACACCTATCCAAGCATCCATCCATTGCATTCCATACGTTGCTAGACATTGGGGGCGGATATGTACATCTTGCTTCGGGAATAAATCTTGATCTATATCCTTCACCTTATGTGGCGATCCGAACATTGGAAAACATAAAGTTAATTGGTCAAAGCATCTGCAATCCAAAAACCCGAATCACTAGCCCATGGCATATTTTGACGAAAACAGTCCTTATCAAGCTTCATCTTTCATCGAACATCAATCCAAACAATCACTATCAGTCGCATCTAACACACCCGTCAAACGTCACATCAAATCATCCAAACATCTTTTGTTCCAAATCAAGCTTCATCAAACGTGATCAATCGAATCCAATCAAAAAATCATCATCTCGGGATATCCTTGTGTTGCTTAACACTATCCTTGCATTGTTGTGCGTCCTCAACAATGTTATCATCATCAATCTCATCAACATCCCAATCCTTGTGTTGCTTAACACTATCCTTGCATTGTCGTGTATCCTCGACAATGTTATCATCATCAATCTTGACCAATCAATCCTTGCATTGTTGTGTATCCTCAACAATGTTATCATCATCATCAATCCATCGATTTGATCAATCAACCTTAGCTTGGTCTTCAAAAAAAATCCCAAACAGCACTAATATCATCACACATATCCATAAAATCGTCAAGATCGTGCGAAAAATCCAAAACATCCAAATCATGTGAAAACTACAAAAACATCCAAAACATATCAAAAATCCAAAAACACTCAAAAAGCGAAAACATCAAAAACATTGAACCGAACTACGTCGTCTCTGAGCTTAACGTAGGCAAGGCTCATCTTCGATCAGCCCCCGAGACATCAAAATCCAAAAACATTTGAAAAAACATCTAAATCCAAAAACATTCGAAAAACATCAAAATCCAAAAACATTTGAAAAACATCAAAACCCAAAACATCAGAAAATCAAAAAATCAAAAAACATCACAAAATCCAAAAAAACCCAAAAACAGCCTCAAAACATTTCAAAACGTCAAAAACATCCAAATATTTGAAAAAATCCATCCGTCTCATCTCGCTTGCATCCGCAATAATCAATCATCCATAATAACTGATCACCATCTTCATCCTTTGGCAACGCAAACAGAAACAATCACAGCAGTCAGCAAAATCAATCTTCAATTTTAAAATCAAAAGCAAACAACAAAACCTCTAAAACAAAATCAAACTCTTGATCAGTCGCAAACATGTCAGTCGACCTTATATCAACAGCCTATCAATCAATTTATCAAACCATCATCATCCTGTACAATGCATGTCCTAGGATATATCGTTCCGACAATGGGCATCATTTATGGATATCACTTTGGATTCTTATCCTATCAAATCAAATCCCTTTGGCTAGAGGTATGAAGAACATTGGCTTTGTTTGTGTACTTGATCTTTTCTTTGATTTATCTTATTGCTCATTCCAAGGACCTCTCGATGATATCCGAACGAAGGATTTAGAGAGATAGAATGGGGCAACGATCATTATCTTTTGTCCTGGCTGTGCTTGTTGGATTTGTAATATAACTTGGGCTTAATACTTGCTTTGTTAGATATGTATGGAGGATGTTTCGACAGCTTGTTGACTATTGCATTGATTGGTTATACCTTTCCTGTTTTGGTCCGAGATGTTTGAGACTTCTAAAGTGCATCCTAGCAAGGTTTCCGTATGTCAAGTGTGAACAAGAATACTCCTATCGTCTTGTACTGAGTCAAAGTCCATCACACTAAGTACAACGCCATCCTGGTCCTTTATACCTTGATGCATCGTACTTAGGCGTGTTATCAAAAATAAAGTAAGTGATCCTTTGAAAATCCCAATCCTTGATAAGCAAACCATCCATCTATCATCATCTTTTTTTATCATTATCATCTTTTATTATCATCATCATCTCTAATAAAGTCTCGACCAATCATGGACTTGCTGGATCCTCTTGTCATCATCTCATTTCCACACTAACATTGCATCATGAATAGTCCATCATGCATCCATCCTGCATCCACAAACCATTAGCATACATCCATCATGCATCCATTATGCATTCATCTTGCATCCATAAATCTTTAGAATTCTGCATATCATCTCACATTCATATCATCATCATAATATAGATTTGTTATTCTAAGCATCTTGAAATCTCATTTGCATCATCATCCACAACCATCCATTTTGAACCTCTTTATCGCGAGATCGACCCTCAAATCGAATCTTTTCGCTCGATCTCTCGAGGGGGCAATGTACCAGTGTACTTCTTTCCGCTGGGGCATCTGAAAAATCATGAAATTTTTAAATTTCGATCGCGGCAAGTTTATTCTTTGAACCAACGCAACAAGTACATTGCTTCAAAGAGGGGCAAAATGTAGACATGTCAAAATTACATCATGCATAATCATATTCCATTCATCCAATAAATCAGGACTTTATTTAAATCAAATCCAAATCATACATTTTCCATCATTTTCTGATTTAAATAAATCAATTATCAAAGTCTTGAAAGTCAAATCATATAATCAGCATTAAATCAGCCTAATCATCATTAACTTAATCTAATCCTGACCTAATGATAATCCCATCCCACTTGCATTATCTAGACCTAGCCACTTGCACAATAAATCAATTTTATTGATTTATTAAAACAATCATTTTCCCTCAACATGACAAGTCAAACAGGGCATTTATTGCTGTTTTTCCTTGTCCCCCTCTCAGCATTTATGACAAAATTTGAATTCAAATTTTCCCCCTCTTGGGCACTCTTCCCAAATCTTGCACACACATCAACTAATCACATGATGACAAGTGTCCTCCTATCATTGGCTTAATCTTTAGTCCCACATTGGTCCCTCTTCAACACTTATCATTTTGAAAATCCTTAAATAGGTGCTTCATCTTTGAGCAAATCCTTCACAATCTCCACAATTTCATCCAAAAAGCATATGCAAAGTTACTCTCCTTGAGAACTAATTTTGCTCATCATTTCCATCTTATCATCATCATCTAAGCTATCAATCAAGGATTGGGAAAGGGTCACTAGCACATGTGACACCAATCCAATATGGGATAGATTGGTTTCATGTTTTTCTTTATAGGATTTTATGTATCTTGTTATTAGATGGCATTTTAAAACATGTTAGATATCTCATATGGATGTTGAATGGTGCTTATTGCTTGGAAACTAATCATGTTTGTATATGTTAGTTACTAACGATTTGCAGATTTCGATGTCCACAATAGGTATAAGGAGCACTAGTGGAAATGTTCGAGGTAGGAAGGATATTGGTAGTTGGTTGCATCATTGTGGTCACTTGAGGATTGGTATAGGTAGGAATGGATGTTATGGTTGAAGGGGGAGGAGTTTGATTTCCTACTTGGCTTTGCACATTGTTTGAAGCTTGAGCACCATTGGTGGTGGAAGGAAGATGTTTTCCAAAGATGTGAGCTATGTTACGCACAACTTCCAGTCCTTCATCACTTTCCATCATGCAGTGAATACTATCTATGGCAGGTATAACAGTGTTGGAAATGTTTTTAGTACTCATGCTATCTTGTAAATGAGCTAGGTTTTCATGCATTTTCATTATGTTTTCTTGAGGGATATGATCAACCATTGTTTGAACACTTGGAATAGCACTTGCAGGTAAGGTAGGCATAGAAAAAGAGGTGTCAAAGGTATGGTCCATCCTAGTGAACTACTACCAACACTTGGAGTAAGAGAGCTTGATAACCCAAGATCAATGAAGAGTGTTTTATTGTCAGATGCCATGAGTCCCACACTTCATCTAACCACGGTATTAGCAGTAGGACATCAAGTAGTATAGCTCATGCAAGGGATAAACCAAAGAAAGTGCAATGAACACAATCTCCTATGTTTGCAATTACACTTGAAATGAAAGAAATTGAGATAACATCAATTATGCAAATTGTAATAGAAAACTGAAAGTAGCAAACAAAAGCATAGAAAAGCAATGTCAAACCCTGAAAACTAGAAAGTCAAATTCAACATGGAATAAGACACTAGTAAGGGCGTCTTGGTCCTATTGACCTAAAATTATGAGGTTCTAAGGACTGAAACAAACAACAAATAGCAGAGACAAGATTTTGAGCCAGAAACCCTAAGAGGGACTAAGATACTAGGAAGGGCATTTTAGTCCTAACAGAGGTTTTTCTTAGACAAAAAAACAAATTCTGGATTTTTTACAGTGTTCACAGGTTGCCTATTTAGGGAGCTGATGTTTAGAAACAAGAAAATGTGCAAATGAATACAAGAAAAAATAACTAATGACAAGTAATTGAATGCAATTTTTTTCAATTTTGGATGCAATAAGAATGCTTCTAAATGCAATTAGGATGATTAATAATGCACTTTTTATTTTTTCAATGAGATGAAATGATGCAAGAAAGCAAAAAATGCAACCTATATGCACTTTTGAACTAATGCAGATATGAGAAACCTTAGATGCAATTTCACTAAATATGAGAAACCTTAGATGCAATTTCACTAATGCAAGATGCAATGCAAGAATGAATGCAACCTAGATCTAGAACTTTAATGAACTCCAAATCAGAAAATGAATGCTCAAAAAGGTTGGGTTCGCCAAAATGAACAATGAAAAAAATATGATGGGGGAAAGCCCACTTATTTTCCTATTGCCACTCAATAATTTCCAAGGAGTCCTAATTGGATTGACTATCAACCTCGCAAGGTGAGTCAATTCTCAACAAAGAAGACCTAGGAGGGGGTTGTTTAAGCTTTTAGGGGTTCACCACCAAGCAAATGCTTGAAAAAGGCAAGTAAGCATTCAACTCACAAAACCTAATAATGCAAGCTAAATGATGAGTGCAAATGATGAAATTTTGCAATAGCAAGTTAGGATATGTGTACCTGGGAAGTCTAGAAATGCAATGAGGATTGTGGCAATGCAAAGAAGTTGTCAAAATATGCTATGAGAAACAACAAGTTAGGATATGTGTACAGGTGGCATGAGAAACCCACCATTGCTACAACCACTCTATCGCCCTTCAAGTAGATTTTTTTTTAAAATGGTCTACAACATCTAGAGTCACATTAGTGACTTACTGCCAACTCCTAGGAAGTTGATTTTTTTCCCTCAAGATCTAATAAGGTATGATTTTTTTAGGGCCATATATTTTGATCCAAGACTCTATTTTTCAAAAATGAGGCATCATCAAAAAGCTAGTTCTGAGTATTTTAGTGTAGGTCATTTTGCTAGATTTTTTGACATGTTTGTTTTATTATTGTATGAAGTCAAATATTATATTTGGACATTTGAGCTCATAATTTTTTATTAGTTTCTAATTTTTATGACTCTTGAATCATTTGAAACGTATTCAAGAGCTCTTCTATCTTGTTCATGCACTTTTTCTAGATTCTATCCTAGGTATATTTTATTTTATTTTTGCAAATATCACATTGTGACTGATTACTTGGAAATCCTTACTTTTGGACAGGTTATATCTTTTTGATAAGGCTTCATTTATAGTGTTCACCATATTTGTGGGTTTCTATCTATATTGTTGAGGGTTTTTGTCTTTGTAATTTTGGAGATCTTATCATTTGAGGAGTGAATCATGTATAAATGTTGTAGATGCACATATTGTGGGAGCAATCAACATGGGAATGAATCATGTCCTTATTTCTCATATAATTTCATCCAACTCTTTCTTAAATATGCATCTTGACCATCACTTGATGCTACATCCAAATATCAAGTTGCTCCTCCTTTATCAGAGATAGTTGTTGACCCTTCACCTTCAGTGATTCCTTGGTGCAAAGTCATTGATTGAGGCTCTTGTATTTCTTGTTCATCAAAACCATCATAGTCTTTCAAATGCAACTTTATGGGATGAGCATTTGACAAGTAAATCAAATTTGTTTTGTGAATCTCATATTGCAGATTTGGAGGACACGTTTGATGGGTTATCTCCCCTTTTTTATGATAACCATTACATAATTGATATTAAGCCATCATTTTCTTTGGATCTTGCTTATCATTAGTTACCACTTGATTATAGTTGGTCACATTCTTTGTTGATTAGACATGTACTTGATTTCATTGTGGAATCATCATCTTTCATGGATATGGTGGCACATGACTTTAGAGACATCATCATGATAAATCTCCATTCTTCTTCATATCAATTCCTATCTAAAATGGGAAGCGTTCCTACATCTATACTTGGTTTTGTTTTTCCCCAAGGGAGGGAATGTTGTTTGTAGGCATTGAACCATGTTTTTTCTTTAAGCATTTACCATTTATGTAGGATATTACATATTGTGGAGGGGCTACATAGTCTCCCTCTTTCCCTCTTATGGGGGGCTATCAATTGTATATTTTTTATGCATGTATTCCTTGGGGGTCATGTTGAGTTTCCATTCATCACTTGTACATGAGTATTTTCATGCATTCTCTCTTTTGGAGAAGGATTTTTTCTCCTTTACTTTGTTTGTGAGAGATGATTTGTAAATGGGTAAGTAACATGTTCTAGTAGTCAAGACCTATCATCATAACCATCCATCCATCCTTGTATCATATCTGTATTTTTGCATTTGTCCTCTGCTCCCTAAGTTGCACTTAACAGGGGGTGTTGGTGTGAATTATTTGTTTTACCTAACTAGTTCACCTAGTAGGTCCTATTCACATATTAAATTTACTTAGGTCTTAGGAATTTTCTAGAATTCTTAGTGGTCATTAGATCTAGCCAAATTGATTGGATTGTTAATAGATTTGATGAGTGAATTAACTAAATTGATTATTTTATTAACTATTTTGATTGGATATTTACTTGGTGAAGTGTAGTTTAAGATTTAAATTAATTTATTAGTGGGTAATGTGAGAAATGATTCATTTTGAATTAATTAAACAATAAATATTATTTGATTAACTTAATTGTGATAAAGTAATAGACTTGAAATAATATTATTTAAATAGATAAAGAGATCGTAATTACAAATATATATATATTCAATGTCTACAAATTATTTTTAAAATAATATTTTATGAATATTTTTTAATAATATATTATTAATATGTTTTGTAATATTTTATAATTGAATATATTTTAAAAATATTGATGATCACGCCAATCATTAAATTGTCAAAATAAAAATTTAAAATTTGCCACTATTGCCTGTCCTGGTCTATTCCGTGATAATCAAGCATTCCAGAGATTCGCTGATAATTATGAATTTAGTCAATGCCTAAACATGATAAATTTTGTATTTTTAATTTAAATACAACTTGGCAGTGGATTAATGGCACAGCTCTCCAGAGCAATGTACAAAATTATTGAAGAAATCACGTGCCAACCCTTTTCCCGAGGCAAGCGGTAGTACAGTCCTTGGCTTGCCTGTCATATAATTGTCAATCGTACATTCATACAGTCCGAGGCTTGCCTGTTATATAATATAATTGTTAATCGCGAGTTTAGGTATTCCCCCTAATAATCAACCATTTATTTTTAATTCATATACAACCTGGCAGTTGATTAAGGGCACAACTCTCGAGAGCCGTGTACAAAATCATGTGCCCAAACCTTTTTCCCGAGGCCTGATATATAATTGTCGATCTCGAGTTTAGGTAGTCGTTTTCCCAGATATTCGCTGATTTTACCATTTGTCAACGCCTAGATATGACAAATTTTGTATTTTAAACTTAAATACAACTGTCAATCGTGCCAGTGGATTGATTTTGTATTTTAACTTTAAGTGGCTGAAAACACTCTTCTCCATCTGACAATAGCTGATTTTTCCTTTTGTTACCATAAATAAACTAGGCGATTCTTTTAATATCAATAACCTGGTATCGTGGACTATAAAAATAATAATAATATTATTATTATTAATAAAATATTTAAATATATCTCACCTTTCCATATCCTTTCCTTGTAAAACAAGGGACACATGTATGGATCCTATAATTGATTAATTTGTGTATTTTGGTTGTGTTAATTTTATATAACTATATTTAGTGTAAGTATTTTTTTTCTAAAAGTCGACAAGTTAATATGGAATATTAGATAAGGTTCAAAAACATTGTATTAGAAAATGCACATGCAATTCAAGTTCTATCAAATACACTTCAAGCTTTACCAATTGAATCTACAACTTACTAACATTGGAAATTTGTGTAACCTTAGTGAATGCCAAATAAACATGACCTAGACTAGTTCTTGTGTAATATGAACCACATAAACTATTTAAATGCCATGTAATGAAGGTAATCGTCAATTAAATTTATTATTGTTTTAGTGGAGAAAAATGAGTCAAATTAGGTTCTCGATTATGTGAAAGCATGCCTTCTTGATATTTGTTAATATATTGCATGTTCAACAACATTCCAAGAGACATGTGACAAGCCTTTGTGAGTAAATATTAGGAAATTTGGTAAAAAGATATTCAAATATCTAAGATAGATTCACAAAAAAAGCCCAGATCATAAGTAAACTCAAAAAACTAGATCATTCTTTGTATGAACTTTGTTTTTTTTTATCAGTTAGAAAGGGTATAAAGTGTAGGGAATTTCTATACTCTAGCTTAGCTTTATTATGTAGTGATACAAGCCCACTAAAGTGATGGAAAATGTAAGAATAGAAATTGCATACTTTGTAATTTTCATACTTCATTTTGTACTTACTTTTGCATTTCCTCCCTTAGTATGTTTTAGGGTGCCTTAGTATGTTTTAGGGTGCATTGACCTTGACCTTTTCCCTTACCAAAATAGTCAATTTTTTCATCACATTCTAATCCTTCTTTTTGGCATGGGACCACATGCCAAATTTTGTGTAATTTATCCAAATCTCTAGTGCAATACATGGACATTAATGTGATTCACTAACATCTCAAGAAATTAAAAATTTAAACTTTGGTTAGTTCTACCTAGCTACCTACTATCACTTGTTGTAATGTATTTCCACCTAGAAACACTTCTTGGATAGAATTTGATGCTTGAGTTTCTTCTCCTTCCTTCATCAAATGAATTTTTGAACAAAAATAATCTATTCTATATCCCATACCTCTCTTCCTCTATTATCTCTTGGATACAACTTGTTGAAAAGACTTTATTGTTCATGATACTATTTTTTTATGAGACTACTCTAGTACTTTAATCTTATTCTCCATCACTTGCCTAGTAATATTGTAAAGAAAGTTCATTATCTTGTTTTAATAGTATTGCAAGATTTATATCCATATCATTCTTAAATATTCTCTTTGAAAATTCTATTTTTGATTCTATTTTTCTATTTTCCTTACACACACACTAGGGTGTAATCTTTGTAGACAAGGGATTTATGATTATAGATTTAATTTCAAAATTATGTTTTAATTTACTAGGCGTACACGGGTTAAACACACACACACACACACACACACACACACACACATTTCCATACTTTTATTTTTGTTGGGCGTGGAAATTGAAAAGTTAAAATAAGGGCTTGATCATTCTTAGCAAGAGCCCAAGTAGTCAACTCTTTTTCTTATCCCTAGCTAACAAGTTGATAGTTTTGTCTCCTACTATGTAGATAAGTTAAAATGCAAAGATTTATTTTTATCCTTTTTGGATGATTGATTCGACACATGAACATGATGATATCATTTCTCATATTAGAAATAAACACATTGTCACAACATACTTGGTAGTAAGCTTCATCTTTTACCTTCAGGTTCCTTAATCTCTATTACTTCTACTTTTGAATCTAGTTTGTTATTTTAGTTTCTATATTTTTGTAATTAAATATTTCTAAACCTACTCTTAATTTATCTTAGGAAATACATAATTTCATAAGTTAAATTGCTTTCGAATATTTCTATTTCTCTTAATTATAATTAATCATATTCTAGGATAAAATGAAACATTGATACAAAAATAAAATAAATGTCTTAGTTTGGTATTTTTCATGTCATAGAGACATGTGATAGTCCTTTTTGAGTAGATATCAAGAAAATTGTTAAAAAAGTATATAAATATAAGATAGATTCACATTTTTTTTCTCTAGATCATTCTTTGTATAAAAATATTTAAAAGGGCTCTATTATAGTCCCCTTATCATCCAACTATAAGGAAATCGCTAGGGAAGAGAGGAAGGAAATCAAATCTAACAAAGTTAAGAGAGTAGATTGAGGCAGGCATGCAAAAAAAATCTTTGATTCTATTCCAAACAAGAGACTGAGGAGAGCCTGTTGCTCTCCTTGTATGCAATGAAGATCATATCTTGGAATGTCAGGGGCATTAATGCTCCTTACAAATGTGTTTGTATCAAGCATCAAATTGATGCTTGTGGAGAGGATATTTTTCTTTTGCAAGAAACAAAGTCCTCAGTAGCAACTCATGAAGCTACAATCTAGAAATGGGTTAAGTGGGCTTCAACCCACTCTCCAACACAAGGGGCTTCTGGTGGATTGGTTTCTTTATGGAATCCAAAGGATGTAAATGTCAAACCATGTAGAAATGAGAACCATTGGCAACTTTTGGAAGTGCCTAAATTTGATTTGCAATTTTGGTTACTGAATGTATATGGGCCAACTTCAACTCTACAAATAAGAAAAGTCTATGGGATGAAATCACATATCAAATAAGTGGCCTAGGGGATGGGAGAGTTTTGGTGGCAAGGGATTTCAATGCAATAACCTCTCTACATGAAAAGAGTGGGGGTATCAACCCACCAGTCAAAGTAATGACAAACTTCAATATGTTTATTCTCACCAATGCCTTGAAAGACATTCTACCAATCAAGGGTAAATACACTTGGAAAAATAAAAGGAAGGGTTTCTTGCAAATAACTGAGTGATTGGATAGGTTTTTGTTGACATCCAATTGGTTCACATTGCACCAAAAGCTAGATTATGAAATTCTACCTTTTCCAGGGTCTGACCTTTATGTTGTATGCCTCAATGTTTCAAATGCTTCCCTTCCAAAAGGTTATTCTTCTTTCAAATTTGAAAGTATGTGGTTTAGGCATCCACAATTCATGGACCTATTGAGGCAATGGTGGATTAATGTGCCATATGAGCAAGGCACAATGATGTTTCTGCCGTGTAGAAAGCTAAGGTATGTGAAGCAACAAATTATAAGTTGGAATATACAGGTTTTTCAGAATATATTTTAGCAAAAAGAGTTAGTTTTTAAAGAGATTACAGTTGTTCGTGGACATATAATACAAAATGGGTTAAATGCCTCTCCTTATGATAAGTAGAAAAAGTTACAAGAGGATTGGGAAGAGTTATGTGCAAGGGAAGAAATTTATTGGAGGAAAAATTCATGAGAATTATGGTTGAGAGAAGGTGATCGTAACACTAAATTTTTTCATGCCTCAGTGCAGATTAAGAGGGAAACAAAAGCTATACAAGCAATACAAGAAATTTCAATAGGGAATCGGCTCAATAAGGAAGAAGACATTAATAAGGAAGGAGTTAAATTTTTCTCAGAACTCTTGTTGGCCACTCAAATTAGGAATGATAAGAGGTTAAGAGATGAAGGGGAACTTCTTGATGCAATTCCTAGGCTTGTTAGTGAAGATGATAATGCTAGTTTGATGAAGCCATTTACTCTAGAGGAAGTAAATAAGGTAGTTTTCTCCTTTCCACTTGATAAGGCTCCTGGGCTAGATGGGTTTACGACCCTATTGTTTCAAAAAAGTTGGGATATTTTGTGTTATGATCTTCTTTGGGAATTGGAAGAATCGAGGAGAAGATGGACAATTCTTAAGCAATTTAATGTAACAAATATTGTAATATTTCCCAAGGTTAAAGAACCTAAAACATTTGTAGAATATAGGCCTAGATCATTGTGTAATACAATCTATAAAATATTTACTAAGGCAATACATTTAAGATTGCAGCCTCTCATACCAAAGATTATTTCTCCTAGGAACAAGGTGGATTTTTCTTGGGGAGTGAAACTTTTGAAGGAGCAATAGTAGCACATGAAGCTCTTCATACAATATCTACTTTAAACTTGCCTTCTTTCATTGTTAAGTTGGACATGATGAAGGCATACAATAAGGTAGATTAGAATTTCCTAAACAAAGTGCTTGCAAAGTTTGGTTTTTTCAAATGGCACAGATGGATAATGTCTTGCTTTTCAGGGGAACAATTTTCAGTCATCGTCAATGGGAGCCCCACAGGCTTTTTCATTGCATCATAGGGGGTAAGGCAAGGGGACCCATTGTCACCTTTTTTATTCATCATTATGGCAGAGGCATTAAGCATATTTATTAAATACTTAAGCATAATCAAGGTCTATGGCATGGGGTCAAGATAGCAAATTCAGATGTCTCAATCACACATTCTCTTTTTGCAGATGATATTATCCTCTTTGGTAAGGCAACATTTGTTGTGGATAACCAATTCAAAGAGGTGCTAGATAAGTATTTTCAACGATAAAATCAATTAAAGGCTATTCCAGGATTAGCAGATTTGGCAATGCAAGCTCGACAATGTCTATATAGCAAGTTCAAGTGTTTTAACATATAAGGTCAAGATAGTTTGAAATAAGATGAAAGTGGAATAAGTACATGGTATAGGCATGTTTAAATCTTAATGTGCCATAAAAATTTTGTGTCATGCAATGTATCATTACCTTTATTGCTACACAAAGCTATCTCCATATGCTAAATCAAATTTCTTATAGTTGTCCACACATACAAGCTTACGAATGTTGTGGTGGAGGAATGAGTACGTTGGGATAGTGAGAGAAAATCAAATAACAAGCTAAACTAAAGGGATTCCCATGTACTTGATCTAAACATAATTGAAGATCTGCTTTAAATAAGGTTAAATGAATGTCATGCTAAATATGGAGAGAGAGTTGGCCATGGGTTTAAAGTTTTATCAGTCAACGCATGTGAAAAGTACCATCAAACTTAGCGGATCCATGGGAAATCAAAATGGGTTAATGGAACCTACCGGCGGTTATGATTATCTTCTAACTCTGTTTTGTGTGAATGCAGGTTGCTTGTACTAATTACACTTAAGAAATCATTAATCAACATGTTTTTAACTTAGGTGGCAGTGGCAGACTTTAGGTGAAGGTGAAATATTAATTTGACATGACAACAAAATCAAGCTGCCTTGTTGTGATCCAGATTTGGGGTGTGTCTCGTCTCATCTCTCCATCATTTCCAAGAACGACTTGGGAAATGCGAGTTTTGGGCTTTGCCTTTAAATTTGCATCTATTAAGGACAAAGCTGCATAAGCGAGGGTTTGTGTTGATTTATGCTCTTCATAGCATAGTATTTTGGGTGAAGGCTCATCTTTGAATTGGTGGTTCTACACAGGGTTCAAAGCTCATGGTGTCTTCATCAAATTCCCAGTGGCAAAGTGGTTGGTGTTGTTTTACTGTTTGAAGGATGGCATCAAGAGGTCGATGGGTATCATTTTGCACCAATATGGAGTATCGCCCCTACAACTATAGAATCCCAGTTGTAGTCCGACCTTGGGATTTTCCATTCTCAAGTTGTATTGAAAAAGAACATCTACAACAGGATGATCCCACAATAGTGGTTTACAATTTTTGGCCAAACTGGACACTGAAGTTATTATTTTTAACTAAATCTTCACATTCAGGGACCTATAGCAACTAAACCGTGAAGAATTTGAAGATATGCAAACTAGAGTCTCATCAAATTTTGTCTGTAGATTCTAAAAATATTTTTTTTCAAATTTTTTGGAATTAGATTGCACTTCTTTTTCCATCTCCCATGAAAACTAGTTTTTTTTGAGAAAACAACATTTTTAAAAAGTGACACACACTGTATAACGCATAACTTTTTTCCATGAAGGATAAAATTCTATTTTTTTTGAATTTAGATTTGTAACTCGATATCTAGTGCTTCCACTTGGTTAGACAGTTTTTGTTGAATATTTTTTCTTTAATAAAGTTTCGAAGTCAAACCAATTACAATTCAAACATAGCACGTATATAGCATAACTTTTTTGTATATATCAAAATTCAATTTTATTTTTTTGGTTGGATCAAGGACTTCAATATTTGGTGCTCTCATATTTTTCAATTTTTTTTTTTGATAATCTGCTATTTTTCCACATGTGCAACAAAGACCTTCATTTTGGATGAAAAACTTATGTTTAATAAAACTAAAAAAACAAATACATAATAAAACCAAAACATATTAAAATTATATTTTTTGGATAGCCCGTTCTAAGGACTACGTGATTTTAGTTGGGTTTGTGAAGATTCCTCCATTTTCATCCTTGACCCGAGCTTCGAAGTACCAAATTTTAGGGTTTTTGTGTGTCTTAGGGAGGGGATGAGGATTTAGGGGGGTTCGTACGAACCCATAGGGGTTCGAGCGAACCCCTAAGGGTTCATTCGAACCATGGGTCACTCGAACCTATTCAAGGGGGTTCGCTCGAACCCCTTTCATATGCATTTTTTTGGTTTTTTGGTGGCAAAAAGTTTAAGGGGTTCGCTCGAACCCAGGTTCAGTCGAACCCCTTTTTGGTTCGATCAAACTTCTAGGTCATACGAACCCCCAAAATCACTTTTTTTTCCATGGGGTCATTTTTTCTTAGTTTTCCTTCCTCCATCAAATTGTAAACCACTATTGTGGCTTCACCCAACAATACTTCAAGGTAAATTTCTCGGCAATCCTTAATTTGTATCAAATCTGTGCTAGGTGAGGAAATCTTGCACATAAAGACTTAACACATAATTTTCATGAAGAAGATGAAGCTTACAAGTCTTCATAAGGAGGATAAACCAAAATTTTTTTGGAGGCAAAAAGAAAAGTCAATGTTTGTGTAGACTTCCCTTCATGCTAAGAAGAAGGCTTTGTGGATCATAGACAGTGGGTGTTCACACCACATGACAAGTTACAAAAGTAAATTCATCAAATTGGAAGACTATGATGGAGGGATTGTAAAGTTTGGAGACAATACTACCATCCAAATCAAAGGTAAAGGTATAGTGCTCTTAGATGGAAAAACACCTATTCATGATGTCTACTTTGTTGATGGTCTTAAACACAATTTACTGAGTGCTAGTCAGATTTGTGATAGTGGATATAATATATGTTGTTTGATGTTCAAGGATATGAAATGAAGAAGATATCAGGAAAGTCAATGGCTAAAGGTTTAAGGACAAAAAGAAGCGTTTGTTTAGTCTGAAAATGATTGAAAGTGGATTTGTGACAACTGTTCCCATTTGATGGTTTTAAGGAGTCTTGAAACAAATTGAAGGGGTTCTGATGATTGCAAAAAATCTGTGAGAGTATGTTGAACACGTTGAAATTTCATTTTTGAAGAGAAAGTAGACAAAATTAACAATCCTTATAAAAGTTAAGGAAGGTTCAAAGACTTGTGTGACTGTATTTTTGAAGTGTCTTAAATTCTTTTGCATAATTTTATCTATTTGAACAAGATCAAGTATGTGCATGTTGATTTAATATAAAAATTAATCCACAGTGAGGGAAAATGAATGATAGTGCTATATATAAAACCAATATATCACTGTGTTCATAAAGTGTAATTTGCACACGGGCGTGGTATACTTGAAAGCATTGATTCTTGGAGGTTGTAAGGGCAGTGTGTTTATGAAGGTGTTTATGTGATTGTAGGCATATATAATAGGGAGAGTCATAGTTTTGTGTTATTCTTTGTAATCATTCAAGTGATGTGATTGTCATAATGTGTGTGGAGGTGATATCTTTTTCACAAATACATCAATATAATTGTCTTCTATGTTTGCAGGGTTAAAATTTGACAAGTTAGTTAAATAAGTGAACTTGGTGATCTGATTCTCATTGTAAATTTAGAGTAGCACTATGCAATTTTTTCCTTTTTTGTTTTGAAGTTGACTTGTGGAGTTGGTGATCCTAATTGTACTCAGTGAGAGTTTATTTAGTGAGACAGACTTGGTGCTTTATTGTAATCAGTGAGATTTTGGTCAGTGAGACCTAATGGTGATTTAATTGCACGAGGCTTGGATTGATCCAACTCACACAATGGTTTTTCCCTCTTTAGGGTTTTCCACTTGTAAAATCTTGTGTCATGGTGTTTTTGTGTGTTCTCACTGAATTTTATACTTGTCAAATGTTTCATGTGGTTTAAATTGGTTTGTTTTTTGTACATCACTGATTCACCCCCCAACCCCCCCCTCCTCCCTCTCAGTGATAGTGAGTATTGCAACATTTTCCCCATGTGTTTTTTCACCTTTACTTTAATTGTGAGAGATCATTTTTATATGTGTACCTAACATAGTCTAGAAGATGAGACCCATCATCATACTCATCTATGTATCCTCAAGCATTGACACTCATTATTTTAATACACACAAACCTCTTATAGAGCTTTGAATGGATATGATTTTAATAATACTCTTATGTCTTTTAGTCGTTTTGAGACAACATCTATTTGTTTGAATCAGGATGCCTCATGAATGGAAGATTAAGCTCCACTTTATAGAAATTTTGAGACAAATTTGGATGGTGGAAATTAAATCTTAAATCATGAGTTTGATTCATGATTGGTAGATATGATGAGGAGAGGTGTTAATCACTAGAAGACTAGACATAATCAATTAAATGGTCAAAATAAAAAATAAAAATTTGCCATTATAATTGAATATATTTTAAAAATAATTTACTCCAAAGGTGTATCCTACTTGAAGAAGACAAAGCTAATTTTGTCCAATTAATGGTTGGTATCAATTTGCTGGCCATTAAACGAATCTCAGCCATTCATCATTTTAAAAGTTTAAAAGTTTAATTTTTTTTTTTAAAAAGCTAAAAGTTTAAAAGTTTAAAGTTTTTTAAAAGTTAAAAGTTTAAAAGTTTAAATTTTTTTTTTAATTTTGATTTTATTTATCATTAATAATTTTTAAATTAACTTTTATTTTTTTATATTGATTTTATTTATATCATTAATAATTTTTTAAATTATTATATGAAATGTGGATTATAGTTTAATTATAAATAATTTAATTATACCTATTATTATATATTATATTTTAAAATAAAACTATTAATTACATAAAATGATTAAAATAGTTTTATATATTACAAAAATAGATCAAAATTTATCTTAATTTACTTTCCACACTTCTTCGGTGTACCCATTGTACACTAAGATGCAATTGCTAGTTATCATTAATCTCAATGACTAGTCTTCACGCCAATAAAAAAAATTAAATGGTCAGTATAAAAATTTAAAAATTTCCATTATTACTGATCTATTCGTTTGAATTATTTAATAAAATGTGCCATCATTACTTGATAATCAAGCATTTATTTTACGTTTCTAGATTCGCTTATAATTATGCATTTATTCAACGCCTAGGAATGGCAAATTCTATATTTTTAATGTAAATACAACTCTTGAAAGCAGTGTACAAAATTGTTGAAGGAATCATGTAAATGCAACTCTCAAGAGCACTGCAGTCTAGGGGTTGCCTATTACCTATATAATTGTCAATTGCGAGTTTAGGTATTCGCCTAAATAATCAAGCATTTTTGTTTAGGTAGTACATTTTCCTTGATATTCACTTATAATTAAACATTTTGTATTTTAAATTTAAATACAAGTGTCAATCGTGCCAGTGGATTAAAATTGTATTTTAAGTGGTTGAAAATACTCGTCTCCATCTAAAAATAATTGATTTTTCCTTTTGTTACAATAAATAAATGAAGGTGAGAACAAATGAGATGTGCTATCTTTTGTCAATTCAATCTACATCAATTTCGGGGACTCGTGCTTCTCTATCACCTTTGCTCACATTTCATTGAATTCATCTCCACTCTCACGCTTATCTTAAAAATTAACTAGCAATCACACCTTGGTGTGAAATGGGTACCCAAAGAGTTGTTAGGGTTAGAAAGGTAGATATCTAACAATTAAATGTAGATTTAAGTAATAAACAGAGAAACCAAAAACACACAGAATAAATTATAAAATAGAGAATTTAACATGGTTCACCCAATCCGGGCTACATCCAGCAAATCGCAGCCATCCAATGATTTTATTATCCAGTGCAAAAACCTATTACAATCTTGCGAATAATTGCACTTTTCATTATCCTATAACACCCATCCGAACCCCTTTTTATCAAGCTTAGAAGCTTCCAGATTTTGGGTTCTACAAAATCAAATTTTTCTTTTTTTTCAGTGATTTTTCCCTTTTTCGGTGATGACGCGAAAAAGTAGGAGGAAATTTTTTCTCGAGAGCTACCGCCCCTGAACCCCCGCTCGGGTCCTGGCTTGGCCCTAGACCCCAACAAGGATACATGTCGAGGTGTACAGTATACCATGGGCTATACAGTATAGCATGATCAGTCACCACATACCAACAAGAGTTATGTAAGGTCAAGTAGGGAAAGTTTTGATATATTTTTTACAATTCTTGGTGTACATGAGGTCAATTGGTAGAGAGAAATATAAGGGTAGACAGACGAGGAGAGATGAAGAGATAATGGGAGAGAGATATAGGGAGATATGGAAGAAGACATATGGAGGGATAGAGCTAGAGAGGAAAAGAGATATAGATATAGAGGTCTAGGAAGAGGGAGAGGGAGAGAGAGAGGGGGAGAGAGAGAGATGGATGGGTAGAGAGGATACATGTCTAGAGATAAAGGAGGAGAGAGGAAGATAAAGGTAGAAACGAAGATACAGGGAGAGAGGAAGAGGGAGACAAATAGATAGAGTGGTAGAGAGAGGTAGAGAGTGAGATAGTGAGGTAGAGGGTGAGGGGTAGAGATAGAGAGATATAGATGGTGAGAGATAGTGATAGAGAGAGATAGAGAGAAGGGGGAGAGATAAAGATATGGAGATAGGGAGGGATAAACAAGGAGTTTGTGTGTGTGTGTGAGTAAGAGAGATATATGGGTGATCCCATAATAGTGGTTTACAATTTTTGGCCAAACTAGACACTGAAATTATTATTTTTAACTAAATCTTCACATTCGGGCACCTATAGCAGCTAAACTGTAAGGAATTTGAAGATGGTGCAAACTAGAGTCTCATCAAATTTTGTCGTAGATTCTAAAAATATTTTTTCAAAATTTTTGGAATCAAATTTCACTTCTTTTTCCATCTCCCACAAAATTGATTTTTTTCAGAAAAAACATTTTAAAAAAGTGACGCACCGTATAAATAACTTTTTTCCATGAAGGATAAAATTCTAATTATTTCAAATTTAAAATTTTAACTCTGATATCTAGTGCTTCCACTTGGTTGGATAGTTTTTTATTGAATATTTTTTCCTTAATCAAGTTTCAAAGTTAAGCGAATTACAATTCACAGTACTAACCATATAGCAGCGTAACTTTTTTGTATATGTTAAAATTTAATTTAATTTTTTGTTGGATCAAGGACTTCAATATCTGGTGCACTCATATTTTTCAAATTTTTTTTTTGATAATCTTCTATTTTTCCACATGTGAAGAACAAAGAAATTCATTTTCGATGAAAAACCTATGTTTAATAAAACTTAAAAACAAATACATAACAAAACCAAAACATATTAAAATTATATTCATTGGATAGCTTGTTCTGAGGAATACCATAATCATATGAAATAAATTTTAAATGAATTCATTTGATCCCCCAAAAGCTAAATCAAAAGTTATTTTTTATCGGCATTTTGATAGGTGTAAAGGAGACGCATTTATAGGTATGGTTTAAAACTAGCGAGGTTCTATCCAAGGGGTTTTGATCTAAGGTGATTTGATCAAACCCTCTTCAATTGGAATCCTTAAAATGGAACTTTTTAAGGCTTAAATCATTATATTTTCTAAAAATATGTGATTTCAGCTAAAATTCTTTCCTCTCAGGAATTGTAAACCACTATTATGACAACACCGATATGGAGATACATAGAGAGAGGGATGTATATGTATATATATAGGAAGGGAGAGAGGGATATAAATAGATAACTAATAAAGGAGAATTAGAGAGATATAGAAAGGAGCGATAGGGAGAGAGAGGGGGAGATAGGGATAGAAAAATGGAGAGATAAAGAGATAAGTATAGTGGGAAAGATAGAGGGGGAAGAGAGAGATGCAAGGAGATAGAGATAGAGAGGAAAATGGAGATGGATATTGAGAGAGAGGATGAGGGAGAGGGAAAAAAAGATAGAAAGAAAGGGAGACAAAGAGAGAAATAGAATGAGAGAGGAAGAGATGGAGGGATAGAAATATCGAGAGAGGTTGTTACATATAGAGAGAGGGAGTCTCCCTATCTATCTCTAGGTTTCTCGTTTTTCTCAATCTCTCTCTTCTCTCTCTCATATTTCTTTCTATATTTATCTCCCCTTTTATCTCTCTCTTTGTATCTCTCTCTCTCTCTCTCTCCCTTACTCTCTTTTGCTATCCATATTTATCTCCCCTTCTTTCTCTCCCCATCTCCCTCTTGATCTATTGATCTATCTATCTCTATATATATCTTTGTCTCTTTATTCTCTCTATGTGATTTTATATCTATATTTTTCCTCCTTTCTTTTCCCCCATCTCTCTTTCTTTATCTCTCTTACTATCTCTATCTCTTTTAAAAACTAAGTGTGTGTGTGAAATGTGGGAGAGTTAGTAAATCAACACAAACACCAATGAGACGAATTATATCAAAGATTTGAATCAAATAAACTAATCTATTTTGCAGTCAACCAAATATTTAAGAACGTTTCATTGTCCTCTATTCTCAAGGATTTATTAAACCATTTGGCCCTCAAATTTCTATGTGCACTATGGTTGTTAAAATGACAACTTGAGAACTGAGATAATATTCAACATTTAAGCCAATTAAGTTCCTACATGAAACTATATGATGAAAATGATAATGGATATTATGATGAATGGATAATGATGTTAGATTATACAATATAAATGCTATGATATGAAGCTAGGATGATTCTGCATATGCTTAAATGCTAACTATGAATATACTAATCTAAAATGCAACTATAAAGAAAAGTATGGTATAAAATGCAACTATAAAGCAAAGTGTGATTCTATGATGTAACTATGACACAAAACATGATATGAAATGTAACTATAAGACTCCACAATGCTCCAATTCTCAAATGATATTCCTGCATGATAACTTTACTCAAATGTGGATGCAAAATACTATGGCAAAGGGTTGTATTTATAGGATTTTCCAAGCATCTTGTGATGTGGCAACGATCAACGGTCCAGATTCAAACAAGAGGGATGAATGGTGGAGATGGAAAGAATGAAGAAGAATGTTCCCTTGACCAAAGAAAACATGCCAAATGGATGAAGGAATCCATTGACCAAAGACAACATGCCAAATGGATGGAGGAATCAAGTGTGTGAGAGAAAGACCATTTGTTTGAAAGTTTGTTGAAGAAGTGTATGAGGAATAAGCCATGTGTTTGAAGATAATTCTAATTAAAAATTAGAATTATTTAATTTCATGTGACCTTGGTGAGGTGGCATGAAAATTTGTAGACATGTGCTTGAATTCCTAGTTTGAGGTTAGTGAAAATTAATTAAATAAAACAAGCTTATGAAATTTGTTTATTTAATTAAAATAGAAGAATATGATTTTAGATTTGGAGAATTAAAGGATATGAACCATATAAATAAATTGAGAATTTATTTATATGTAGATGGAATATTAATTAAATAACTAGTATTTAATTAATTAAATGTCCTGACCAATTCTAGGTGTATACATTTTTCCCCTCTTTGAAGTAATGTGTTTACACTTTGCTTCAAAGAAAAATTTGATACCGATGCCGAGAAAAAAAAATTCGATGCCCCAGATGTTGATTTTCAGGTGATGATGGATATATGCCCCCTCGGGAGATAAATCGGTGAATGTTTGGATTTTTTGAAAATTTTGAAAATTTTGATGATTTTGCGATGATTTAATGATGACCTCAAAATTTTATGCCCCAAAAGTGATTTATCTCCCAAAAAATGATATATAAGCATGCAGGTGATGATCTGATTAATTAAGACCCCTTTGAAAAATAAAAATAAAACAACCCCATAAAATGACACTTAATTAACGTTAAAAGGTTAAAAAGTTGATTAGAAAGTTCATTTGAGAAATTTGCAATTTGAAAACTTGTGAGTGAGTGATTTGTGTAAATTTGGAGCAAAATGGTGATCCCATATCACATGCACCGGTTCGAGCAGGTCAGGTGGCACAACCGCCTAGTAGTGTACGGACCTTTGGTGAGTACCCCAAAAAATTGCCTCGTATTTCATGTAATTAATTTCTTGCTTATATTTTCTTGAATTCAGATTTGAATTGTTATAGTGCATAGACATTCTGTAGTAGCACATACATGGTTTGTTTTAGAGCATAGAATAGTCTAGTGCATAGGGATAGCGATGTAGCGAATAGGTTAGATGAATTAGCATATTGAATGATGTAGTGCATAGGTTGTCCAAATTAGCGCATAGAAGCACCAAAATAGTGCATAGGATAGATTAGTGCTTAGGGCAATTAGATTAGCATATTGATGAGATGAACTAGTGCATAGGATACTTTGGCACATCGAGGCCCTATTCTGACGCATTGAGAAAATGAAATGGCGCATCTGGTGTTTCGGTGCATAAGACCTCTGTTCTAGTGCATTGATGACTTTTTCTACGCATTGGGTTTTTTAGCGCATAGAAAGAATATTCTAGCACATTGGTGAAGTTTTAGATGAGATTGTTGATTTTCTTGATTAGACTCCTTTATTTTGATGATGTTTAATCACATCAGCCTTTGTGTTGATGATGATTGATGATGTTGATAGGTTATATGTCCATTGATCTCATGATAGGTGAGATGCAATGATAGGATGATGATAATTGACCTCATGATAGGCGAGGATCAATTATAGACTGATTGATCTGATAAACCTCATGATAGGTGAGGTTGAATTAATTGATGAACCTCATGATAGGTGCGGTGCATTGATTGATTTGATAAACCTCATGATAGGTGAGATTGAATTGAGTGATTTGATAAACCTCATGATAGGCGAGGTTGAATTGATTGATGAACCTCATGATATGTGAGGTTAAATGATAGATTGATGCTCACGGGATTTGATCAAAGTCTCACCAGAGCTAATTAGATTGATAGGCTGATTGATTTTGATTGATTGATTGATGAATTTGCAATTTTGTGATGATAGGAGCCTTTGATGAGTTTACAGATCAAAGAGTAGTTCCCGAGGACATGGGAGTTGATTCACCATTTGATGCAACCTGAGACAACTATTATTGGACAATGTGGTTTGTCATCTCTTATCGATATGCCCTAGATTAGGGTGAATAGGGGTTTACTGACAGCTTTAATTGAGAGGTGGCACAATGAGCATAACACCTTCCATTTTCCCACTGGTAAGATTACAGTGACTCCTAAGGACATCTACCAGATTTTACAGATTCCTGTGGTTGGAGAGTTGGTTTTGTATGATTCACATGAGCAGGGTGGGATTGATCCACTACATAGAGTTTTTGAGGATGAGCACATATGCGGCTACGAGATTCCTTGGAGGGATATGGTAGATGGTTATGTGAAATTTCCTTTTGTTCTTGCTGGTTTTATTGGAGGGTTCCTTTGTCCTGAGCGCAGGTCAAAGGGATTGTCAGTTGGATGGGGCAAGATTTTGGAGAGTATGATTGCTCACGACACTCGATATGCATGGGGTTGTTGTATACTTGCACACCTATATCATGATTTGCACCAGGTAGTCTACCTTCAGGGAGTGAGTTTATCAACGGGGGTCACATTGCTCTAGGTCTGGGCCTGGGAGCATATAGCATCTAGTCTCCATCTATTCCTTCAATAGAGAGATCATTGTATTGTCTTTGGATTTTGTTCAACATCAGTTTCTGCATAGTCCTAGTTTGTCACCTTCTTCATTGATTGGGCATGTACCTTATTTTATTTTGGCATCTTCATCTTCCTTGGGCAAGGAGACACATGAGCAGTTTTTAGAGACATCATCGTCATAAAAAATCATCCTACCTTCCTTCAATTCCTATCTGGAATGGGAAGCATTCGTACATTTGTACTTGGTTTTGTTTCTTCCAAAAGGGAGACAAGTTGTTTGTCAACATTGGATCATGTTTTGTCTTTAGGAACTTACCATTTTTGTAGGTGATTACACATTGTGGGGGAGCTATATTGTCTCTCTATTTCCCTCTTATGGGGGGGCTATTTATTATTATATTCTTGTGATAGATTTAGCTCTTGTGGGGTATTGATGTTGAAACCTCCATACATCACTTCCATTACTTGTACATGATTAGCATTAGATTTTGCATTATATCTCATTTTTGGCGAGGAGTTTTGTCTTATGAGGTTTTCTTTTTTTTCTCCATTCATAAGAGGTTGCATTTTCATTTGTACATGGGTACCTAACATGGTCTAATATTCAGGACCCATCATTGCATCATATTGCATTATTTTCATCATAACTACACTCCCAAGTTGTACTAATGGGGGGTGTTAGAGTGAATGGGGTTATTTAATAACTAGATATTAGTGAGGATCTATTCACATCATTAATAAGTTTACTTAGGAGTTAGTTTCCTAAGTGGTATTCTAGAAACTAGTATTTAATGGGACCATATCTCATTAATAGGCATGTAGTTATCTAGGCATTTGATATTTCTCTCATGCATTTATAATTATGCATTAGGCATTTAATTATTACAACTAAGGTGGTTATCCAACTACCTCTCTCCTTTCCTATATAAGGAAGACTCTTGTACATTTTAAAATCATCTCAGAGATTCTAGATCAATTCATCAAGATCATCATTTGATCAAGTTCTATTCTTGCTCATGCTACAACACTTTCTTATTCATGTGGATGGTATTCTTCTTGGTTGATCCTTTGAAGTGTATACAACTTCATTTGGGTTATTGTACATATTTCCAACACTAATATTTCATGAGACTACTCTAATACTCTAACCTCATTCTTTTCTAGTAATATTGTAAAGAAAGTTCATTATCTTGTTTTAATAGTATTGCAAGATTTACTTCCATATCATTCTTAAATATTGTCTTTGAAAATTCTATTTGTGTTTCTATTTTTCTATTTTCCTTACACAAACACACACTAGGGTGTAATCTTTGTAGACAAGGGATTATATATTATAGATTTAATTTCAATATTGTGTTTTAATTTCCTAGACGTACATAGGTTAAACACACACGCACACACACATTTTCATATTTTTTATATTTGTAGCATGTGGAAATTAAAAAGTTAAAATATGGTCTTGATCATTCTTAGCAAGCTCTCAAGTAGTCAACTATTTTTCTTGTCCCTAGTTAACAAGTTGTTAGTATTATCTCCTACTATTTAGATAATTTAAATATGCACAAATTTTCTTATAACTTTTTTGGATGAGTGAGTCAACACATGAACATGATATCATTACTCATAGAAAAAAACATATTTTGACAACATACTTGGTAGTAAGCTCCATCTTTTATCTTCAAGTTCCTTAATCTCTATTATTTCTACTTTTAAATCTAGTTTTTCATTTTAGTTTCTATATTTTTAATAATTATTATTTTTTAACCTTACTCTTAGTTATCTTAGGAAATACATATAAGTTAAAATAATTTAAAATATTTCTATTTCTCATTCTTATAATCAATCATATTCTAGGATAAAATGAAATATTGATACACATAAAATAAATGTCTTAGTTTGATAGTTTTCATGCCATAAAGACATGCGACAATCCTTTTTGAGCAGATACAAAGAAAATTGTTAAAAAAGTATAAAAATAAATCTAAGGTAGATTCATATTTTTTTTCAAACATTAGATTCACATTTTTTCTCTAGATCATTCTTTGTATAAAAATATTTAAAAAGATAATTTAAAGAAAAAATATATAGTAGAGGAGATTAGTATACTTTAGCTTAGCTTTATCACCTAGTGACAAAAGCCCAGTAAAGTAAGGAGAAAATTTAAGAATAAAAACTACATAACTTGTAGTTTTCATACTTTATTTTAAACTCACTCTTATATTTTATCCCTTAGTATGTTTTAGGATGCATTGACCTTGACATTTTCCCTTACTAAAATAACATTTCATCACATTTTGATTATTCTTGTTGACATGGGACGAGTTGCTAATTTTTGTGTAATTCATCCAATACTCTAGTCTAATGCATAAACATCCATGTGATTCACTAGTGTCTCAATAAATTTAAAAATTTAAAATTTGATTAGTACTACCTAGCTACCTACTATTTATTTTTGTAGCATGTTTCCACCTAGAAATTATTCTTGGCTCAAATTTAACTCTTGAGCTTCCTCTCCATCCTTCCCCAAATGAATTTTTGAATAAAAACAATCTATTTTTGAACTCATTGAAAATACTTCATTTTGTAAGATACATGCTACTACATATTCATGAAACTACTCTAATACTTGTTGATGCCAAAAATTACCAAGCAATAGCCTTATGGGAAACTCAGTTAATGGGGGGACCAATTGTGATAAATTGAGTGACCTATAGGTTTTTTAAAGAAGCCGACTCCTTCTATAATTGTGGGGTTGGAAAGGGAAAAGGAATCAGATATATAAAATGAAAATCTAATCTAAGGCGATCCACCAAGATGTAAGTTAGTGTGCATGGGAAACCTTCCTTTCAAAGATTTGAGGGAACGTTCAAAAATCTACATGTACGAGTATAACATAAATCATAGATGAAAAACTTGAGCAGTATATTAATTAACATAAAATAATCCATACGTATTCACTGAAAAGAAGAGTCCAAGACATGATCTGAATTAATAAACTTATATTGAAATCATAGAAGTTCTACAAATAAACTACTCAGTACAATAACAACATAGTATAATGTTTCATCAACTAGCTAAGAAATTGAAATGCCAAACAATAATGGCATAGTCTGTGAGTTTTAATGCAATAATCAAAACAATAAAAAGGCTTGGTGTCTTTCCAAAAAAATTCTGTATATTCTCTGAACTCATTTTCAGAAAGTTGAAGCAGTATATAAAGAGTTATCCCACTGCCTGAGAGCCAATAATAGAAAATATTCTTAGGCATGAGCAATGATGCTCATTGCAATGATTTCCCAAGGCTGTTGCAATAGAAAAAAATTTGAGACATAAAATGTAGTCACCTTCAAACTAGATGCATCCCCTGCAAATGATGGCTATGGTTTCGGTGTAGAAGCAACACAATTCCCATGCAGACATGTGTTGCTTACCCATTGAGTTGATTAGAACATGTGGCAATAGGTCAGTATTTTTCATTGATTCTTTCTTATGAAAATCCCCACGAAGAAGACACATGGAGAAGTCTTCATTGCTAGCATTGACTGTGGGGTCCACCAAGAAGTGCCTATAGAATGATGCTATGTAGCATGCGGGCGGAGCTTGGTAGAGAAGCAAAGGGAAGCAAGCTCTCAAAGGCCCATGTTGTTGACACGTGGAAGCATGGTGGGGCTCAATAAAGAAGCAAGGGAGGAAATATTTGCAAAGAGCGCCCGACGAACACATGGAGGAAGTGGGTGAAGATCTTCAAAAGGGGCTTTGAGATATTCAAATACATGAGTCATAGGCCAAGGCCAAAAAATAATATTATCAACCCGAAGGGAGCTCAAGGGATTTTTAATCCACAGCTTTTGGTGACTATGAGGGGCGTTTTGCCTGTGGAACGGGGAACCCAAAATTTCTGGTTTGAAGACGAGAGCCTTATTTAATGGGTGATGGAGTTAGAACTTTGAGAGTGTGGTCTGTAGAGGTAGCTAGTCAGCCTCAGATGGCATTGATATGGTGCTCAGATTCCTTTGCGCCTCATGTAGATCGATTACTTATTTGAAGGGCAGCTCCATGGATATCCTAGTCCCAAACTTGAGCTGAAAGAGTAGCCGCACTATCTAATGAGTGACGCCTTCAATATCCACAGTAGTAAAGGGTTGAATGAAATTATGAAAGCATATAAATATTGCTACTTCTCCTTAATATTTGTTGCAATGTGCTCGACTATGGCCACTGAATCATTAGAGAGAAACGGTGAGGGAAAATGCATTTGAGTCAGTTAGGAGAATTTCATCCACATATTGTTCATAGTCTGACTCAATGTTGTTGAGCAATTTCTGGCATGGAGGATGACCACATGACATTGAATGAATTCTTTTTCTTTCTTGGCAGTTGATCTCCAATCCTCAATCTCTACGCTCACCAAATTCTCATTCACCATCGTGTACAACTTATCTAGCAACTTTTCTACCTCGGGGACCCTCTCTGTAGAAAACTGTGGGAACTGTTCAATTGTTTTGTGAACCTCCCTATTCAAACTTGCTACTTCTACGATGAATTGAAGCTTTGAATGAATATTTAGACAGAAAGTCTTGAATTTCTCCCAGTAGGAGATATATAGAATTGTTGGGCCACTAAGAGAAGATCCAAGTGGGTAGCAAGGGGTTGGGGAGGATTTTTCAAAAGACAAATTTTCACCTCCCTTGACTTGACATCCTGCGTCAGCTCTACAATTTTTTTCTGCAACAGAGAGTCATTCTTGCAGAGTTTTCAACTCAACAAGCAATCATTCTTCAGCTTGGCCCTTGGTTGTGGATTCTTTCTCTAGGGAGAGCTTTACTTCTTGGATCTCCTTCTCAAATTGAGCTTGTCACCCCTAGAATTCCTGGTCCTTTTGCTGCATTTGCTACTCCAATTGAGCTCATTAATCTTGAAGCTCTTCATTCTTCTATTGCATATCCTCCTGAGCACAAGACAACTAATCTTGTAATTCCTAGTTTTTATGCTCTAGTCTAGAAACTAGGTTGGGATCTAGGGATTGGAACTTTGAAAGTTCTTCCTATAGTTTCATTTTCTCCACCTATGCTTGTTGAGACAAGTGTGCAAATTCAACATCCCTAACCTTGTACTTCTTCAGTAGGACCTCCATCCTCTTCTTGAAATTTTTGAGCTCATCTTCTTTCTTCTTCAATTGGTGACTATGCTTGAGAAAGTTGGTAGTCACCACTCATCGGGTTTCCTCTATCAACTCAACTTTGTCTTGCAGCTGGGCTGCACGTAGATCAATTCCCATAGCATGGATCGTATAGTCCTTGAGTTACATTTCCCTTTGTGTCTTGATGGTGTTCGGATGTATGGTTACAAAATGCAACGACTCCTGAACTTCATTGAAAAGGTTTTGCACTGATGGCTCAGCCGACTTTGCAACATCTTTGTCCTTTCTCTTATGGAGCCTAAGAGCCTATGCTATTTTTGTTCTGTCCCTTTGCCCAATAAATTATGCTAGCGATTTAATGAGCTCACCAGCGAAAGGTGTACCGGGAGGAAGAGAAATAGGGAACGAGAGAGTTATCATCCCCACTGATGTCTTCTTTGGAACAAAGACTATTATTGGGGAGAACAGGGGAATGTTATACCAAGGCCCAGTTTGGGAAGTGACGAAAGGACTCATGGGGAGTAGTGGTGCTCATGGAGGTGCAATGGATTCCATCTGTTGGGAAAGTTGGGTCAGAGCTGACATGGTGGTAGCAAAAGGGGTAGCAATGGTGATTGGGGATTGGGCTCTGGTCAAAGGTGGAATAGACAATGGAGGAGTAAAGGCTAATTGTCCAGCTTGGGAGAATTGAGAGAAACCTCTCATGATTGTAGCAGTAGAATCAAAAAAGAAAGGATGAAACTTGAAGTAATGGGAGATGCAGATATAGCAGGAGAAGCCAAAGATTGTGAAGTGAGAAGAGAGGGAGTGAAAGATACCTGAGTTGCAGATGACTTCGATCCTTGGCTTGTTGCAGGATCTTGTGATCCTTCTTTAGAAGTTGCATCTATGCATGACCTCTTGTCAGGTGGAGAGTTGTCCAACTCTATGACCTACAGCAGGTGTTGTTGGGCTACTCTAGGTCTTTTTGTGGCCCATGTGTGTGTTTGTGAGTTTTTCGAACGTGATGAAGTCACCCGCACTCTTAGTGGAGTTTTTCTAGGATACTTCACCACTTTTCCAATTTTTTGCGCTTGGGTCATCTTCATCTCCTTCCCCTTCACTATATATGCCTTAGCTTCCTCTAGATCAATATCCTCATTATCACTTGCATCAGTATCTTCATACAACCTATTCCATAGATCATCAAATCTTTCATCCTTGTTTGCCTCCTAGAATGGGGCATCAGGGCATTTGGTCTCCTGATGATAAATCTAGAAGTCTAATCTTTTCCTCACTCCACTTCTAATTCTTGACCAATTGATTGCAAAGGGTGGCCCTCATTTGGCACTTCTCATTAGGCTTCTCCAAAGGAAAATAGAAAGAGAGACATGATGACCTCCTATCTTCTATAGGAATGTAAACTAGGTCCACAAATAGATCATTCTCTTCTGACTGTGGATTCCACCATTTTTCCCAGTAAGGTTGGGAGCTGTGAGTCACCCTAACAATCAAATTTTCTAAGTCATTATCAGGGTTATATTGCCACTTGTCACAAATCAATACCAACCCTAGATGAGCCAACTTCACCTCTAGCAGACCATGTTTCTGCTTCTTTGCCATTACTACCGTCTTGAAGCTCAGAGGGCAGAAGAAAAAACCTTTCTTTTTCTTCCCTCCGCAATAGTTGTCAATATTGCCAATTTTTGGAACACCTCAAGGGCTAAGACCCTATTTGTGATGCATGCTTGGAGTTAGAATGGTTCCTTGGTAAAGCCATGCATCCTAATGAATGTTAAATCCTCTTCAAAAGATAACAATTCATAATGACAATTGGTCATTATGTAAATTGGTGCAATTTCTTGGGAAATTGAGCTGATGATTGAAGGCATACAAAACCTTTTGCATTCTTTGCAATTAATAACCTAAAAAGAATGATTAAGCCAAAGGCATAATGAGTACATGAAAAGATTTGAATTCATTCTTGGAAACTAGAAAATACCCATAGGGTGACACATTAGCACTTGGCCATGCAAACTACCACTTGAGATGACCACTGGCTACTTAATTACTTCTTAACTTTGCACGTAACAATTCGTATATAATAGACACAACTGGGTGGGAAATTTGAGTTGGCTCTTGGTGGGATTTTTTCAGTTGATACTCGATTAGCATCATGATTATCACATGCAGGTACCTTGGTTATTTCTATATATAGACCGAAAGGAAACAAGAGGAATTGCACTTAGTGATTGGGATGAATTTGCATTTGGTAGTTAGCTTTAGAGATAGGCACAATGAATACTCCAATTAGGCTGACTAGCAATAGGTCGCAAGAAACATTTCTTGGTGAATTTTCTAGTAGATTTCTGAAACAAATGACCAAGAACAAGAATTCTCTGGAAATTATAGCAATGAAGTGGGTACTGGGTAGGGATTGCATAGAATATGAAGAAAATTATAGGGTTAATACTAATGTTTGCTCACATTTCATTGCCTCCTTGCTTGATATTTAGGTACCTAAGCCGATGATTATGTGATTCACAATGGAAATCTTCCCAAAGTGCTACCTCTATGGCCTTGGAAAAATTGTGACAAATGCAGTGTATGGCCTTGGACTCCCCATGACAAGTGATCTCTGCTGACATATCGAAGAAGATGTAGTGTTTTCCTGGGTGTTGTTTATGAGCGGATTTCGCATCATGACGTTTAGAGAGCACTGTTAGAGAGTCTCTCGAGCTTGCCACTTCCTCCTGAGATACTACAATGTGGTGCTATTTTATGACATGGACTGGTACACTAATTTCAAAAACCTGACATTTCCTCCACCACTTGCCACTGTTGTCATTCTCATTGCTCCTACTATTGTTGATGCTTCTGCTCCTATTCCCATTGCTCCTATTTTTTTTCCAAAATCTAATGATGATGTTATTCCTGATGCTGCCGATACCAATGCTACCCCAGTTAGAGAACATAATTTTTCCTCTTCCTATTTTTTTGTCTATATGCCTATAAAGGATTTTAATGCATATATTGGAAAAACTGCATAGTCTATATATATATACTTGAAAGTATGGCCTAAGAGCCATTTTGGAATTGTAATATCAAAGTATATAATACCATATAATGAATATACAACACTTTTATTAAATTTTTTCTCTTTCTCTTCCTTGCAATATGGGTTCCATTTCTCTGCTTCTTGCATTAATGGGTTCCTTTTAAAAAGACCGACCGAACAAAAGTACAAAGGAAAATTTACATAACTACATGTTTAGATTGGAAAAATAGTTAATGAAGCTTAATTGAATAATTTGAGGTGGATTCCATTAATTGAAATCCCCAATGCTTCTTCTTTCATATTTTCTAATTCAAATGCATTATGTTGCTTGCATTGAATTATTTGAAAAGGGCCTTCCCAAAGACTATCAAATTTTTTGTGTTGGCTAGGATTTGTGGCCCTCTCGTTGAATTTTAGCACTAGGTATCCACACTTAAGACCATGGTCTGAGGTTTTCTTGTCAAACCACCTTTCAACCACCTATTGGTGATTGGACATGGCTATCAGGGATTTTCCTCTTTTCTCCTGCAATTCCAGTAATTCAGTCAACCGGACCTCCATGAATCCGTTCTCTTCAACTTCTAGAGACTTGAGCAACTATAGTGTAGGAATCTCTATGGAGATGGGAAATAACGCTTCCTTCCTATACACCAACTCGTATGGAGAAGTCTTGAGGACTTGCATAGGAGTTATTTGGTCTACCGAGAGTGCTGCCCGAAGGTTCTTTTTCCACTCCCTTTGATGCTCTAACCCGATTCTTTTAATGAGTTGGACTAATTTTTTATTAGTCAGCTCGGCTAGACCATTTCCCTATGGGTAGTAGTTTGAAGATTTTTTAAGACTATTCCATGTATGAGTGCAAATTGACATAACTTTGAACCTAGGAAGGCCTTCGAGTTGTCAAAGATGATGGTCTTTAGTGGGCCAAATCTCGTTACTAGTTCCTCGAGAAAGTTCACAATCTCTGACTCTGTTGTATTCTTCAGGGGCATGGCCTTGGTCCATTTGGTAAAGTAGTCTATAGCCATGAGGATCCATTTATGTCTAGTGCTAGAGGTGGGATTGATCATCCCAATAAAATCAAGGCCCCATTGTGCAAAGGGCTCATCCACCACTATTGGCTTGAGGGGTATTATTGAAATTTTCCTTCTTCCTGTGAAGAATTGGCATTCCTTATAGGCCTTAACCAAAGAGTGTGAGTCATTAAATAGTGTAGGCAAGAAATATCCAACACACATAATTTCGATGGCGGTGGTCTTTGTAGGGAAATGTCCCCCCACAGGACCGTTGTGGAAAATGTCAAGAATTCTTTTCGCTAGCTCCGTGGTGATGCACCGCAACAGAATGTCATTGAAGTTTCTTTTGAAAAGGACCCCTTCAATGAGTGCATATCCACTATTTTGCAATCTATAGAACCTTTTCTTCTGAGAAGGAAGGCCTAGCAGATATTTTCTGATATGCATGAATCTTACTTTGTCTGCCAACCAACAACCTTCGAACTCAGATTCATTCATTAGAACAAGCTTGAGTTTTCCTCTTCAGCTGCCATTTCTTTGTCATGTGCCAAATTCTCACGCAGTCCCCTTCCTTGGATGGTCTTTGTGGGCCTGACCTCAATATTTTATTCAAGGATCTTAGTAATCCATTTGGCCCTTTTTTTGGTGATTTCTCCTTCCATGATATACTCATGCACACTAGAATGCATGACATATACAACCACCTTATTGCAAGATATGGGATGTCAGAACTTCTTGAGCCCCTTAACAATGGAAAATACTTTCCTTTCTATGAAGTTATAATTTGTCTCATAATCCTTTAAGGTTCAGGAGTGGGATGCTATTAGGTGTTCTCCCTTTCTTTCATCATCCATTTGGGTCAGAATAGTAGCGATGCTAGATTTTTTACTGAACATGTACATTATGAAGTACTTTGATAGGTCTTGATTTACCAACACAAGAGCTGAGGAAATAACATAACTTTTTCAAAGGCTTCTTTGGCCTCTTTTTTCCATTTAAACAATTGATCCTTTTTTAGCATCAAAGTGATAGGTTTAATTAAACCTGCAAAATTAGAAATAGATTTTCTCACAAAATTTACCTTTCCTAGGAAGGATTGAACCCCCTTCTTGTTGACTGATAAGGGAAGTTTCCTAATTTTCTTTAGCTGCTCTAAATCGATTGCAATTCCATCCTTGGACACTACATGTCCCTTTAGGTGTCCGTCATGGTCTCTAAAACTCTCAAAATTACCAAAAAAAAATCACAAAATTATTAGAAAATACCAAAAATAGCCTCAAATAACCTCAAAAACACAAAAATAATCAAAAAAATTTAAAATTCCTATCCCCACTATCGCTTAGCCATAATAACTATCCATCCATAATAAACAAATCATCACCCTCACCCTTTGACAATGAAATCAACAAGAAAAGAAAACAATAGAATTCAAAACTTCCAAGCAAATAATTGTGAAGATTGAATCATTATCAGATTAAAACAATTCCAAAAGTATCAAACTACCTACCTTCCAACAAATGATCATCAACATCCTAAGATATTTTATTAATTGATAGATCGTTCCTACAATAGACAACATCGATGGATAACGACCAACATCAAAACATCTATGGCAAGTGATACAACATCATTGTTTATCTTTTGTGATCTTATCTTTTGATTTATCTCATTGTCTCTCTCGAGGATGTCTATAAAGATTTAGAGAGGAAGGAATGGGGCATTGATCATCAATTTTGTGAGCTATTCTTGTTGGATATGCTTGCAATACTACCATGGTGAATACTTTCCTTGTGTGTGTAGAAGTTGTTTAGGGAAATTTGTGTGACTATTGCATGTTTAGTTACTGATACCTCTTTGTGCACTAGACTGAAATGCTTTAAAATTCTAACATACACTTTAGTAGGGTTTTTCATATGTCTGGTATGTAAAAAAATATTCCTGGTTTGTGAAGTCAAAGTCCATGCAATAGATACAAAGTCACCTTGGACTTTAATACCCCAGTGTGTTTTATTTATTTGATACATTAATAAGGATTTCTAAACACTATACTTAGTCTTCATAAAGTAAAAGAAAACTCATCACATGTCATATCATCATCAATCATTCATCCATCAATGTATTCATATCATCAATCATCAATTTAATCTATGGATTTTTAGTAACTAGATCAAAATCATCATTTTTTTTCTAAATCCTACTAATATTTATTCTAATTAACATTCACATCTTGCATCACAAATATCATTAGTACCATGTGTGTCCTGTATCATAAACATCATTAGTATTGCATGCATCCTGCATCCACAAATTGATTAGTGCATATCATATCCATCATATCATAGGAAATCATACATCATATAACATCATCCATTGCATACATGCACCATCATAATAAACATCCATCATCATGTCATAATCATAATAACACATTGAATGCTGCATCAAAAATGGTATATCTCATATATCATCAAAAATAGAAATGTGAGTATTACGTCTACGCATCTGAACTACTCATGAACCTTTTCATGAGCATGAATTGAAAAAGTAATTTTTTTGGGTGACCTCTTGAGGGGGAAGCCCAACATCGTATCATCCTTCCACTGACCATCGGGGTACAGTGAGACATATTAAATTTCTTTCAAATCTTGATTTGAGCATCAAATCTTTGAAACAATGCATCAAGTACATTATGTCAAAGAGTGGCAAAATGTAGACATGTAAAAATGCCTAAATGCATATCATACATCCCAAAAAAGTATTTTTCCATTATCAACATCATATCATGTCATTTGCATCATTAACCCCCTTGTAACATCATTTCTATCATTTAACCCTAATTCCATCTTGAGTTATTTAATTAATGCACTATTTTCATCATTTAATCTAACCCTATTTATCTCTATTAATTTAATAAATATCATTTATTTAATTGTCACTAATTTAACATATGCATCTAATTTAATTAAATAGACATCTTTAATTATTTATATAAATCATCAAAATCCCCTTTTTGAAAATTAAATAATTATTCTTAATTATTTAATCAAAATCATTTCCCCTCTTTCAAATTTGAAAAATGATTTAAATTATTTAAATTGAATTATCTTCTCGTCTTGAGATAAATGATGCTTTTTCATTTATTTTTGCACATTCAGTTAATTAATTAATTAAAATAATTGATTAATTATCTTCTCAACTATTTCCCGTTTCAAACAATCAGTTAATTGATCATCAAAATAACAATTTCCTCTTCACCTGAAACTGAAAAATAGTAATGAATCTTGCTAAATTCATTTAACAATCAATTAACTGAACACACATAATCAAAATCAAATAGTTGAAATAGAAACTTAATATCTTCAGCATCCTCTACCATTGATTTATCCCAATAAATCAATGCATTTCGACCATCAATCTCTCTACAAAAAATCTATAAAAATGTCCATCATCTTCATAATAAGGATCTAGATTTTGTTATAGTGAAGCTTACCGAATTGAAGATTGATAGTGAAAAAAAAACATATCACCACATATATAGGTCATCACACTTCATCCAAAGCCAACTTTTTCAACTATGAAGCTTTCTTGTACTTGAAACAATCTGACATCCAAACAAGTGCATTTTCTCCAATGATGGAATTGATAAGGTGGTATTTTTTTTCTTTGTATTTAGTTTAGTTTGATAATTACCTAGTTTTTTGAATTCATTGCATTAGATTAACCTTAATTTCATTTTGTAAGTAGGTTATTAGCTTGCTTAATTTATCATTTTTTGCTTAGATCCTAGTTAGAATTGTCTTGCTTACAAATATAAATATGAAAAAATACATTTATAATGATGTATTTCTATTCAATAGCTTTCTAATGCTTGTTCATTTATGGATAATTGTTCATCTCTATCTTTCTATCAACTATTCATTTGTGAAAATATGAAAATAGAGGAAAAATTTATGCAATTTTGAAAAAGGGCCTAATTTGATCTACAAGAATGACCATTCTAGCAAAAAAATGCCTCAAATTCACTCTGCAAGAAAATAGAGAAAATTATATATCAAAATTTGTCCATTCAACCTTTTGGACTCAATGGAAGAGTTCTTTAGGGTTGAAAGTGCTCCAATAAAAAAACAAATTGTTAGATAGATGAGATTCAAACTCTTGTTTACTACTATGTCATATTATTGGTCAAATCTAGTTAAAAAAAGTAGTCAAAGCTAACTTTATTGAGCCTTCTAGACACATAGAAATAGTGAAAAATGCTACCACTATAATCATAATAGTTACAATCACTAGAACTAGGGAGATGATAGATGTGGAAAATCCAATCAATAGAGAATGACCACCAAGTGATCTAGAAATAGTAAATGCTTCTCCATTTTAGGATAATGACTCTTCAACACCTTATTTGATACTTATTAATTAATTAAATTCATTTTATTAACCAAAGCATGCTTAATAAAAGTGTAGGAAAAGCCTATGACTAAGGGATAGTAAATATCTCACTAGAAAAAAAAACCTACACTAACAATATAAACTTAAACTTGAGCTCAAGAATCAAGTTGCGAAAAAAATCTAGGTTTGAAATAAACCCTACATCAAAAAATAAATAAAAAATGAGAAAGTTAAGGTAGATTTTTAATCATTAAACATATTTTAAAAGATAATGAAACTAGCTATAAGGTTACAATTGAAACTAAAGTTGATAACAAATAATCAAACATGTTGAGCTACTAGATTAGCTTGCATGTTGTTTATGTTGCTTGTAATGTATGTTGTTCTATCACATTGAATATAACATGTCAATTACATTATCTATTATTTGATTATGTGTTTTAATAATTTATATGGGAAAAGATTCTAGAAAAATTATCAACCCACCCTTTTATTTAATAAGTAGTCTCATGGCAGGGGGCTTCCTAAAACTTTTAGTTGGTGCTATTGATAATTTTTAGTAATTTTGACAAGGAGTTCATGGATTTTGTAGTCATGAATAAGTTTAAGACTTGAAACTCTTAGAAGTTGGTAGTATTATCATAAAAATAATTAAAATAAAAAATATTTCCCTCCAAAAATTATTTAGACGACAAGAATTTAAAAATTATAAATGAATAACATGTATTAACTATATCATGTGAATTGTGAGAGTTAGTAAAATAATAATCAAACACACAACACCAATGAAACGTATTACATTAGAGACTTGAATCATAAAACTAATCTAATTGCAAACAAAGAAAATTCTCTAAAATTGTTTCATTGTTCTCTATTCTCAAGGATTCATTAAATCATATTGGCTCTCAGATTTGTGTATGCACTATGATTGTTAGAATGACAACTTGAGAAACAAGATGCTATTCAAAATGCAAGAATATAGTTCCTACATGATTTAATAAACTGTATGATAATGTTGAATGATTCCATGATAGTAAAGGCTGCAAATGATAATGGTGATAGGACAATGGATAGTGATGCTAAATGCAATGGTGGAAATGCTATATAAAAGCTAAGATGATAACTATAATGTAGCTATGAACTAAGACATGATTCTAGACTAGAATGATTAAACAATTCTAAATGTTAGATGCTAAACAATGCTAAATGCTCAAACTCTAAATGCTCCAAATGGTCCAATGTTATTCCTACACAATGTTAGAAACCAAGATCTGAAATGCAAATCAGAAAAGCTTTCCACAGAAGAGAAAATTAGAAAAAGCAAGAGCTTTGCAAAAGATGTGTGCAAAATATTATTATTCAGGAATTCATAATTACATGTGATGATTTTCTCTATAAAAGAAAAGTATGCATAACCCTAATCTTATCTTGAGAAACAAGATAGCTCAACAAGATAAAGATGAGAATAATAAACCTAGGAATTAAATATTACTTAAGTAAAGTTATGCAAGTGTAATTAAATATTAATTACACTAACACCCTCCCATAAATGCAACTTAGGGAGACTAAAAAAGCATGCACCTAAAACTAAGATGAATGCAAGAAAGCATGAATGGGTCCCGACAACAAGGCCTGATCAGGTACCCATGTACAAATGCAATAATGAGGTAGAGAAGGAAAACCCAGTGGGACAAAACCCCCTACAATGAGATGACTGTTGCAAAGAAGCACTAGAAGAACATTGTGGAGTAACACTGGAACCGCAATCCGACAAGCAAGGAAAGATACTTTTGTCTACAAGAAACCAAATCAAAATCATAATAATGCGACAACAGACCCGATGCCACATAACACTGGAAAAATCACAAACTGAAACAACCCTAAAATCTGTGAAGCAACAGTAGATGAAATGATGAAAAAATTTGGAAACTGTGTATCTCAATGTTGATGCTAAACTAATACTAAAACTCTTTCATAGGAACAAGTACCATAACTTGACTATGGAACATTAACCATAAAAACATGGCCCTCAAACTGAGAAGGATCTAAACCAATGCAGATCCAAAAACATAAACTCTCAATCTAAAATGTGAACCAATGTGAATCTAATATGTGTCAAGCTAAGACAAGATATGTCCAAAACAAACTAAGAAACTAGATAACGCATTCAAGTTGCCAACAAATCAAGATGGAGATCAAAGTGCATGCACACTCTAATCAAATTATTATCAAGAAACCCCCCTGATGGAACTTTATCTCAGATCATTTATTACAATAACCCAACAATTGTAAAAGGAGAGAATGCAAATATGCATAAATAGAAAATAAAATGATGTGATACTGAAATGAAGTGCAAAGATTCAAGTTTCACCTTCCCAATTGCCAAAACATCCAAGTAATCTCCAAAACACCCATCGGGACAAATATGGAATAATGATAAACTTGGGATAGATACAGAAAAAAGTGCATAGACAAAAAAATAGAGCTCCTCAATACCTTTCGAATGTCGCAAAGAAGGCGAAAATTGGAGATCGTGGAAAAAAGTTATGAGCTTGAAAGCCATAAATGAACATCTAACTTCAAATAGCAATAAATTCATCTAAATAGAAGAATAATAAAAAATAAACTATACCACTAGAAAGTACTTAGAACCAGCTTTCTGACAACATCTCGTTTTCCCAATTTTGACATCATGGGCAAAAGTTATACCCGTTTTCATGAAAACTACTCTAGAAAGGCCAATCTGGCCTATAGGGCCCCCAGGGGGCTAAAAACAATTTCGGCCCCTGGTCCTATGCGGGACCAGGAGCTGGTGAGCTGCGGCTTCAGCGGAACCCTTGGTCCTCCATATGACCTATGGGCTACTGAGTTGGGCAACTAGGGCTGAGCGCCAAGCTCCTGGTCCTCCAAAGGACCGCGGGGGGCTAGAGTCTTTGGGTGCATAGCGCCCGGTCCCCCATATACCGGAGCGGAAAAAGGAGGAGCCCATGGGGGCTATGTGGCTGAGCAGTGGGCGAGCTTTGGAGGCCAGTGGCAGTGGCGAACCAGTAGCCTTTGGGCGACGCAAACCTTTTACACTGCAAGCACCGGCCCAAATCCCAAAAAATGCCTTTTTTTGAATTTTTTTTCATTTTTCATGTGTTGGGAAGCATGTTGGGGAGGCCGTACGGCCTCCCTGGCAAAATTATTTTGCCTCAAAAACAACTTTCACCAAAATCAACGAAATGACATGCATTCTTAGGGTTTTTGGCCACTACGAACATGATGGTGACATTCGTTTGTGCCCAAAGTGCTCCAAAAATTTGGCTACCTCCAGAGCTTCCAAAAAGTCTTCGAGCTTGAAACCATCACAGATCTGGAAAATGATTGCCAAAATATGCAAAATAAAAGCCAATCCTGACTTTTTCCAATGCTCTGAATCCAATGGTGAAGCTCGATCTGATCCAAAACGCCTCATAGATGAACTCAAGGCATGATACCCTCGAGGAATCCCGAATGAACTCTACATTGATTTTCTCAAAAAAAGTTGAGAAGGGGCTACAAATCAAAGCTTTGATACCATGTTAGAAACCAAGATCTAAAATGCAAACCATAAAATCCTTCCACAGAAGAGAGAATCAGAAAAAGCAAGAGCTTTGTAAAAGATGTGCAAAATATTATTATTCAAGAATTCATAATTACATGAGATAATTTGATTTATAAAACCTAAGTATGCATAACCCTAATCTTATCTTGAGCAACAAGATAGCTCAACAAGATAAGGATGAGAATAATAAACCTAGGAATTAAATATTACCTAAGTTATGCAAGTGTAATTAAATATTAATTACACTAACACATAATAAGTTTACTCAAAGGTGGGATGTAAATGTTGTAGAATGGGCTTGCATTTATAGGAATTCCAAAGCATCTTGTGATGTGGTTGCAGTCAACGGCCAAAATTTTAACATGAGAGATGAACGGTGGAGATGGAAGAGGTTAGAAAGAATCATCATGGATAAGTTCCCTTGACTAAGGGAAACATGCCGAATGTATGAGAGAATAAAATGTGTGAGATTGCCAAGTTTCCAAAGTTTGTTTTGGAATTGGTTGAGAATAATGCAATTTAAATATTAGTCATATTTAAATACATGTGACACTTGATGATGTGGCCAAAAAGTGTTGTAGACATGTGACTAAATTTGAATTTGGAATTATTCAAACTTAGTGAGAAGATATTTAATTAAACAAACTATTGACATTTGTTTATTTAATTAAATTTAGAAGAATGTGGTTTAAGATAAAGAATTTAGAAAAGTGTGAACTATATAAATAAATTGAGAATTTATTTATAAGTAGATAAAATAAAATGGGTCAGTAATTAAATAACTAGTATTTGATTAATTAATAGTCTTGACCAATTTCAAGTGTATATATTTTGACCCTCTTTGAAGTAATGTATTTACACATGTTGCTTCAAAGAATAATTTTCTAGTGATGTTGACAATTCTTTTTGTTTCGATGCCCCAAAAACTGATTTTCAAGTGATGATAGATAGATGCCCCCTTGAGAGATAAATTGATGAATTTTTGAATTTTTAGGATTTTTTGATTTTTTTTGAAAATTTGATGATTTGATGATGATTTCAAAATTTTATGATTTAGAAATGATTTATCTCTTGAAAAATGATGTTGAACCTGGCAGATGATGGAGTGATTATTAAGCCCCTTTTTGACTCCTTGTGTTTGATGATTGATAATCGCTTCAACCAATTGTTTGATTTGATGATGTTTGATGATGTTGATAGATTGGCCTCATGATAGGTGAGGATCAATGATAGTATGATGATGAATGACCTCATGATAGGTGAGGATCAATGATAGGATGATGATGATTGACCTCATGATAGGTGAGGATCAATGATATGATGATGATGGTTGCCCTCATGATAGGTGAGGATCAATAATATGATGATGATGATTCACCTCATGATAGGTGAAGGTCAATGATAGACACTCAACGAGATTTGATCAAAATCTCATTCGAGCTGATTAAATTTGATTGATTGATTAATGTTGATTGATTGATAAGATTTCCAATTTGCGATATGTTATGATCATAGGAGGATTTTAGGATTCTTCAGTCTAGGGAATGCTTCTTAAAGACGTGGGACATGATTTCACATCTGGTGCAGTCTGATTTAGATATAGGATAGATTAATGTACTGAGACTTTCAAATGATATACTGATACTTGATGTATATACTTATTTAGTCAGAGATTTTGTGATTTATGCCACTTTATTGGTGTATCTCTTTGACACATTTGGATATCATTGTATACTTCACATTGTGATTTTGAGATTTATATGATATGTAGCTATGATTATTGATCTACATGTGTTTATGATTTCATGGTGGATGCATTTAATTTCTATGTTATGATGCTTATGTGATGCTTATGTGATGCTTATATGATGATGGTATGATATGTTATGGATGCAAATGATGAAACATGCGTTATGATTCTATGATGCTTTATGAATGATGTTTTATGCTATGTGAGATGGATTTGATTATGCAAATGATGTGTGATGTTTATGTACATTCATGTAATGATTATGCTGATCCAATAAGTCCTTTGTCAATCTTGGATTTGAGTAATAAAAAAATAAACAAGTTGTATTCCATACACCCTTGCAAATCTATCTTCACTACTACTTTTAGATGTTCATAACAATAGCATTATATATTTATAGGGAAACCTACTTACCGGTCATGTTCCTCAACAACTTTTTCTTCTTGGAAATCTTACTCTGCTAGATATGTCTTTCAATCTTCTTAATGGACCATTTTCTTAATCCATTAATAATGGATGAAATGAATTTGATCATGCAAGTGAGATGCAATGCACTTCTTTTTTTGTTTTTTGATGTGGATATTATGATGTAATGCATGGATGGATGAATGATGTGATAATGCATATATGATATGAGAATGCTTTCTAATGTATGCAAATGATTATACAACTATATGAGAATGATATGTGTTTGATTAATGTCAAGTGTACTCAATCCATTAATGATAGAGATACCATCAAATTGTGAAATTGTTCCATCCTTGGAAAACCCATAAATACAAATACAATCACTAATATGGATGCAATCTAATCTAACCATGTAGATCTAATATGCAAATGTTGCCATTATAATAGTTGATTTGTCATGATTTTTATCATCATCAAGCCTTTTAAAATGTTGAAAGTGAGTACAAACATCGATGGTATAATTAGACCATGATGACCTGAGTACTACTTCCATGATTTTTGATATTGCAAGTTAGCACAAGCATCTAGGTATAATTGGACCAAGATGACCTAAGAATTGCTTGCATGAACAGACAAGAGTTAATCGTGTTCAGGTATGCAAATTCAAAATGTCATCAGTGATACTTTGTAGAGCACGTCTCACGAAAATTTACATAGTAGTAATGATCAACTCACAGACAACAAATAAATAAAAATCATACTCCTTCCTAGCTCCTCTAGTTTAATACATCATTGAGTTGCTCTAGAGATATGATAACAAAAATCAAAGTACAACAGTTGAACATTCATACTAACCTGATAAAGCCATGATTCATAAGAACATCCATTTAAATTTGATTTGATTTGATTGATTTGGATGGTTGATGTGTTACTAATTGTGATTGATGTTTAATTTTGGGTTGCACTATGATCATTGTGTTTGTTGTGTTGTCCTACTGCTGCTTGTCTGTTGGTTTAAGCTCAAAGTTTATTGCCCCTAGTGAGTTCAGGATTTTTCCCCCTATCTAGGGTGAGACATGACCACAATGCTAGAATATGTACATGAATCTTTCTGATGATAGGCAGAATGATGGTGAAAGCGAATGGTCAGCATGTTCAAATAGATGGAAAAGATAACCTATCACAAATAGCGCTTGTTGCCAGGTTTTCACTACTTGTTTTTATTGCACTTTTTTAGATTTTATGATTTATTTTTTATCTTTCTAATTTTTCACTTTTTTTTTGTATTTTTCTCTTTTTCTGATATTTTTGGATTTTTTATGCTCTGATTTTTTTGGATTTTTTCAATTTTTTGATTTTATGCTTTTCTGATTTTTTTGGATTTTTTTTAATATTCTTTTTGTATTTTCCTAGGATATTTTCCAATGTTTTGCATTTTTTTAGGACATTTTCTAATTTTTATTTTTATTTTTGGATTTTTGAAGGATATTTAAGATGGAATGAGATGAGACATGGATTTTCTCCCTAATCTCATCAAGAACAAAGGAAGAAGATGAGACATGGATTTTGATAAGCCAGGAGATATGGAACGGAAGAAGACTAGGATAAGGATAATGAATGGGATGATCAAGATCAACTAGATAAGATACAAACACAAGGCCCAAGTACTTTGCCCCTATTCCTCATCAAGACCAAGGAAGGGAAGAAAGGATGTATTTAGAAAGAATGATGGAATATGGATAAGGCAAAGGATATGATACAAAATATATAGACAAAGTGAATAGGATAAGATATATGATGTTCAAGGAGATCCTTAACCTTGTCAAGATCAAAGGTGGAAATGTAAGGAATGATAAGATGGACAAAACTTTCCCCCCAAGTGTAGAGTGCAAGAGCAATATGGAAAATAGGATATCGATGATAGGGAGATGGAGGAAGGACTTAAGCATCAAGTTTCATGACCAAATATCCCTTTAATAAACCATGGTAAATGAGAATTAGTCTTATAAATGTTGGCCTATTAAAGGTATGGTGGAAGAACTAAGGACTTATCCAAAGGTTTGGATTAAAGGAGAATAATGGGGGATGAATGTTGGGTAATGGATAGGAGGTGGGAAGGCTTACTGGTAGATAGATGGGAAGGATTGCAAGGTCATCATTGGCACACACCTTCAAGGATGGTGGAGTGATGGAGGAAAAATGGATTTGGAAGGTGAGAGGTTTTTAGATGAAGGATTGGAGGAAGCTTTGGGATCAACAAATTTGGATGCCAATTTAGATTGTATTGCTTCTATGAGACTTTTAAGAATCCACATGACTTTTGACTTTGATTTTTGCTTTGTGGGCCTTTGTGGCCTTTGAGATTTTTCTTTTTGCTTTATGGGCCTTTGTGGCCTTGAAAATTTTTCTTTTTGCTTTGATGGGCCTTTGTGGCCTTTTGATTTATGGACCTTTGTGGTCTTTGAAAATTTCCTTTCTTCTTTGATGGGGCCTTTCTGGCCCCTTTTTTAATATTTTTCCTTTAATTTTGAATCAAACTTTCTTTTGTTTTTGCATGCCTCTTCAAGGAGACATGTTGATCCTTTGACACATGTGGATTTTGATATGGAAGATTTTGACATTTGGCACCCAAATTGCTTCCAAGAGCAATGGGAGGGGTGGATTGAGATGAATGGTATGGAGGTATTATGGATGAGTGAGTATAGGCAGAATTTTGAAAGGGCATCAAGGATGTGTGCCTTTGTTGTTCTTGAGGAATAGGATATGGATCTAGGATAGAGGGAAGGACTGATGAACTAGGATGAGGACCTAGGATAGATAGAAGGGTTGATGGACTAGGACACTTAGGTGTATAACGAAGGCCATGGTAATATGGGTTTTCTTGAGCAAAAAGGGGTTCTAGGATACCTTGTTCATGAAGGCCTAATCCTTTTCCTTTGTAGTTCATACTTTGACACATTCATTTACCAATGGGATATGTATTGTTTGTGAAAAAAGATGCAAGTCCATTTTGGGGAGGATATGATATGGATGAAAGGATAGGTGTTGGAAATAAACCATAGTGGATAAAGGTGGAGGATCCCAATTTGTAGGTGTGGAGTTCATGGATGGCTAGTATAGGTGTGATAGGATCTTGACATGGGGGTGATGGAGTGTTTTTATTTTGACTTGGAAAAGGATCATGAGGTGTAGAAGATGGAGTAGCTTTCTCTTTATTAGGTGTGGGATCATCATGTAGTGGTGTGAAAGGAATATCTTGATCTTGAGAATGATGAACATCCTCATGGAATGAAGGGATATCCTTGGATGGAAGCATATCTTGATCTTGATGAGGAAGGAAATCATGAGATTCTGTAGAAAGCATATCTTGATCATGAGAAGGTAGGTCATCATTAGATAGGCTAGAATAATTATCATGCTCCTGGGATGTAATGGAATCATGAGATGGTATGGATTCATTAGATGTGGTGGAAGGAGGACTTGGAAGAATACTTTTCTCTTGAGATGGAACAGAATCATTGTGGATGAAAAGTGAAAGGACAGGATCATCATAGAATTCTTGAGAGATGGGGTCTTGGTCAAATATTGGAAGAACTTGTGGAATTTTGGTATTATCAGATGTAGAAGGTATGATAGGATATGATGGTTGGATGGAATCATGAACTTGGGTGAAAGAATCATGAGGTTTATTTTGGCTTATGGTTGATGGAGATAAATGCATGACATGATAGGGTTGCTCAATATCATTTATGTTTGAGGACTTAGATTTGGGCTTATTGAACTTTTGCAAAAATTTAAAGAGATTGAACTTGGATGATGTAGTTTTTGATGAAGGTCTCATGTTCATTGTTTGGTCAAGAGGATATGGGTAGACGTCTGGAAGCAGATATCTTTATGTGGTTTCTCTTTATATGTCTTGGAGTTGTTGTTGAAGGTTTTTCATCTACTAAGTTAAAGCATTCAATTGATCCTCATCTATTTCAGCCATGGCGGTTTGAGTTTCAATTTCCAATTCTTTAGGTTTATGCTTTTTGGGATCTGGTTAAAATGGGCATATAAATGATATAGTTTTCATTAAACTTTGATCTTCATTTGGAGTAGTGCCAAGGATGAAAACTAAGTCAAATAGAATGACAAATTCTATTGATAAGACTAAGTTGATAAGTTTGATTATACAACTTCATTTCTTGATGAAGGATGACAGATCCTGATGATGAAACTCAACTTAACAATCAGAGGTGTGATAGGTTTGATGTTTAGGCACTTTAAGGTGTTAGATCTTGGTTTAGTTTGAAGAATTTCACTTGTAAATGTCAATTTCAACAAGTTTAAGACTCTATTATGACTGAGGAATGCTTCTGTTCTGGAAATGATTTTGAAATCTGGTTCAAACTGTCAAACAAGGGATGAATTTAACTCTCTAGTTTTTTATTTGCTGAATGTACTAAAATAGGGGATGGATGCGCTAAAAGATGGAATGGATGCACCAAAAAATGACCTAGGTGTGCTAGACTATTCCTAGGATGTGCTATAAAATAGACTCAATGCACTAAAAAATGATACAGATGCGCTAGAGAAAGCACTGGATGAGCTAAAAGCTAAACTGAATGTGGTGGAGGATAACTTAAATGCGCTAGACAATGGGTTAAATGCACTAAAATATGTCAAGGATGCGCTAGATTGCCCCTAAGTATGATGATTTTGACTGGGTATCCTGTAGGTGAATGAACTAAAATAGGGTCTGGAAATGCACTAAAAGATGAAATAGATGTGTTGAAAGATGACCTAAATGTGCTAGTAAATGGACTAAATGCACTAGAAAAAGCCAGTGATGTGCTATACAAAGCAATCGATGCACCAGAACAGTGAATGGATGCACTAAATTGGATTTTTTAGTGTTTTTGATAGTCTTTCTGATTATTTTGCTTTCAATCTGAGTGCTTCTAGGGTGTAATAAGTTGAACAATGAATTTTATTGGTTTCTAGTTTGCAAATTATGTGAATTAAGTGCTTAATGGATGATTTCTTGAATTATGAATCCAAACACATCAACAAGTTGTCAAACAATTGTTTCCATCTAGGAATTAAACATTGAGTGTGTATTCAAGAATTTGGTCTGATTCTTTTGATTTCCAAAGGTATAACATAAAAGAATACAATTCAAGCACTTTTCTATTCTCAAGGGTCACTTAAAATATCACAACCCACATCTTAAAACTATGTCAGCTCACATAGCCATGTCACCCCCTAGAGGGTGCTTGTGTTTTTGTCTTTCCCGAGTCTTAACCAAAGTCAAATCCTCCACTTTTGGCTAGAGATCTCTGGTAGTTATATGGTGAATGTCTTGGGGGAAGATTCTTCCCTCCCCTTGCACTATGATATAAAAAGTGTTCAAAGACTCAATTGGTTGGCTTCTACACTAAGGTTCATAATAAGGGTTTTCGTTCAGTGTAACAATAGATAAACTCCCTCTGGAGACCTCCCAACCTTTAGAACAAAGGATTTGGGGATGGTTATTTTGCACACTACTATCAAATTGTAGACTTTCCTCGAATTCACTTTTGATTATAAAGGGTTGGAAAATTTGGCTTTAGTTATTCCCACTTAGGTCATTCTCATAGGGTGAGTACTTTTTCCCACTACGACAGGCCTTCTAAAGGTATTAATAAAACATAAAATAGTGAGTCTGGCATTTTGGTCACCTAGTTAAGGGGGGAGCATAGGCCTATCACTTTCAATCATAATAGACAAGGAGTTCAATTAACCTTTTCATTAAGCTAGATGCTTATCTTAATCAAAAGTAAGTAATAATATTTGCAGCCCCTGCAAACACCATTAGTGGTTTCAAAAAATGTCTTTGATAAGCATATTTAGTACAATGGATATCAAAATATTTTTCTTTCACTTCAATGCTCCATGTTCCTCTTAAAACCTACAATAAATGTTCAAAATGTTAGATGAGATCAAGAAATAAGAAGATATAAGGGTTAGATAAATGATTAAGTATAAAAACCCTAAAACTTAGACCAAGCTACAATGTGATTTGACTTTAGGTGTAAAATTAAAAATTTTAACTCTACAAAATTTGAGAAACACCTACACCATTGTATAGCTTATGAAATTCTACCCCATTTTAAAAAAAATAATTGAAAAAGACCTCTATATGACCAAGATATGGCCATTTTAAGATTGATTATAAAAATGCTAAAACAAAGAGCATATGCGCTAAAAGACTACTCAGATGAGCTAAACTATTGTATGTGCTAGAGAACTCAATGTATGTGCTAAAACAAATGTTGGATGCGCTAAAAGAGACTCTGGATGCACCATAATAGTGATTGGATGCGCTAAATTGTTGCATGTGCTAAAACAGATGTTAGATGTGCTAAAAGAGACTCTAAATGCACTGTAACAGTGATTGTATGCACTGGAATACTTTTCATATGCACCAAAAGAACTCACGATCGTGCTAAAAGAAATTCATGTCCAAATTCTACGAAATAACTTTTCCAGAAAATGTTAAAAATAGGGCTAGACCCCACGGTGGGCGCCAATTTATGTATCATGTGAATTGTGAGAGTTAGTAAAATAATAACCAAACACACAACACCAATGAAATGTATTACATTAGAGATTTTAATTATAAAACTAATCTAATTGAAAACAAAGCAAATTCTCTAAAATTGTTCCATTGTTCTCTATTCTCAAGGATTCATTAAATCATATTGGCTCTCAGATTTGTGTATGCACTGTGATTGCTAGAATGACAACTTAAGAAATGAGATGTTATTCAAAATGCAAGAATCTAATTCCTACATTATTTAATAAACTATATGATAATTCAGAATGATGTCATGATAGTAAATGATGCAAATGATAATGGTTATATGACAATGGATAGTGATGTTAAATGCAATGGTGGAAATGTTGTATAAAAGCTAAGATGATAACTATAGTGCAGCTATGAACTAAGACATGATTCTAGACTAGAATGATAAAACAATTTTAAATGTTAGATGCTAAACAATGTTAAATGCTCAAACTCTAAATGCTCCAAATGGTCCAATGTTATTCCTGCATAATAAATTTACTCAAAAATGGGATGTAAATGTTGTAGAATGGACTTGTATTTATAGGATTTCCAAAGCATCTTGTGATGTGGCAGCAATCAATGGTCAAAATTTCAACATGAGAGATGAACGGTGGAGATGGAAGAGGTTAGAAAGAATCATGGAGAATGTTCCCTTGACCAAAGACAACATGCCAAATGTATGAGAAAAAAAAATGTGTGAGATTACCAAGTTTCCAAAATTTGTTTTGGAATTGGTTGAAAATAATGCAATTTAAATATTAGTAATATTTAAATGCATGTGACACTTAATGATGTGACCAAAAAAAGTTGTAGACATGTGACTAAATTTGGATTTGGAATTATTCAAACTTAGTGAAAATATATTTAATTAAACAAACTATTGACATTTGTTTATATAATTAAATTTAGAAGAATGTGGTTTAAGATGGAGAATTTAAAATAGTGTAAAATATATAAATAAATTAAAATTTATTTATAAATAGATAAAATAAAAGAGGTCATTAATTAAATAACTAGTATTTGATTAATTAATAGTCTTGACCAATTTTAAATGTATACATTAACAAATTCCCTTAAATAAAAAAGAGTGAAAAGAAAAAAGACTATTTTTTAATGTGGCATAAGACCCTGCTCCACAAAATTAATTGATGAAATAGACTCCATAAGACCGCTTCCTTAAAGTATAGTGCTGACCTCTACCAAACCACTGCCACTGTACTTTATTTAAAGTATATTTCTATTATTTATTTTTAAATAGGAATACAGATGTCTTTTGTACAAACGGATTAATGGCACATAATCATTCGCGCTCCACTCCCACTGTACATTACGGATTAAGTTCGTAATGTTTTGGGTTCGGTTCTGGTTGCTATATAGATAGCGTTTTGGGCTAGATAGGCCAGGTGAATATGGCCTTGATAAAGTTGGAAAGGAGTTGCCGAACTCCACCCGGGTGGCGTTTGGCAACTGTGGAAGAAGCGAAGGACAATCTGGATGCAATAAAGCGTGATAATCTGTTAGAGGAATGGGACAGAGCCCGTCTTCTAGATGGCTGGATCGGAGGCTCTGCGTATGACTTCAATGTCCAAGTGGGTTTCAGAAGCTGTCTTGGATACATGTTAGTCATTCAGTCACCAACTCCCGAGATATCGGACGCAGGTCCGTATAACGTCTTTTGGCTTGATTAACTTGAATACAAAGCAGTTGAATATAGATAAGAAAATATGTTTACTGAAAATTTCGAAAGCTTTAAGTTAGTGGTGATGTTGCAATGTAAACATTAGGCTGAGGCTTCTATATTGTTCTCAAAAGATGACAGGAAAGGAGTCCTATATTCGGAGGTTCCTAAATTGAGTAAAGGGGGAAGAAATGCTGCATTCTTGCTATGCTGTGAAGACTGGAATAAGGAGGTCCTTTATTGGTTGATGCCAGGCGCGAGGGAGAATCCAATATGGGAAGGTGATAAAACAAAAGTGGCAAGTGAACTAGTAAGCGCAATAGCCAGGGAGTGCCACAGTGTGCATGCAAAGAGTAAAGTCTCAAGAACGAAAGTGTCACACGCTTCTTTTGAATCATGGAGTATCGGCCTTGAAGAGTTTTTTAAAGCCTTGACAGTCGACACCGAAAAGTTTTTTAAAGCCTTGATGATCAAGAATCAAAATTCTGAGCAAGGCAAGATTACAAGTAGCATATTAACAGGATTCTTCTCGGGCTTTCAGAAATTTGACAATGAAAGTTGGAAGCATATGGGTTTGACAGAGACGTTGGGGATATGTGACACAAGCGCGCCCTCGACTTGGGAGGCCGTTGCTGATACAGTCTGGGATTTTGTGGTGGACACCGTGGCTTGGACGTGCTTCCAGTTCCTGTGCTGTGAATTATATGATCAAGTGGTGATGCATGAGAATAGGGACGATTGCCCAACTCTCGCATCCCTGATTTACTATGCCCACCATTTTTTATTTAAAATTTGTCGGCGTAATATGACTGCCTTAGCAACAGTGGCAAAAGACGCTAACGGCAATTTGAAGCGGTTAGATGAGATTTTAGGTAAGTATGATGTTTTAGGCAAATTTCTTCATCGGGCGGCAAAGAAAGGCGATGTAAATCTGGTAAAAGGGCTCATTCAGAGTGGCGTACAGCTCCCTGAGAAAACAGATAAAAGAGGTAATACAGCATTGCACTTTGCAGCAAACCTGGACAATGAATCCGATGGATTTGCAATCGCAAAGATGCTGCTTACAGAAGGAGAACGACTTGCAAACGCAGTTAACAGTGAACAGGGAACTCCTCTACACATAGCTGCTTCTCGGGGCTACGTCGGACTGTGCACACTCCTCCTCCAGCACAACGCAAGCGTGACTTCCAAAGACAAACAAGGTAAAACAGCATTGCACTATGCAGCAGAAGTGTACAATGAATCCAATAGGCTTGAAATTGCAAAGATGCTGCTTACAGCAGAAGGCGGACTTGCAAATGCAGTTGACAGTAGACAGGCAACTCCTCTACACAAAGCTGCTTCTCGGGGCTACGTCGGACTGTGCAGACTCCTCCTCCAACACAACGCAAGCGTGACTTCCAAAGATGTGGAAGGTCAGACTCCGCTTCACTGTGCACTACGCTCCTCGTACCCAGAGGAAGAGCTTGTTCGTGTTATAGCTTCAGCGGAAGGAGATGACTCTGTTGAAGGGAGCGCTCGCTTGGTGGATGTCAAAGACAGTAATGAAAAGACGCCTCTGGATTTGGTTATTGAGTGTATGGACACCTTTGTGAATATGGTGGCATGGCTGCTGTCACTGTCCAGCCAACCACAATCTTATCTTAAGAAGCTGCACCACCTCTCATTGTATCTGCGCGAGTCTTCGCGAATGGGCTATCGGGATCTCGTTCAAAAGCTGTTGGATGAAGGAGCCAATCCTTTTGATCCAGACGATGAAGGAAAGACAGCACTCCATTACGCTGCCGAGGGTACAAATGAGGATGTGGCATGGAAAATTATTAAAGGACTACTGTTTGATAAAAAACAAGGGAGTATAAACGTGGAGAAAGCATCAGCGGGTGATAGATACGGAAGAAATGTGCTTCACGTCGCAGCTTTACTTGGACGGGAAAAGCTTTGTCATCGGCTTTTACAGCTCAATAGAAATATAGATACCAAGGATCGTGATGGACAGAGTGCTATATATTATGCAGTAGCTGGAGCTCATGACGATCCTGGTGTTTTAGACGCCATTCTTGGAAGAGAAGCTGCAAATCCAGTTTTTGTGAAAGATTTCAGCCAAACAACCCCTTTGCACGTGGCTGCTGCTAGAGGTAGCCGAATCATGGTGGAAAAGCTTTGTTCATATATTTCAGGACAAGAGTGTAAGAATTATGTTGAGGCAACAGACGTGCTGGGTCAAACAGCACTGCATAAGGCAGCAAGTCGAGGCCACGAGGAAGTTGTTAAAATGCTTCTCGCAAATGGAGCCCATCCGTTAAAAGAACGTGATTGTGACGGCAAAACAGCTCTGCATTTTGCGGCTCAAGCAGATGCTGAAGATGCCGTGAAAATAGCTGAATTACTTTTGAGCAAATGTGAATCGGACAAACAGAAAAGCATGCTTTTGTTTGCTTCTGCAGCTGGAATTGGTTTTCGTTCCAATTCTTTGCTTCACAAACATCTCGAACGGGAAAGGAGTAAAATACTGGAAACAATGGGTGAGAAGAATTTGCTTTTTGTAGCGGCAACTTTAGGCGATATAGATATGACACGGGAGTTCGTCACCAGGGGCGCTAATATTTCCCTCATTCGCAATAAGCAATGGAGAGCCGATCTCGAAGAAGAAGAAGAGAAGAATGTCCGAGATGGTATGTTTGCTTATACATTTTCCTTATTTTCCCAATCAAACAATTGAGTATGTAGCTGTGAATAATTTTTTTTGTTAAAACAGTTCTCAATCAAATTGACAATATTGTTGACCAAGGGACCGACAAACCGGCTCTTCGGGATAAACTTGGTAAGTGTACTTATTATCGACTTCCGTAATTATCTGGCTTAATAAAACACGAAGTCCGGGGCGAAATTTCTTAAACATTTGCCGTTGTAACATTGGGCAGGACGAAGTCCCTTTGCCAATGGTCTGGCTGCATTATTTTTGAATCCTTTTGTGAAATCTCCTATGACTGTGGGAATCTCGGGAGAATGGGGAATGGGAAAGTCTAGCGTTATGGTTCAGGTAATCATCCTTCCTAAAAAAGAATTTTCAGCACATTTACCTCACAGTATTAGATCTGGTATTAATCTGAATCGTTGTGCTTCCAGACAGAGAGCATTCTTCTAAAGACAGCAGCACAGTTAGCATTCTCAAATTCATTTAGAAAAGAAAAATTCCTAGGAGCAGGCGAATCCAAATTATCTGAAAATGGGCAAGCCTGTCGTAGGAAAATAGCAAATGCAATAGAGAGGCTAGAAGCTGAAAGGAGGGATGGCCCTAATATTGTTGAAGGAGTAAAGAACTGCACGGCAAAGGTAGATGCACAACCTACATTCACAAATTAGATGCCCTGTTATATAATCCATTTGTAGATAATGTTTACAGTGTATGCCAACTTAAAATTTTAAATTGAGACATAAATTTAGTTTGAATGTTTTTTTTTTTTTTTGTATTTTTTTCAAAAGCACTCTATGAGTATTTAAATTTAAAGGAAATCAGGTTGTTCCGTAATTTATTTACTAAAAGAATATATTTTTAAATTATGTGATATATAATTTGTTGTTAATATAAAATAATTGATTTTTTAAAATTTTAAAATATATATCATAATTTTAAATATACATCAAATGAGTGAAATGGAATTATAATATATTGTAGAGAATAAAAATGAGTTTTAACTCAAAATTAGTCATATTTTGTAAGGCAATACCTCAATCTCTAATTATTCAGCTCAACTCTTTTTTCAATTATTCAAAATGCATCTTACACTTGCATATGTAGATATGTCCTTTGAACATGATTACACCCACAACCTTGTCCCCTTAGTTGAAACATCTTTCAAATATTTTGACTATAACCTATTGATTTGTATGCCAAGAATTTGGAATTGAGTGCCCAAGGCATTGTATTTAAGGACAAGCCCTAGGACAATGGGAATCATTGAAACATATAAAATATATTATAAAAATATCATCTACACGTGTGCATCAATACAAGCATTTTTAAATGCTACACTAAGCACTTACACTTTCTATTTAGGTGCCTTCAATATTGTCACACTAATCTTTAAGTAGGTCTTAAGACTACCATTAACAACTTATTTAACACCTTTCTCTTTGTTCACAATTAAACTTGTAGGTCCCAAATCCATAAAGTTATTTTATTCCCAAATTCTAGGGGGTGTTCAAATTTGGAAAGAAGACCACACCCTTATAATAAAAACCAAGAAACTAAGGACCAATTATTGAGGTGCATAGAAACTTTTTCAATTCTAGCTCTACTAAATCAAGGGGGTCTTCCCTAAGCTACTACAATATATACAATTACATGTAATGAACAAATACCTTGCTACAAACCATAGCCAATACATAGCCTACCCCTATATAGGTTGTCACTTTGTACCTATGTGCTAGTTTGCAACATACTAGTTCAAGCACATAAACTAATAACTTGTCAACTAGGATATTTAAGAATATGATTCATGATAGAACCTAATCCTATTTTACACATCTAGACATGGTAGTTTTAACACACTATAACATATTCTTCTTATATGTAAAAAATCTCAATTCAAAATATGAAGGCTCTCCGCCTCTCCCTCTCCTCTTCCTCCTCCCACTCCCTTGCTTGTTCACAATCCTTTTTCCCGCTTGTTGAAAAGTCTTCTCCTCTTGAGTACAATATATTTGTAGATTCGACACTCCCTCCTATTGGTGTGAATGCTTCGCCTTAGGTCGTGGAGGGTTCTACTTTCCACAGTCTTCTGCAATGGTGTCTTCTATACCTTACACTTTGGACACATCTACTTCTCTTCTAGATTCTACTTTGGTTATCTCCTTTGATGTTGTAATGAAGTCAAAGAAGGTGGAGTTGGGCTCTATTATTGTGCATCCACAAATTCCTCTCCCATGTGGTAAAGTTGCACTGTGATTTTCCTTGGGTAGGATGTATTTGACTCTTGAAAAGAAACAAAATAGGATGTGTCTACCTTTTAGGAGATGGACAACTTTGGGACCTATTTTGTGCTTCAATTCATCAGGAAACCAAGATCCCTCAACCAAGTGGCTCAATTAAGGGAAGGACTATGGGTTTCCTTTGGTGTGATTAAATGGGGGGTTCACCATTAAATGAAGTTTCAAAGGAGAAATGTAAACACGTATGCATAAAACCCTAGAAACTTAGAAAATGAAATCAAATTACTAAACAAAGAGAAACTAGAAAACAAAACAAGATTTGAAAACCTTAAAAATTGTTGTTCTTGAAGTGCATTGGGACTAATATGCTAGACTAGGCGATTTAGTCCCAATTTAGGGTTTCTAGGTAGAATTTGTAATCTCTTGGTTACTGATCAAAATCCATAGAAAATTGACAAAATAGCTATATAGGGACTCATATTCCCAAGGTGACGATTTAGTCTCGTTCACATAAATATGCAAAACACACATTGCAAGAGAGAGAGGAAACATGTTCTGATAGTGGATGGGGGTCTACCTCAGTAAGACCCCATTTGATTAATTAAACTTTGAAATGAATTGAAATAATATGAAGGAAAGATGAAAGAATAAATGAATGTAACAACTCACCAAACCTTGTTGAATCCTTGAAGTATAGATCTACAACTTGTATGAATTGGCTTCAATGGATGTAGATCTTGATCACAATACTTTATATGTCTTTGAATTCTTGAACTTGGATCATAAATGCTACATCAACATCTTAGCTCACAAACACACATGATGCATGAAGACCTTGACATGATGCTTGAGTCTTGAATTGATGCAACAAAATGCTTGATAATATCTCTTGAAAGCTCTAAATCTAAGTGAAACTCTCTTGCTTGAAGATTCTTAGTCAAATAATGACTTGAAACCTTAGTTATATAGGCATTCCATCTAATTTACCATCTATTAGATCCCAAATGTCGACATTCACAAAATTTGAATTGAAAACCCTGATTTCTCACTCAAAACCCTAAAAAGGCCCCAAATGGGACTCATACGCCCAAGGTGGCATATGGGTCCCACTTAGGGCGACTCATACACCCAAGGTGGTCTATGATTCCCACCTAGGGGGACTCATACGCCCAAGGTAGCGTATGGATCCCACCATAGCTTTTTGGGATGAGGAAATGTCGAGGGGTTAGAATATTAAATGTATTTATTGAATTTGTCAGTATTTCAGTCAAAATAAGACTTGGGATATGTAATAAAGGGTCTTAAGGGCCTATTAATTATGATTTGAAGGTCATGAATGCAAGAGGGCCCAAAACTTAGTGTGAAGATGTAAATAAATATATTTTACAACACTAAATTAAGGAAAAATTAGGTCCATTAAGTTTAAAGGGGCCCTAAACTTAATGTGAATGTGTAAAACACATTACAACACTAAATCAAGACAACATTAGGCTTAGTTTAATATTAATTATTCCCAAATTAAGTGTGGAAAAGGGATACTTTTTCCTACAGTTCATTTAGCCCCCACTTTAGTGCGAGGAGAAACTTGCTTAAAACTCGCACTAAAGTATGTAAATATGCATCAAGAGGGGTTCAAGTATGTCGATGTTAGTGAGATAGGATGACAACAATCAAGAGGGTTGCACAGGCCCCTAGGATCAAGATCCTATGGAAAAATATCATAGGCACAAAAGAACACATGTAAATGATGTATGAAGCAACAAGGTACAAGCATACACTATCAAAGACATAAAAAAAAGAAAAAGGTGGATCAAACCTTGACAATCTGTCCAACATGATGTGGACCAGGTCTAAGATGTTTGTCCAAAAATGTTTACAAGTGGAACATGATGTCCACTATGTAAACTAAACACATTCTCACAAGGACTAGTGGAACCTCAAGCCATCCACTAGGTGAGCCCCTAGAGACACATACACATGCAGTCGGTGTGTGCTCACACACAAGCAAGTAGCTATGGGAAATTCATTCCTAAGGTTGGATCCGATACATATTGACCATACTAAGGTTATACCTCCTGATAACTATGATAAGGTGCCACAAAATGAAACAACATGAAAGTAAATATTTGTTCAAAGGGACTTTTCTTAGTTCATGTAAGGTCTCTTCTTAGGGAACATCGCGTTCCTAATGTCTCCAAGACAGGAAAAATCAAAGAAATATCATGCTCTCAGAGGAAATCAAACCCAATGACACCACCAAGAAAAGGACACATTGCAAGAAGAAAGGAAATCACATAGTGAAACATGACTGTTGATGTATGCCCCCACTTTAAAGTGGTTGCTAACACCATTGCAATGAGAAATTGTTTTAGAGTAGAAGGAGACATGAGAGCTTTCTCTGAAAGCCCTATGCCAAGTCATATGTTCCCTAATGAAACTACATCATGAATAAAAAGAAAAGTATGTCACATGTGAGCCAACTTAAGGCATGTCATCCACATCCCAAACTTTCTCTTATATATACATGGAAGGTGATCAACTAGCCAAAAGAGATAACAAGAAGTGTCATACAAGGACAAGGCTACCTAACTGCTTGACCCTACTTAGTGTAAGACAAGGATGAGCTGAGATGATTGATGAGAAACACGATAGAATGAAAATTAGTATTAATTAGAGGAACTAGGTGCTTCAACATAAGGAAGCACAATGTAATCCTTAAGATGTTGAATTTTATCACTTAAAGCCTTACATTCATTAGTAGAATGACCATGAACTCTATGATATGCACAAAATGAACTCTTCTAGTAAAATTTATTTCATGTTCTTGAAGGGAGAGATATCAAACAATCTTGGAGGAGTCTTGACAAGATACTCTCTTGGTCAGTAGGAGGTGTTCCTTTATGTTGTAACAAAGATATCTCTGGCTTAGTACAAGGTGTCATACTTACACAAGATTCTTTAGATTGTGATATTTTGTACTCTCCTTTACAAGAGGGTGTAAAATATAATAAATTCAAATCATTAGTGTTTTGTGTGATGAAATTGATATTAAGCAAGGATTTCTTTGATTCTTTCATTTCTTTCAAAGGACAATAACCGAGACTACTAGTTGTTGATTGTGTGTTAGGCTATATAGGGACACGCATACCTTGTTCTCTAGCACCACATCCTTTTCCTCTATAACCAAGTTGTGTCATAAGTTCATAACATTTACCATAATTTTTTTTCATTTCTTTTGGATTTGGTGGTTGCTCATAATTAATTTCATCAAAAAAAATTGTGTAATTTGCTTCTTCTTCTAAAGTGGTTGAGGTGGATGATTTTTAATTTTTTGTTGACATTATTGCTTTTTATTTTTTATGTTTTTTTGTTATGATCTTTGGTTTCCCATCAAATCTAGGTGTGAAATCCAAGGAACCCCAATCATCTTTGAATAGCTTCGTGATTTCTTCAATATGCTTCTCTTTTTCTTTCTCTTACATGGGTTCCACTTGTATAGTTGGTGTCAATGTTTTTAAAGGATTTTCCTTGCCTTTCTCAATATTAAAAAATATTTTATGGTTTAGGGTCAGCATCGATTATATGCACTTTATTGTTGTAGACATGCTTCATTTTACAATGAAGGGTAGAAGTTACCCCATGCATCTCATGAATCCATGATATTCCTAAAAGGAGGTTGTATGAAAGATCATGAGGCATAACATGAATAGGATTTTGTAATGTGGTCTTTCCAACTATAATAGGAAAAGTGATCACACCAAGCGGTTGCTTTCCTACATTGTCAAATCCTCGAATCGATAAGGAATTAGGTTCAATTCTTGATTTATCTATGTCAAGCTTATCCAAAAGGGTTACGCTACAAACATTGAGGATTGAGCCATTATCAACAAGGTTCATTTCATCCCTTTCCTATTGAAAATAGCTATTATCATGAAAGCTTCATATTGTTTTTGCACTTCTAGCAAAGGTAACTCACCTCGATGGAAAGCAATGTCTAAGTTGATTGAAGTTATAGCTTGAATTGGGTCGCTGCATCATTTGATTGCACGTTAGGGGGGTAGGAACTTGTTGTAAGACACTTTGAATCATATTATGATAATGAGGGGAGGCTTGAATAAGGTCCCATAATGATATCTTAGCATGAGTATTCTTAAGTTGTTCAACAAGGTCATACTCCTTTCCACTTTGTAGAGGTAAATGAGGAGCACTAGGTAAGATAGATTGAGTTAATGGGAGGGATGTTGGAATTGTTTTTCTTGATTGCGGGTTGTTTATAATGTTATATGTATGAGCAACGGTATTGTAACTTGACTATTGTGAGATATTATTCTTAGGTGGTTCAAGAATGAAGGCAGGTTTGTTTTGAGTTTGTGGTTGGTTTGAGGGCAGGTAAAGGATGAATTTAGCCTCAAGAGTTGCAATAACTAAAGGATCTCTAGGATTTCTAAGAATTAAAGGACTCTAGGGAGTTCTGATATTCATAACCTATTTTCATGATGTCTTAGTGAAGGGGAGTCTAATTTCACTTCATCATCTTCATCTAAGGAAGTCACATCACTATTGTTTGAAAGGCGTGTCAATGTTCTTGTTTTCTTGCACCATGATACCCTCCCTAGTAGGATATTTTTTAGGAGAACTATAAACAAGATGTTTATGACATTCAAAGGTTGGTTCTTCTAAAATGACTTTATCACAATTAAGGACGTTATCAATGGTTGGATTTTCTAAGATCAAAATATCTTCTTTAACAATAGTAGAGATATTAGGAGAAGGCCCAATTTGATTGATACGATTTTCCATGATTTTATCCCTTTTATCTAAGGTCTCATTATCTTGTGCCATAATATCTATCCTAAGAGCTTTTAGGAGAGGAAAAAAACAAGAGGTTCATCACATTCCATGGTTAGATTTTGTAAACTAGCTTCATCACAAATAGGGGAGGCATCAATAGAAGGGAAACTTTCATTTCTATGATTAACAATGATTGGATCCTTTCATTCAAATAGATCTCTCCAAATGGTAGGAGCATTAGGAAAGGGAGAAATGAGATTTTCATGACTCTTAATAAGTGTATATTCTATGTTCACTAAACTATCTTCTTCACAACTAGGAACTTAGATATTAGAAGAAGAACAAATATTATTATCATGATTATCTACAATTACATCCCCATGTTCTATAATTTCTTCCCAAGTGGCAGAGGTAGGCTTGTCATATCTCTCAACCATTGGATCTTTTAACACCAACATGTTCTCCTCACAAATGTGATTTTCATGATCATTCACAATTGTATCCTATTTCACTAAAGAATTCTCACAAGGGAGGTGTTGAGAGATGAATTTAGACTAAGTAAAGTAGTGGCAATGATCTCATCTTCTTATGTTATAATATCTTTTGCAAGGGGAGGAGGAGAAGGAAAAGTAAGACTTTCATGATTCTCAATGATTGCATCTTCTTTCAACAAGATACCTTCATCACTAATAGGAGAGTATCAGGAGAAGAACAAATATGAGTTTCATGATTGTCTATGCTTTCATCTTCTTCTATCACATCATTCCCACAAATAGGAGAGATATGAGGGAGTGTGGAATTAAGGAACGTGTAAAATTTTTAACTTTATTGCACTAAGAGACTCTCATAACTAGGAAATATATTGGATGATTGATTAACATGCTTATTGATTAACTTTTTAATGGCATACTTGGAAATGAAAGATACTAATATTGTATAAAATGATCTATCCAACTTATGCAATGCTTCAAAATGTAAACAATTGTGCAACAGATCTAATGATTTTTAATACTGAAATGAACTTATGAAATACTTTTAAAAATGACTATATTAAATGGATGATTTAACCTAGATAAATGAAACAGAAATTCCTAAAAATTTCTAGATTGATACAGTAGGTTACCAACAAGCCTAGGAAGTACAGAAAATCTCAAAAAATATTTTTTCAAGCTTCCAACAACTCATTCACCCAAATGGGCATATGAGTCCCACTTAGGGTTTTTGACAAGTTCATATAGTGAAAAATAGACAACAAAATACCCAACAATCTGGGAAAAAGACTTGTATCAAGACTAAATTGCCTAGGTGAGTGAATGAGTCCCAAATTAGGGTTTTTACACTAGATTCAGCAAATTCTGAGTTGATTCTAAGGTTTCTAACTTGTATGTTGACTTTACTATTTGCAATTACAAATTGTCAGTTAAACGAAATGAATTAAGATGCAAAAATGCAATCTATATGCACTTTTCTCTAATGCAATGATTTAGGAGCCCTAAATGCAAATTAACTAATGAAAGATCTAATGCAAAGTTAATGTAAGCTAGATCTAGGACTGCAATGTTCTCCAAATCATAAATAAAAGGTCCAAATGTTAGGTTCACCAAAATGAAAAGAAAGGAAATAGGATGTGCCTACCTTTTAGGAGATGGAAAACTTTGGGACCTATTTTGTGCTTCAATTCATTATGAAGCCAAGATCCCTCTACCAAGTGGCTCAATTGAGGCAAGGATTAGGGGTTTAATTTATTGTGATTAAATGGGGGGTTCACCATTAAATGAAGTTTCAAAGGAGAAATGCAAACACATATGCACAAAACCGTAGAAACTTAGAACATGATATTAGATTACTAAACAGAGAGAAACATAAAAGTACTTGGAGTCCATAGGAGATGTCAAAACAAGATCTAAAAACCCTAAAAATTATTGTTCTTGAAGTGTACTAGGACTAATACGCTAGACTAGGTGATTTAGTCCCAATTTAGGGTTTCTGGGTAGAATTTGTAATCTCTTGGTGACTAATCAAAATCCATAGAAAACTAGAAAAATAGCTATATAGGGACTCATACACCTAATGTGGTGATTTAGTTTCATTCACATAAATATGCAAAACACACATCGTAAGAGAGAGGAAAATGTTGTTTTGTTAGTGGATGGGGGTATGCCTAAGTTAGACCCCATTTGAGTAATTAAGCTTTGAAATGAATTGAAATAAGATGAAGGAAAGATGAATGAACAAATAAATGTAACAAATCACCAAACCTTGTTGAATCCTTGGTGTGTAGATCTATAACTTTTATGAATTGGATTTAATGGATGTAGATCTTGATCACAACACTTAATATGGATTTGAATGCTTGAATTGTGATCACAAATGCTACTTCAACATGTTATCTCACAAACAAAAATGATGCATGAAGACCTTTACATGATGTTTGAGTCTTGAATTTATGCTCCAGAATTCTTGATAATTAGCTCTTGAATGCTTTAAAATCTCTCTTGAAAGCTCTAGATCTAGGTGAAATTCTCTTTCTTGAAGATTCTTAGTGAAATAATGACTTGAAACCTTAGTTATATAGGCATTCCATATAGTTTACCATTTATTAGATCCCAAATGCTGACATTCACTTGAATTTTAAATTAAGAACCCTCAAAACCCTAAAAAGGCCCCAAATGTGACTCATACACCCAAGGTGGTGTATGGGTGATGTTGTCACATGAAATTGCACCCTGTTGAACATGAAGTTCAACATATTCCAATGACACTTGTATGGAAATGACCTCAAGGTGTGGTGCCTTTGTGCGTATGAGGTTGAATCTTCAAAGAAGGATGGTTTCCTTTTTCAATCCAAGTGCAAAGTGTTGGTTCAACCCAACACATGAAAACCTACCACTACCCTACTCTAACAGCTCACAGGGGAAAAGGGGAGAAGGAGAATGTGAAAGAGAAATGAAGGTGGTACACCAAGATGAAAAGTTGTTTCTTCCTGGCCAATATTGCACAATACATCAAAGAAGGGGACCAAATGACTCACATAACTCTCTATTTGGTCAATTTCATAGGTAAACATGGAGGTTAGGGTTTGATAGAGCATTGGAAGGAAAGAGAATTTTTCAACACATCAGTTACAAAAAATTTAACTCAAACATGTATACATAAAAATGCAAAAAAACACTCAAACATGAAGGTAATGAAAGATTACTTATACATAAAAGAGGAGAGAACCAAAATTAATAATCAACTTCATTAATGCAAAGTCATAAGCCAATATTTACAATGGCAGAGTGTGAAATACAATGTTTGCAAAAGAAAAACCCCAGAGGAGCTAGAGGAAGAACCCTGAAAATGAATACATTTATTGCCTTTATAGATCAGGCATATGTAACTTAGAAGAAAATTTTGAAACCTAACCCTTTAACCAAGGTTAGAAAAAAGGTTGTGTGCAATAATGGATCCATTTCATGAAAGATGCAACTAGGGCATAGATCTGCCAAGAAATTCAACAAAGAGCAATAAATGGGCATGGGAGTGCAAGAAATCCACCTACAGGAGTCAGAGGATGTAATTAATGTTGCTCTTGAAGCTCAAGAATCATATTTGGGTGCTTAAAAGTGGTCACACATTAATTTCGTTGCCCAAAAACATGCCAAATTTGCATGAAGGTTGGGGGATAGGGCCTGAAAGGAATCCTTTACAATCCTTTGAATTAAATGGTATAGAGAACTGGTCAAAAACTACATAATGTCGGGGGTCAAGCATCGAACCTACCACTTACCACACACTTAGAAGAAAGGAGGAGCAAGGAACCACGAAGAAGAAAGGAAACATCAAGGGTAAGAGGGAAAGCTTACCTTTGAAAATTGGAGGTAAGGGAGAAGCATTACCCCTGAAGTTCAAAGAATTTTATACTTAGTCAAATTCATAGAAAACCATTGGAGAGACAATTGAATATCGGTGGGACTAAAGGAATGGTCCCTTCGACATTTTGAAGAAGCTCATGACCGAAAGCCAGAGAATCCAACTTTTTGGGAATCAGAGGTAAGACTTACCTCTTACCTCCGAAGGTAAGAGGTAAGATGCAAGAGCAAAGGATGAAGGCCAAAGGCTAATAGAAAAAGGGTGTAAGGATGGAAGAGGAAAGAGGGAAGGCCAACCCCGAAGTCCAACAAACCATGACTGCAACAAGTCCTAAAACTTAATTGAGCTTCAATGTCAGAGCTAAGGTCAAAGGCTTAACTTGAGAGATTGGTAAAGGGTAAAGGGAAATTCCGAAGGACGAAGGCCAAAACACTTAGAGGAAAGATGGGAAAGGAGGAGTGATGGATAAGGCATGAAGCAAGTGGGTAAGAGATAGCCTAAAAACCCAAATTTTTGGGACATAGCAAAAATTAGGAAACTTCAAGGAGAAAGCATGCACAATGGCCCATGTGGAATCTCTCAGATTGGATATGAGTGATGGGCCATCTAAGGGTGGCATGAAATGACAACAGGTCCCTCCCTAGATTTTTGAGATGAGAAAATGTTGGGGGCTTAGAATATTAAATATATTTATTGAATTTGTTAGGATTTCAATCAAAATAAGCCTTGGGATGCATGCATAAAAAACCTAGTCTTAAGGGCCTATTAATGATGATTTGAAGTTCATGAATGCAAGAGGGCCAAAAACTTAGTGTGAAGATGTAAATAAATACATTTTACAACACTAAATTAAGGAAAAATTAGGTCCATTTAGTTTAAAAGGGCCCTAAAATTAATGTGCATGTGTAAAACACATTACAACACTAAATCAAGGCAACATTATGCTCAATTTAATATTAATTATTCCCAAATTAAGTGTGAAAAAGGGATAACTTTTTTCCTACACTACAAATCTATTACTTTATTTTCCCAAAAGGTGTTGATCTAAAGATTTTGTCATTATTCACCTTCTCTCCCTGTCCTGCATCTCTAGATCTCAGAGTAGTTGATTTCTTTAGTGGAGGGTAATATTAAGATTTACCCTTTTGCTAGGGTCTTTTGTTTTCTATTTTGATTCTTCTAAGGATAGACACTGATTTTTGGATTACGGTTTTAGGGAATTGGGTTCTCATCCTCTTTCAATTTGGTCATGGGTTTCCTCCTTCAACCCTTTGAAGGAATCCATTGATATTATAACTATTTGGGTGAGATTGCATTATCTCCCCTTACAATTCTGGTGTTCCTCTGAAGGGCACAAAATATACTAAGAGACAGGGGGGTGAATGAGTAGACCAAATCAATTTAAAACTCTTAGCTTCAACAAAAATATCAAACCATATAAATTGAATCTTCACTAATACTAATCAAGAAATGAACACACATTCAAGCAATTGAACACTAGATATATGGGTATGTACAAGATCATCATGGAAAAAACAGGCCCTTAAGTGGCAAAAAATTAAAAAAAATAGAGTTAGGAAACTTGACGTAAAAATTTAAATAAGTTATCTATATTATTTCAAAAATATGTAAGAATAGAATCTGTAGCAAATTGAATGTAGTTTCTAAACTACTAGGTTTTGTTTAAAAAAATCTATTTGGTGAAAATTTGAAATTTCAATGCAGTAGTACTTAAATTTCGGGAAAAAATAAGTAGGTGTTTGACCACCCTAACCACAATAAAAATGATAATATTTTTTATATTTTAGATATAAGTATATGACTCATGTCTTGATGTGATGCATATTTTTTGTAATTATTTTCCAAGTAAATAATTAATTATGAATTTTTATTACAAATTTTAAAAATATAAAAACCTTGTATGTCTAACCACCTTAACTTGGTCAAAACTTCATGAAATTAAATTTTTTTTTTTTTAATCCTATAGTATGTGAAGCATAGAATTTAACACATATTTTGGATTCAAAAATGTGATATCATTTGAAAGCTATAGATGTTTCTCAATCAGGCCTATCAATCGACTTTAGTCATAATTAAAATAGAAAATTAATAATAATTACTTATTAAATTCAAAGTAAAGCATAATTTACATTGGTGGAAAGCTTAGAATATCGATTTAAAACCTTTTCATTTTATCAATTTTGGGTAAAAAAAATTCGTCAGCCACATACCCATCATATTGCTACTTTTTGGCCCATCATGATCCTACACATACCCATATGTGGAAACCCAAGATGAAAGAAACCACGATGAGAATAGATACTTGGATCTATTGTCTAAATCTAGCCTCACAAAGAAGGAATATAACAAGTGAATTTTACAATGTGAAGTAGAAACTAGCCTACCAAAGACACCAATCCCCAATTGTATTCAAAAGCACTAGCCTACTAGAGACACTAATCTATATAATAAAATGAACTAAGAAACAACTCTACAAGTAGAACACCGATCCTTATACCAGATTACACAAATAAAGCTTGTGGACCAACAATTTTGATTACACATCTTGAAAATGGTCTAAACTTGATTCAGACACTCTACTACAATTCTTAAGACCTTTGATACTGGGGCACAATCTGGGATGCAACCCTCTAGCTTCACAAGATAATCTTGTCGTATAATCACCACATTCTCTTTAATTTATACCTCACACAAAATTATACTTCTCATTGTGCATCCATGCAACTAAGTAATATATACATTATGCATTAATACTCTTCTATTTTGGCCAAGGATCCATAAGTAACAAGGATGACATAATACGGACCTATATTCAATTTTCCTGAAATGTGTAATAGTCGATCAAAAATGCAATTTGTTGCTACCAAAATAAAATGATGTTGTGTGTTGCCACATGAACATTAATCAGGTCCTTTCTTGGCACATGTAAGATTTGAATGTTGCACGCCACTAACCTTTACCACACACATCTTGAACACCAACTATTTGACAAACAACCATAGATAACCTTTTGTCACTTCAATCCTTTTCCATGTTGAACATATCTTCCAAAAACTCAGTAATATGATAGAACAGGTGTAGACATACTCTCCTCTCAAACCATACGGAAAACAATGCCTTTAAAAAGAAGACCTAAGAAATGGGTATGTGCAGGATCATCATGGAAAAAATAGGCCCTTAAGTGGCAAAAAAGTCAGAAAAATCAGTGTTAGGCAACTTGACGTAAAAATTTGAATAAGTTATCTATATTATTTCAAAAATATGTAAGAATAGAATTTGTAGAAAATTGAATGTAGTTTCTAAACTACTAGGTTTAATTTTATTTTTTTAAAATCTATTTGGTGAAAATTTGAAATTTCAATGCAATGGTACTTAAATTTTAGGGAACAAATAAGAAGTAGGTGTCTTTCTGACCACCCTAACCATAATAAAATGATAATATTTTTTTATAATATGTTATATATAAGTATACGACTCGTGTCTGGATGTGATGCATATATTTTTGTAATTTTTTCCTAGTAAATAATTAATTATGATTTTTTTATTACAACTTTTAAAAAAATATACAAACTCGTATGTCTGACCACCTTAACTTGGTCAAAACTTCATGATTTTTTTAATCCTATATTATTTGAAGCATAGAATGTGATGCATGTTTTAGATTCAAAAAATGTGATACCATTTGAAAACTATAGATGTTTTTCAATCAACCTATCGATCAAGACTTTAGTAGTAATTCTAATAGAAAATGAATAATAATTAGTTATTAAATTCAAAGGAAAGCATAATTTTTATTGGTGGAAAGTTGAGAATATCCTCTAAAAACCCTTTTCATTTCATCAAATTTGGGTTAAAAAAAGTCGCTAGCCACATACCCTACAAATACCTATAATATTGCCATTTTTTGGCCCATCATGATCCTTCACATACCCAAATGTTGAACCAACACTAAGTTGAACCATTCTGATATAGCCTTTCAAATCACCTCTATCACAATGAATGGATATATGCATGATATTGCAAGCATACAAAAATCACACATACTTTTGAAACAAAAAAAATCCTCAATAACTATTAATGTATTTTTGTATTGCAGGCATACAAAAATCACACATACTTTCAAAAGACAAAAAATCCTCAATAACTATTAATGTATGTTTCTTGATTTAGTAATATGACAATAGAATTATCAATACAAAAAGGTATGAATAACACAATTCTCTTGAAAGATAGTGCCACCTCTAATCATATATTCTTTGATACACCTTTGAAATCAATCCTCTTACTATATCAATGAAAACCTTTGACATCAATATAACCTTCATTCAATAATCCCCCTTGTCATTAATGGAAAATAGAAAAATGGTGGGCCATCCATAAAACTAATCGTCCACACATGAAGATAAGTCTAATGTGTGACAACTAAGTTCAATATTCACTCCCTTTAGCAAATATAACATTTTGAGTACTATTTCTCCCCCTTTAAAATCAATGGAAAAGGTCAACACTCCCCTTTTTGTATTTCCAGCACTCTACATAGCCTAGAAACCAATTTCTCTTATAGACTCCCCTTAAGTTTGTGTTCCATTTCTTTTTAAAGTATTTCACAAGACCACCAAGCCTTCTTGAAGGAGGGAGACCAATCTCCCCCTCAACCTATACTTTCTCTTCATTTAAGAGGAGGGAGAAATGATTCCCAACTTTCTTCTCTCTACACAGTAAGATAGTTTTGTCCATTCAACTTGTTGAGATAATATATGTCACTATTTGTGATGCTTCCTTCCACAACCAGTTCTCTGGCACTTGATTTCCTAATTTCACAACCCTTAGCACTAAAAGATAGCTTAAATCCTTTATCACACATTTGACTTACACTTAAAAGATTATGCTTTAGTCCTTCAACATACAAACATCATGTTTTTTTGTCCTACCACCATCAAGACTCAAATTACCCTTACAATTGATTTTCACAATAGAATTATTTCTAGGAGTCATAGAACCCCCTTTAAATTTCTTGAAATTCATGAACTTAATTTTATCTCTTGTCATATGACCAGAAAATACATTGTCTATGATCCACACAATCTTCTCTTTATGAGCATGTAGAGTAGTTTGAGCAATCATTGATTTCTTTGACTTTTTCTCTTTTGGAACCTTCTTTAAGACTTTATCTGATTTATGACTCATACTTTTTGATCCTTTCCTTCTTGTTTCTCATAGAGGACTCACAAAATTTCTTTTGTATTTCTTAAAAATGTGTCTAATGTTGTTTCATTTGTAGCAAATAATATTAAAATTGTACAGAGGTGAAAATGCATTACTACTAACAAAGTTATTTCTTCTTACCAGAGATTATCCACAATGCACAACCATGTGACCAAAATTATTGTAATCAAAACAATAACCAAAAAAAGAATAATTGAGCCTAGTGTTGTAACTTTGTCTTTTAGATCCTCTATTCTTCATCTAAAATTACATAAAACCATCAATTTTTGTCTTTTTTTCATCACTTGCAATAACCCTTTTAGACTTTTTACTTCCAAAACCAGTCAATTCTAGACTCCCTTTAGAAGGCTTCACTAGCTACTCTATCACTTTGTTATTCTATTCATCAAAACCAATTCTAGTTTTTGACATGTGGAGATCTCTAACATCCCAATATATGATCTAAAATCTCATTAATCTTTTTCAACTTCAGTTGTAGTTGATGATTTAGTTTCTCTCTTATTGACACAACTTCTACCTGAAGCTTCTTGCAACCCTTGTCCCTTGATAGAAACCTTCCAGTCATGACTTCTTCAAATAATTTTTGCTTCTTCTACCTAAGTCTTCAAATCAATAATCATCTTCTCTACTTTCTCTAGATCCTGAGATACCTTTTCTTTAGCCTTCACTTCTTCCACATCTCTCTTCTTTAGTCCCTTAATATTTTTTCCAACATAGAAATTCTTGCACAAAATATACTTCATCCTCATTATTTTTGGAATCAATTTTTACATCTTCTTTAGTACTATCCATGGCCATGAATATAGCCTTCTATTTTTCATCTTCTTCATCAGTAGAGTATCCTTCCTCATTAGTGTAGAAACTCTTATGTTTCCTCTAACTTTTATTCCTTTTTTGAAATGATTTCTTTCCATAATTTTTCTCAGTATTGATAGATTCCTTTTGGTGAAACTTAGCCATAAAATATCCTAATTCACCACAATTAAAACACTTGAAAGGTAACTTTCCTTTATACCTACCATAACCTCTTTGTAGCTTTCTAACAAAATAGGCTTCCTCTAGATCTGATCCAATATAAGAATATGGATCAAATTGCTTCTTAGATACCTCAAATTTTTCCTCTTTCCTTATAGAATACTCACTTTCAAACTCATTTCAAAATTAGTCAAGATTTCATGTTGTGATCATAGTCATAGTATGAGCTAAATACACTAGATCCAAATGAATTTAAGCTATATATAACTAAATAAGCTACGATCTCAGTGAAATGTTTGAAATTTTTAAAAAAAGCAACCATTAAACTAAGCATGAAATAAACTAATATGAAAGCATAAAAGAAAGGTAATCTAAAACTCCAAACCTCATCCCATTGGGGGATTGGTGTTGTGTTGATATGAAATGATGATCCTTTCCAAATCCCTTCGATAAAATGAGCATCTAATCGAACTCCATTGTTGAAAACCAAGCTAAAATAGATGAAATTATGCTAAAGATGAATGAAAAAGCTTAATAATGGTGCAAGATGAAGAAATATAGTATTTAAATGTGAAACATAACTTTGCTTTGATGGAAGTGGATCCATTTCTCTCCAAAATGTGAGGTAAGGATAAAATGGTGAGTCAAGAGCTAAGATTGATTTGATCAATCAATGGTCAAGATGAAAAGTGAGGTGAAGGCATGGATCAAGGATTCTCATGAATGGATAAGAATACAAGATCACATGGATCAAAGAGTTAATCAATGGCTCAAAATGATTCAAACAAACACACTTGGACTAGAACTTAGGAAGTTTGTTACAAAGTTTGTTAGGAAAGAATATTCCATTTTTGGAGCTCAAATGGAAGAATATTCCAAGGGAATATTCCCAATGCAAGTGGATGAGTGACAGAAAATAGGAATTAGTTAATTAAAATAAAGTTTAATTGTGCAAGTTGAGTGAAATTAGGATGCTCATTAAATAACTAATTTATTTAATGAAAAGGGAATGCAAATGGAATTTAATTCAATAATTTAGGTTATTCAATTGAATGAGAGGACATAAGGTGTTTAAATTAAATAATTTTCATTACTCAATCAAACAAGATGAAAGTTAGTGTGAAGGGGTGCATTATCCAAATAATAGTGTTCATTTGATTAAGAAAAGAAATTGATGCATTCAATTAAACAATGAAGATTATTCAATTAAATAGTTAAAAAGAAGGTGAAATTTGGGATGAAATGGTGTTAGTAATCAGATTCAAGTTTGTAATATCATTCAAGACAATTTTAAGTGTCTACACATGTAATTCAATCATCTTCAATAGCAGAGACTTTAGAATCAAACCTTCTAGAAAGATATCTAAGTACCTTTTTTAAAACCATGCTTTCTTTCAATTCCTCACCAAGACCTCTAATAGATTTGACTACCTCATTAACCTAGAGTAGTAGTGTGACAATATTTCCATCTTCCTTCATCTTCAAACTAAGATCTATGAGTTTGCAACTTTTCCTCTCTAAATTTGTCATCCCCTTCATCAATGGTATGCAATTTTTCCCATAATTTATTTGTTGTTTTGCACTACATCACGCTCAAAAATTAATAGTTATGCAATCCACATAAAATAGCATTCCTTGCATTAGAATTAATTTTACAAGCCTTCTTTTCGACCTGATCCCTAGGAGGGTTTTCAAGAATCTCATATTCCTCTATAATTAACATTCATATATCAAGTCCTAGAGACATCAAGTAGGATTCCATCCTAACTTTCTAGAATGCATAACTAGATCCATCAAAGAGTGGTACTTTCATTGCACACAATCCTTCATGAGAAAATCAGTATTCCATCTCGAAACTACCTTAAGCTATTAGGCTTCTTCAAAGGAACTTGGCTCTGATGCCAATTGAAGGACACACAATCTACTAAGAGGGGGGTGAATCAATAGACCAAATCAATTTAGAGTTCTCTTAGCTTCAAAAAAAATATTAGATCATATGACTTGAATCTTCGCTACTACTAATCAAGCAATGAACACACATTAACACAATTGAACATCAAATACATGTGGAAACCCAAGATGAGAAAAAGAACAGTGAGAATATCTGTTTGGATCTAATATCTAAATCTAGCCTCACAAATTAGGAATATAACAAGTAAATTTAATAATGAAGTAGGCACCAACCTTCCAGAGACACCAATCACCAATTGTATTCATAGGCACCAACCTACTAGAGACACTAATCCCTAATACAATGAACTAAGCACCATCTCTACAAGTAGAACACTAGTCCTACCGAATTACATAGATAAAGCTTATGGACCAACAATATTGACTACATATCTTGCAAATAGTATGAACTTGATTTAGACACTCTACTACACTTCTTAAGATCTTTTGATATTCGCACAGAATCTAGGATACAACCCTCTAGATTTTCAAGACAATCTCCTTGCATATTCACCACCTTCTCTTCAATTTATCCCTCGCATGAAATTATACTTATTGTACATCCATACAACTAAGGAATATATACATGGCATTGCATTAACACTCTTTTATCTCAGCCAGGGATCCACAAGTAACCATGATGATGTAAGGTGATCCTAAATTCATTTTTTATGAAACATGTAACAAGTCGGTCCAAAGTCAATTTTTTTCTACCAAAATAACATGATGTCCTACACTACCACAAGAATATTAAAATAAGGTCCTATCTTGATACCACATACAAGATTTGAATGTCACATGCTATTAGCTATTACTACGCAAGTCTTGAATATGTCAATTGGTTGATAGACAGACACAAAGAGCATTTTGTCACTTCAATATTTTTGAATTCTGAACATGGGTAAAATTACAAAGATGTGTCACACTTATAAAGGGAAATAGCCAACACTATTCCAAATTGTAAACTTTAATCACTAAAAAGTGACATATATGTTTTCAATTTTGAATTGATTTAAACTAATAAAATGTGTACTTTTTAGTATATTTTATGTTTTTATTTTTAAAAATAAAAAATAAAAGAGTTATTTGAATATAGTTTTTTATAAATTTTCTCTATTAATTTATTGTTGAAGGAATACTAAAAATGAAGTTACATGAAATGTCAATCTTTATAAAGTAAATTTCATTGTTTAGCTCTCACATCCATTTCCCTTTAAAATGTGACTCCCACATTATTTAGCTCCCAAATGGCATCCTAACATAGAAAAATATTTTTTGTGCATTTTGAAGGTCATTTTAGACTACTTAGACTCTTTATCCATTACCAAATTGTAGCCTAATATTTCATCCATCAAATACATCAATTCTAACCCTATCACTTTCTATATAAAATGATCCATACTAGGTAGTGGATAGTAGTCATTAAAGGACTTGATTTTATATTTCAAAATCCACACAAAGCTTGATTTCTCTAACTTTTTTTTAATAGGAACAAGGCTAGAAACCCACCTTGAATGTTTAATTTTTTTAAAACTTCCTTCATATTTTAACTTCATTAGTTCTTTCTACAATTGAGGTGTAAGCATAGGGTTGATGGTCTACTTCTATTAGAAAGGATTTGTACTAGACTCTAAGAGAATGGTATGTTGAAATGAATATACCTTGTAAGCCTTTATATTATTATAAGACTAAGAAAAATACTCCTTATCAACATTTTCTTCTCCACTTTTTGGATCATTCTATTAAAGTTGTGTAGGTTAAAAGTAAAACCCTTCCTATTCACTAGGGGTTAATCCTATGTCTTTGTTGCTTTTAGGCCACCTTATCCCCTTCCTCAACATCTATCAAAAAGAACTCCCTTGTCATTAGTGACCCTACCAAACCCTTGGAGGACCCCTTTCCACTCCTTGGTGTGTCTTGAATTTATCCTTGTCTCGAAGAATTACCAGGGCGAGAGGTAAAACCCCTACCACTGATGACCCCACCCCCAACTCCAAAAAAAATGTGTATCCTTTCCTGAACCTACCCATATGTCTCCCTTTGATTTTGATAGTGTGGAGGACTCTGACGATGAATCCTAAAAACCACCTCTACTAACTCCCCTATTTGTTCCCTTGCTCATGATGATGTTTTTGAGGTTTCCAAATCTCCCTAGTCCACCAATCCCCTAGCCCCGAACCTTTGTGTTAATTTTAATGACACCTTCGAAGAATCAATTTTGGAGAAAGAGGTTTTCACCTTTTGAATTCTCCTTAATAATAATTTGAATGATATCTCAAAGGCTATTAATTTCTAGAATGACATTCTTAAGTGGCTTCTAGCCCAACTCATCATGGCCAAGGACAAATTTTAGGTGTTGGAGGAGAAGGTGCTTAAGTAAAAGGTGAATTGGGTGGGAAAGGTGGATGGTGAAGGGAGGTTGGATCTATTGTCCTCACTCACTAAGTCCTTCATCAAATGGGTGAACTAGGAGAGTGAGGTAAAAGAGCTCAAAGCTCTAGTGGGCACAAAGGCTGATAATACCAAGCTTTAGGAGGAAATTTCTACCATGCACAATAATCAGAATAAAACCCTAAAGTGTCTCTAATATATTGTGAACTATAGGAAGGAGACCGTCAAGAACACTACAATCTCTATCTATATTTTTCAAGGAGAGCTTTGGAACAGTCAAGGTAAAAGGGCTAGTGAGGACAATCTTGATGTTTGTCACTCCAAGAAAAAAGGGAAGAAATGGGATAGTTTTGTTATGCCCATAACTGAGGAGATCTATCCCACCCACAAGGGGTCCTTATCTATTAAGGATAAACTTCACTTCTTGGCTAAGGAGTAGTAGGTCATCAGTGGCCTTAAGCTACTAGGAGATTAGTACCTAGTTTGACCCCTTATCAGTTTTGTCCTGTGTTATGCTTTATTTTCTATTGTTGTTTTATTAGTTGCTTCTTTTTCTTTTTCTTTTGGGGTGTCTCACTCCTCGTGAGCCCCCTTATTGGGAATCTTTGGATGTTTTATAAATGAGTATGGGCCCTTCCTAACTTTAATCTAATAAAAAAATTTTCTTATCTACTTGTTTAAATATTTTACCAAGTTAGATCATCCTAGGAGCTACATCAATTCCCAAGTTCACTACCTCCACATCATCCTCATTAACAAACAACTTCTAGTTTTTTTTAACAATCATTATTGACAAGGTACATTTTCTCCAAAGTTATGGGACCTCTTGGAATGACATTTATATTTAATTGTATGATCTCATTCCCAAAAAGAGTCTCTTTTCCATTCTCATTTCCTTCCACTATAAGCTGCTAGTTAATGAGTTAATTTTGAAAGTGATTACCATAATTTAAGAATTCATAGATTTTTGGGTCATTATCAAAGACCTACCAATTGTAGATTTTGTTAAGAATGTTATAACTAATTATAATCTCAATGTTATATTGATAGTGAGATGATGCCGATGAAGATTTAAATTTTATTGCTAGGATAACAAGTCCATTATTTTTATGTTTTTCTCTCTACCTATCAATTAACTTCATTGGAATCAAATATTTTATTACATCCCATGCAACATTCATATAAATCCTTAACCTTAAATCTCTTTAGTTGAATACACACATCTTACTTGATACATAGCAAGTTATGAACCATCCTAAATATTTAAGAACTTAATCCCATATTTTGATGTCATGTTCAAACCAAATAGTAATACTTCATAACTAGCTACATTGTTGGTGCATTTGAAGTTCAATATGAAAGTAAACTTATAATTTGTCCCATATAATAACACCAATAAAATACCTTCCTTTGAAAATGCACCATCAAAGTGTGTGTTCAATATGCTATTATTTTTAAAAAATAGGTTGAGGAGGATCAACTATATTACTTCTCTCATCCTCACAATATCCTACAAAGTCACCACAATGAGTTTCCATGTAGCATATATATTATTCTTTTCTTTTTCAAGATTCTCTATAATATGAATCATATTTTTCTCCTTTAGAATTGGACCTACCTTCCTTACATCAGTATGGTAGCATAAAATAAATCCATCTGGATGCTACCACTAATTGAAGTTATCTAATTCCATGATAACAACATAGCCCACATAGTTACACAATCAACTATGATAATATCCAATGAAAAATATTTTTTGGATATGCAATGGGCTACACCTTAAATATAATTGACAAATCAATCACATTTAATTTTTTGGAGTATACAAAATAGTTTTTTCCATAATTTTTTGGAAACTTTAAGGCCTATTTGGTTCAAGACTTATAGTAGCATCACATTGATGGATGCTCTAGAATATAACATGAAATTATGGACTAGTCAAATTTTTTACACATTTGGAATAAACCCATATCAATCTAATACCATAAATTTAATACCAAGAACTAAAAGTTAAAACCCTTAGGTTTCCTATAATATTAAACTCTTTTGTTTTTTCTAGAATAACTCCTCAATTTTCTTCCTTTTTTTCCCCCCATTATAATAATATAATTTTTAGGCTTCAAAACCCTTATGTAATATTCCTAGGGCTAGGGTTTTAGAAACTATAAGGAACCCTTGAAACTTGAGATATTGAGGGTCTCTAAAAACTTGACATGCAAATAACCTTGAAATACCAAAATGTTAGAATTCAAGGGGACATCTACAATATCTCATGCTACTTGCATCCTTACCCTAAAAATTCATAAATGAAATCACATGCAAACTTATCCAATCATACTCACAAAGTGAACAATTAATTTAATTTCTAACTTCCCCTCTTGCATTGATGATAAATTCTTGTTTGGCATGCTAGGGTATGAAATGAGTACATGTTGCAGGATGAAACGTTGAGGGTTACATAGTATAAATTTTAATTATTGGATAACCCTAATTTGGCAATGAGCTAGGTGAGAGTGAGTTGAGAAAATGATTTTTGATACATGTAGGGACATATGATAGAGCTTCATGCTCAAAATGGACCTATGGATATGTGCTAAAGAGATATAAAATTGTGAGGGTCTAGTCCATAGAAGGGAGAGTGTAGGAAGCTCAAGGATGAAGAGATAAAGAGACCAAGGACTCATGGATGGTTGAAAAAGTTACAAGATAACCCTAGAGGTCTAGGAAAAAAGAGATCATATGAGGAGGAGGTGGGATCTAGAAGTTTAGATATGCTAGGGATGCAAGGAAAGAAAGATAAAGAGTCAAGCCTCAAGGTTTTAGAGGTAATGAGCATCTTTGCACTAAGTGTAAATGTACAATTTCCCTAAAAACTTTGAAGTCTAAGGAAGGGATAAGCCTTGGAGTTTGAGATTGGGAAGCATAATGCACTTTGAAATGTGAAGAGTTTGTGGATTTAGGCCATGAGGGGACATGAGGACATTGTAAAAATTGCAAAGAAGACAAATTCCTCTAGTATTTTAGAGTTTGGAGGGAAATGGGAAGAGGGAGAAAGAAAAAGGAATGTGGAGTAAGCAGGAGTTAGCTCGCTTGGGGGAGATTGGGTACTAAGGAGCATTGTGCATTGGGGGTATGATATTTGAGGGAAGTTTTAAATTTTTGGAAAGGAAGTGAGGATGACCAAGGTTTGGGGTTTCAGTGGGACTTGGAACCCTAAAACCAAGTGCAAAGGTGTTAAAGTTCCTTGGAACTTCGAAAATCTAGGGAAAGAGACTAATAAATCCCTTAACAAAACACATAACATAAAGGCGACCAAAACCACAACTAATCCAATAATTATGAATTTCAACCACTAAAACATGAAATGACCGCACAATCATTAAATTTAATAATAAACATTTTTTAATTTTATAGAGGATCAAGAGATCGAGGGAATTAAGGAATCTAGGATAGGTTCCAAGGTCCCCAAAAACTTTAAAAACCTAAAATGACCCAAAATCACTAAGGGAAGGGCCACACTATAAGGAATTGACTATAAAAGTACCCCCAACCAATTTCACTAAGGAATTTGAAGATAAAACACTTTGGACAAGTATCCTTAAACAACACTTAACATAGGGGACCCAAATAGAAGATTTATTGGATCAATCATCAATATTTAGCTAATAGTGTCAAATGCATGTTCAGGAGGAAAAACATAGAGAAATAAGACACTCAAAATGGGGTGCCAAAACTCTCTATCATAGTAGGCCCCAAAGTACTTTATCTCTACTATGTTTAAGGAACAAGTACAATTAATGATGAATAGGATTCAAAGAGCATATCAATAGATGACAAGATCATGCAAATATAAAGTGCCAAAAGACTAAACTATAGGCTTGACCTAGTCTTGAGTAAGCCTAGATTCATCACAATTTAATAGACACAAATACAATTCTAGAATCCTAATTTTTGATCATCAAGCATAATATACAAAAAATGTTCATCATAAAAAACACTAAATTTACATAGAGTTGATCACAATCTTTCTCTTTTATTTAATCCCATCTATTAATTAATTTAGGTCTAAGTGGTTGAGATTGATTGGTCATTAATTAGACTCTAAATTAGTGTAGGGTGTGTTTATTTTCTCTACATTTTTCTGATTTCTCAATTTCAAAATCCATCTTAATACTTTGCTCTAGGTTTTTTACCCTTTTTTACAACTAGTTTTTAGTTGTCAATTTTATTTTTTTCTTAATCTACCTATCTTGTAATCAAATATGCAAGTTACTCTATTTCAAATGAACCCCTCTATCATCTTTCCCTAATGAATAAACAATGATACCCTTTCTTTATGCATGGTGCATCATAGTAATACAGGTCTAAAACTTGTGTTAACAATAATTGCATATCTATATTTTATTCCTTTCAATGTCTCTTCCTATTTTCTAATTTCTATTTTTTACACTTGTTCTATCAAACCCTAACATCAATATTCTAATAGATTAATTATATTTAATACTAGTTCAATATTTAATTTATATATTTTTTTCAAATATAATAATTCTTTATAATCATAATTTTTATTGTATATAATAACTCTTTAATTTCCATCAACACCTTCGAAACTTTTGTCTCTTCACACTTATACTCAATATGTTTCATATAAGAAATAGGAAATATATGAATGTCGAAATATGAATTACTCATGATTGTAAAGTGTTATACAAATATATATATATATATATATATATATATATATATATATATATATATAGATATTCGATTTTATTTATTTATTTTTGATTTATTGTATGCTTGCATGAATTGGAAAGAACAGGTTCTAAAAATGGAAGGAAAAAGAAAGAAACAAGCAACCCAACAAACAGCTTTGAAAAAACCCTCCAAGGTGAATAATTTATGTGATCTAGCTATAATGTTTAAACTTTAATTCATCATTCTTATTCATAAAAATTTATGGAAGTTGAATTCATAGATAATATTGTAGAGTGTTTGATTTCCTCTTTGACTGCAAGAGAAAGTATCTCCCCATTTAAGCTTTTTTCATGGGTTGTTTGATGGTCTTTGAACCAAACATTCTTCATTGATATCCTAAATTAAGAGTAACTATATTGTATGGATTGCTACAGGCGACAGATCCTCAGTATTGCTCAAGGTTGCACAAATTTTGGAATGCTCTATGGAAGGAATCTACATCGCCTGAAAATTTGTGCAAGTTAAATAATCCCGAGAATTGCTCAATGAATGCTCCATGGAAGGAATCTGCATCGCCTGAAAATTTGCTCAAGTTAAAAAATCCCCAGAATTGCTCAAGGTTGCACAAATTTTGGAATGCTCTGTGGAAGGAATCTGCATCGCCTGAAAATTTGCACAAATTAAATAATCCTCAGAATTGCTCCAGATTGCGCAAAGTTTGGAATGCTCTATGGAAGGAATCTACACCGCCTGAACATTTGCGCAAGTTCAATAAATTTTTTAAAAAATATGATCTTAAAAATCATCAAATTTTGAAGTCCCTGGCCGTTATGGACCGCCCTTATATGGTAAGCAGACTTACATTAATTGTATTAGTCGTTCAGTTTTCCGCCCCCTCCCATATTCCAACTCATCTACGCTAACGGGCTGTCTACATTTCGTGTCCGTAATTTCCTTTACAATCCGATGATTTTTTATATTATTTTGCAGTTGTTTAAACGTTTGATAGTGGACGGAAAACTAATTAGTCGAAAGTTCGACCTACTTTACTTTGATATTCTAATATATTTTCTTAAAAAATATTTAAATTTACAAATTTCTTTTAAGTAAATGATCAATTCCATCTTCATTTCCAAGCATCTTTTAACTAAGAGATTGGTATTTGTTCTGGGTCTGGTGAGATTCAGTTTGAAGAAGATAAAGAAAGTCGATCTGGAAATCAAACATTCGGTGAAATGCAACGGCAAGAAGACTCGGCAGAGGTGGAGGAAGACTCGGTACAGGGGGAGGTGGAGGAAGACTCGGTACAGGAGGAGGAAGACTCGGCACAGGTGGAGGAAGAGTCGATACAGGGGACTACACCTTCCATTTTGACTGTACGTTATAATGCCTGGCATTACAGGAATGAAACCGAGGCATGGGCAGGTCTAGCAGTACAAATCACAAAAGAATTGGAAGCAACGATGACGGTGGCGCACAAGCTGAGGACTAGCTGGATATATAATTGGAGAAACCGCAGAAACAGCATCTGTTTCGGAGTGATTCTCCCATGCTTTCTTGCACTAGTGGTGGCCATCTGGTTCAGTACCATTGTATGGCTCCTACTTGATACAGCCCAACATAAAGATATCAAGAAATTCAAATATGGAGGTCTACCAGCATCGATTATTGTAGCTGCTTGGGGTGTAGGGAAGTCAGTGATCTCTTTTGTGAAACCAATCAGTTCTCAAGTTGTGGACTACTTATGTCTGCCAGATCATAGCCAAAAGCTTGGTTATCATCACAAGGTTATTTCTGATATCAATTTTTTGAAAGAACAACTCTCTTATAGACCCACCAGGATGTGGAAGGTGTTTGCTTTTATATGGTGCTGTATTACATTTAGCTGCGAAGAGAACTATGTTCCAGGAACAACGATTCCCAAGATGCCCCCTGCTTTCGGTAATGATCTTAGGATAATAGTCTTCGTCGACGATCTCGATCGTTGCGAAGAAAATGTGATTCTGCAGGTACAAGTTTTAAAAACGCGTCTATTTACAACAGTTATAATTATCAAATATTAGTCCCAGGTTTTCTAAATTTATTTGTAACTTTTAACTGGCAGGTATTATCAGCAGTGAATCTGGTTTTGGCTACTTGCCAGATCAACGTTATTTTGAGCATGGAAAATAGCATGATCCAGAGGGCAATAATAAGAAAGTACGGGAACAGCAATAGCAAATCTGCTAAGTCCAATGAGGACTTAGCAGATAATTATTTAAGAAAAATAGTTCAGTTGCCACTTCATCTACCAGACCCTAGTGACTTAGAGGCTAATGACTTTTTGCAAAGCCAGCTAGGAATGAGGGATAGAAGAAAAGGCGACCCAACACCAGAAACCGAAAAATCAACTACTCATGGGAATAAAAAAATCAATCCCAAGTTCCAAATTGGAACTTCACTTCCAAAGAAACCTAAACTAGGTGAATATCTCTGACCCTATACAAGTGGGATTAATCACATTTTTTATTTGCATCAAGGTACAGCGCCACTTTAACAGATGAATTCTTTTTATTCCACTTTAATGTTGTAGGTAAAGGAGAAACCAAGATTTTTTTTGCAGAATCTGGAGCTAAACTACCAAGTGCCTTCGCATATTCAGGTGAAAATATTCCAGATGCAATCCTTTTAAGCTGAACAGAAAATAGGAGACTAATGGTCTAAGCGTTACTAAGTGATTAATTTAATATGGCCCTTAACTTGAGAATGTTGCGTCCCCGAACAGATCCGTCCCTAGGAAAAACGGAAGAGCAAGAAACATTACTTGAGAAACCAGGTGGATATATCATTCAAATACAAAGAGCATTTTAGGCGATTATTTATGCAATGTACGATCGCATAATTCACAATCCGTTTTTATTCAAAATATTTGTTAGCAGAGGGTCCTGGAGTTGAAGAAACAAAGATTGAGATAGATGACCAAGGCACAGGTTGTTGGAGGGATGGATGCTGTAGCTTGGTCGGCTGGAGACGGCGGAAGTGTCCTAATTTACCTACCAACAGAGGTTTCAAGTTTGATAAGCTAGCTATATTATATTAATTGTGTTTTCTACGAGTTTCCGAATCCAGATCACTTATAATTTTCTTTATAAAATATATGTAAACTGTATTTTAATTTATATCAACATAATCATGCCCTACTGCGACTATAAAACTACACTAAAAAATTAAAGTTAACGAGTAGACTAATGAATTTCTAATGCCAGACATAAAAGATTTATAATAACAGCTTGACGTTTGTTGCAGGTGAGCAAAAACAGCGAGAAGAGAGCAAGGATGAGAGTCTTATGGATCTCTCTCCAATAACTAGTGCAATGCTCATCCCTAACTATAGCGAAGGCGAAAGGAATGCTTTTTCCTTTCTTCATAGTCGGTGCACACGCAGTAGAAAGCTTCCCCGAGAGTGGAAATGTTTGATGGCATACCATCGGCTAGCATGGAATATTTTGTCTCTAACCCCCGACATTATCCCAGTGGAAGGATGGCAGGTTCAACTTATTGCATGGATTTTCGTCTGCTGGCAATGGGGGCACCTCATAACAATTCTTATTCAAGTATGATAGCGTCACAAAAATTTTAAATCTACCTCAACGGTGTTCACTTGAACGGACAGTGGTAGTTAAATTTATTTCCTTCGGTACAAAATTTTAGTTCTTATAACCAAAAATAAAAATTCTTTCTATGCACTGATGCAGGAATGGAACAAACTTGAGGTTTTAAGAAAGTGGAAAGTTATAAAGGAGAATAGTCATGGGCCTTCGCTGAGAGAGATTGTTGAGCAATATATCGATGAGAGGTGGCCACCTAAGAAGGATGACACCACTGAACAAGTGGAGGATACAAAGGGAGATGATTATCTCAAAGTTTTGAAAGAGCAGGAGAAGATGAGGGATATGCTGAAAATGATCGTCAAGAAGGTTTTCTTAGAGGAAGAAGACAACGAAGGCGAAAGCTCACTGCAACAGTACATAACGGTTATGGAGAATCAGAAAATTGAGAAGCTGATGGATGAAAAGGGGGAGCGAGAAGAATGGAGTAAGCTGAGACAAACATTGCGCAGCTACAATGTTTCAATGGATGGCATTCAAGCCTTCCAAAAATTTAGGTTTTTCTGCGAGCCTGGATATCTTCCATGGCCATTGCCCAGACAACTCTAAACCTCACCAAATATTCGTATATATTACGAATTTAGGCAGGCACTCCTACCCTGGATTGCGCTCATTTCAAATAAATTATTTTCTTTCTGTAGTAAAACTATCTATCAATTCTCTCCTGAAGTAAAGTGGCTCGTTGAAATAATCACTTGCCTCACTGACAGTGTAGATTAGATAGAGAGTCCATCAATAGTGATTTGTAGCTTAAATAAAATAGTCAGTCAGTGAATAGGTGTTAAATTAGTAGTAATGTGATCAATCTCCTTTTCAGTCAATAAAACCTTAATTTGACGTCTTGTTTCAATTGATAAAAATCAACAATTTGTAGTACTAGCAGTCGCATGCACAGTATGCAATAATCAGTCGATGGCTATCAAGTAGGCAAGCGGTACGAAACCTTTTTGTGGGAACGGCAGAGAAATACAAGAAATCTATAATATTTAGAATTGTTTGATTGAGTCGAGAAACAAAAAGCGTGTTAATTAATCAGTAGGAAGTAACGTGAGGTTAGTTCATACCTCATTGGCTAGGGGAGGGACAATATGAATGAATGTAATTAGTTACAATGTATCCATTAATTTTAATTTTAAACAAGTAATGATCAATAATTATTATTTTATTAATATGTAATATTTAATAATTTTAATTACAATAGTTAAAGCTTCATTGCAATATAAACACAAGCATTGAAATCCCACATGGTTCTAAATGAGTAATGAACGTTAGGACTTTTGAGACAAATCTTTGTTTGTAAATATGACACCAATTTTTTTTGTTTCCACTTCGCTAGCTCAACTTCGTGTAGGTTGATGTTGAAAAGCATGCAATCCTCCTCCCAAATCTTTTTCCAACCCAAAATTGATTTTAGTTAATAATGTTAAGAATTTAGTAAATTAATTGTCAACAAATAGAATTTTTTAATAAATTTATTCTTTAAAAATAATAACTGAAAAATATAAATTAAATTTAAATTTTTAAATTTTTTTTTTTCTAACAACAATAGTTTCATGCCAAAATTTAAGGTATAAGACAATTTTATCTCTATTTTAGTTTTATATTTATTAGCCCTGGATGCACATGTATATTTTAGCATTTTGTCTAGGTTATTCAATTGATTAATTAATTGTTATTTAATTAGTTACAATGTATTCATTAATTTTAAATGTAATTAGTTACAATGTATCCATTAATTTTAAATGTAATTAGTTACAATGTATCCAATATGAATACATTAATTTTAAATGTAATTAGGGACAATATGAATGAATGTAATTAGTTACAATGTATCCATTAATTTTAATTTTAAACAATGTATCCATTAATTTTAAATGTAATTAGTTACAATGTATCCAATATGAATACATTAATTTTAAATGTAATTAGGGACAATATGAATGAATATGTATATTTTAGCATTTTGTCTAGGTTATTCAATTGATTAATTAATTGTTATTTAATTAGTTACAATGTATCCATTAATTTTAAATGTAATTAGTTACAATGTATCCAATATGAATACATTAATTTTAAATGTAATTAGGGACAATATGAATGAATATGTATATTTTAGCATTTTGTCTAGGTTATTCAATTGATTAATTAATTGTTATTTAATTAGTTACAATGTATCCATTAATTTTAAATGTAATGAATATGATTAATGAATATGTATTTAAATTTTTAAATATTTTTTTTTTCTAACAACAATAGTTTCGTGCCAAAATTTAAGGTATAAGACAATTTTATCTCTATTTTAGTTTTATATTTATTAGCCCTGGATGCACATGTATATTTTAGCATTTTGTCTAGGTTATTCAATTGATTAATTAATTGTTATTTAATTAGTTACAATGTATCCATTAATTTTAAATGTAATTAGTTACAATTGATCCATTGATCCATTAATGAATATGTATGGATTAATGAATATGTATCCATTAATGAATATGTATCCATTGATCCATTAATGAATATGTATCCATTAATGAATATGTATTTAAATTTTTAAATATTTTTTTTTCTAACAACAATAGTTTCGTGCCAAAATTTAAGGTATAAGACAATTTTATCTCTATTTTAGTTTTATATTTATTAGCCCTGGATGCACATGTATATTTTAGCATTTGTCTAGGTATTCAATTGATTAATTAATTGTTATTTAATTAGTTACAATGTATCCATTAATGTAATTAGTTACAATGCATCCACATGAATACATTAATTTTAAATGTAATTAGGGACAATATGAATGAATATGTATATTTTAGCATTTTGTCTAGGTTATTCAATTGATTAATTAATTGTTATTTAATTAGTTACAATGTATCCATTAATTTTAAATGTAATTAGGACAATGTATCCATTAATTTTAATTTAAACAATGTATCCATTAATTTAAATGTAATTAGTTACAATGTCCAATATGAATACATTAATTTTAAATGTAATTAGGGACAATATGAATGAATATGTATATTTTAGCATTTTGTCTAGGTTATTCAATTGATTAATTAATTTTTATTTAATTAGTTACAATGTATCCATTAATGAATATGTATCCATTAATTTTAAATGTAATTAGTTACAATTGATCCATTGATCCATTAATAAATATGTATCCATTAATGAATATGTATCCATTGATCCATTAATGAATATGTATCCATTAATGAATATGTATTTAAATTTTTAAATATTTTTTTTCTAACAACAATAGTTTCGTGCCAAAATTTAAGGTATAAGACAATTTTATCTCTATTTTAGTTTTATATTTATTAGCCCTGGATGCACATGTATATTTTAGCATTTTGTCTAGGTTATTCAATTGATTAATTAATTGTTATTTAATTAGTTACAATGTATCCATTAATTTTAAATGTAATTAGTTACAATGTATCCATTAATTTTAATTTTAAACAATGTATCCATTAATTTTAAATGTAATTAGGGACAATATGAATGAATATGTATATTTAAGCATTTTTTCTAGGTTATTCAATTGATTAATTAATTGTTATTTAATTAGTTACAATGTATCCATTAATTTTAAATGTAATGAATATGTATCCATTAATGAATATGTATCCATTAATTTTAAATGTAATTAGCTACAATGTATCCAATATGAATACATTAATTTTAAATGTAATTAGGGACAATATGAATGAATATGTATATTTTAGCATTTTGTCTAGGTTATTCAATTGATTAATTAATTGTTATTTAATTAGTTACAATGTATCCATTAATTTTAAATGTAATTAGTTACAATGTATCCAATATGAATACATTAATTTTAAATGTAATTAGGGGCAATATGAATGAATGTAATTAGTTACAATGTATACATTAATTTTAATTTTAAACAAGTAATGATCAATAATTATTATTTTATTAATATGTAATATTTAATAATTTTAATTACAATAGTTAAAGCTTCATTGCAATATAAACACAAGCATTGAAATCCCACATGGTTCTAAATGAGTAACAAACGTTAGGACTTTTGAGAAAAATCTTTGTTTGTAAATATGGCACCAATTTTTTTTGTTTCCTCTTCGCTAGCTCAACTTTGTGTAGGTTGATGTTGAAAAACATGTAATCCTCCTCCCAAATCTTTTTCCAACCCAAAATTGATTTTAGTTAATAATGTTAAGAATTTAGTAAATTAATTGTCAACAAATAGATTTTTTTAATAAATTTATTCTTTAAAAATAATAACTGAAAAATATAAATTAAATTTAAATTTTTAATTTTTTTTTTTCTAACAACAATAGTTTCGTGCCAAAATTTAAGGTATAAGACAATTTTATCTCTATTTTAGTTTTATATTTATTAGCCCTGGATGCACATGTATATTTTAGCATTTTGTCTAGGTTATTCAATTGATTAATTAATTGTTATTTAATTATGTTAAGATACATATGCATACAAATAGAAGGTAGACTTTTTAAAGAGTTATTACCCATGCCTTAATTTACTAATATTGCATTTAAAACTATTGTTTAAGAAAGGTGGTCGATAACTTTGGGTATAACATATTTTTGAAGAATATTGGATACTTTTTTATAATTACTATTTAGTGCATAATTTTGTAAATTAAAGTTTTAATATGCATGTGTTTTTTCGGTTAGTAGTAGTAAAATAAAATAGGAACAAGTGTAAAGGATTGAAAAGTTGTCAATTAGAAGGAAATTTGGAATAAAAATATCATTTTTTAATGAATTACTTCATAATGCGATTGAAGAGTCTGTCTGACCATTTTTTATCAAAAACAAAAAAATAGACCTCACTAAGAGAAGAGTGTGATAACACAATACAAGGTTTTTTGGATTCTTAGAATAAATGAATGAAATATTTTTTATGTATCTATGAAAAAAACATATATGGCATTAAAAGCCAAAACACAAAACCCACACTCATTGTCCACCCTACCATATTGGCATCATGGAGCCTCGAGGACTCTAGCCAAACCCCCGAGCAAGAAAAGCATGAAACATCCACGAGAAATTTTTTGGAGTTCCATTATACATCACACAATATCAAAGTTGACCAAAATCTAGTGTTTTAATATATCATCTATCATATTAAAGTGTTCTTTCGTTATAGTAATTTTGTAAAAAACAAACATCATGATTTTGGAGCACTTTTGTATGCTTTAGCCTAGTACCTACAAATAGAACAGAGGGGTATGTTAGTAGACAGGTAAGCAAGATCAGGAACGAACCATTAAAAATTAGTAATTATATAAGTAAAATCAATATAAACAATCTAAAACTATAAATAATCAATAATATTTACAATTGGTTCACCAAATCTATTTATTGATAATGGAAAAGTTATGCACTTACATATATTGTTGATAGTGTTTGATTCATCCATGTGCATTTACTTCATCCACCCCCATTGTACAAAAATGACAGAATGCATTAGCCCTTACATATACATATACATATGCATACATATATATACATATACATATACATATATACACATATACATAGATATACATATACATAGATATGCATATACATATATACACATATACATGCATGTACTTATATTATTTTTGGTTGAATTCTTATTTGAGTGTTTGAACATAGATGTGCTCCAAAATGTGCAATAAAATATATTGATTAAGTTGTATTGTTGAAAGAGCCATTGTGGTCTTCATTCCAAACAAGACTATAGTAAAAAACATCACTGGCTATTGGTTGTTATATGTGCTCATATTTTGCAAATATATTTTTGCATACACATCTTCGGCATGGAATGTAGATAAAGTCATTTTGGATGGGTATTTTGCATAGATGATTAATTTATTGTTCATGTCTTCTTGTTATAAGTTTCTATCTTCGGCGTTACACCCATTTTAGAGACTTTATTATTTGTAGTTGTGAACCCCTAATTCGAAGTGCCTACTAAAACACAACAACAAACAACGTTAGAGAGTTATTTTGTAAGCATGAACAAGGATTCCCCATGAAATCCATTCACAAAGCTAAAAATAGGAAATAGAATAAAGAAAACAATGAAGAACACAATGGAAATATGAAATCCTAATTTAGCATGCAAACACTTGATCCCATGGGGGAGTTGGTGCAAATAGGTGTGTGGAGATTTGCCCTTTCCCAACTCCTTGAATGAAAATGTTGATTGAAGATGATTGATCCACTTGATAAGTCCCTCAATGAGCTCCAAAATCTGCAATAAACTAGTTAAGAAGATGGATGGAATTTGAGAGATATTTGTGCATAATAACTTTGCATAATTGTGGATGATGAAATGCATGGTGAAGCATTCTATTTATAGAATGTTGAAATGGAAACAAAGCCAAAATAGAGCAATGTGGGACAAAGATTTGGCCAATGGAAAAATGCCACTTGTCCAAATGTGATTGGATGAGGAATGAGCAAGTTTTGATCCATGTGCAAGTTTGAAATTTGAATTTGATGAGATGACATGTTTAGGGGGGATGAAAAATGAGTTAAATGCCAAGTGGGAGACATGTAAGAGACAATGTAAGAGCTTTAAATGCTTTGTTGGATGGACAAGTCCTTTTGGGGGGAGATTTCAAATTTGAGGAATATTCCCACTTAGATGCCTTTTTTGAATGTAAATAGGGAATTATTAAATCAAATAAATGATTTAATTGTGCAAGTTGCAAAATCTAGAGGATTTGAATGATTAGGATTAAATTAATCAGGATTTGATTAATTTAAGGGGATATTTAGCTGATTTGACAATTTGATTTAGATTTTTGGATTAATTTAAATCAAAAAGAGAGGAATATGATAAGAGGCTAATTAAATAAAGATTTTGATTTATTTAATTAAAAGGGATGGTGTTAGATTAAATCAAATAAGGTTTTAATTTATTTAATTTAACAGATAGATTTAGAGATTTAATCAAAAAGCTGATTATTTAATTAAATAGGGATAATTAGATCGAAGGATTGATTTAATTAACAAGGAAAGTGACTTAATTAGACAAAATAATTTATTTAATTAAGAGATGAATATTGATGAATTTAATCAGATAAGGAAATTTGATTAAACAGCTAGACCGAGGATGATTTAGGAAGAAACGATGTTAGTAGATCAGAGTGTGATATCAATCTGTATATTTTTTATGTCTACATTTTGCCCCTCTTTGAAGCAATGTACTTGTTGCATTGATTCAAAGAATGATCTTGTTGATATCAAAGTTCAAAATTCTTTGATTTTTTTGGATGCCCCACTATTGCCCCAGCGAATGAAGAATTACGCCAGTATACTGCCCCCTCGAGAGATCAGGCGAAGAGGTTTGATTTGAGGGTTGATCTCTCGAAAAAGAGGTTCAAGATCAGTTCAACTCAAATATTTGATGTAGACAGATTTGATGATGTAGACAATCATCAACCATTGGTAGTCTCATGCCTATTTTGATATATTACACACACTTGATCCTGATTTGTACCATGACGGTGACATTATTGATGATGAGATGATTATGATGTTTTATTTTAATGGATGATATGATGATGCTTTTATGATCATCCAGTGGATGATAAATGTATGGTTTATGAGATGTTTAGAATAACTAATATATATTATGCGATGATGGGGATGAATGCATGTGGTATGATTAATGCTTTTTGTATGATATGATATGCAATATGCAGTATGCTGATAGTTTGTGGATGCATGATGGATGCAATGGTGATGATTTATGATTAACTATCATGGTACCATGTTAGTGTGATTAGCAAGAGATAGCAAAAAACAAGAGATTCCAACAAGACATGAGATGATGATGATGATGATGATGATGATTACTTGCCGAGGAGTTGGGATTTTCAAAGGGCCAATTACCTTATGTTTGATAACACACGTAGGCACGATGCATCAGGGTATAAAGAACCAGGATGGCGTTGTACCTAGTGTGATGGACTTTGACTCAACAAGTAGATAGGAGTATTCCTATTCACACTTGACATACGGAAACCTTGCTAGGGCATACCTAACAAAGCAAGTATTTACCAAGTTATATTACAAAAGCATCCAACAAGCACAGCAGACAAAATAATAATGATCGTTTCCCCATTCCTATCTCTCTAAATCCTTCGTTCGGATATCATCGAGAGGTCCTTGGAACGAGCGCAATAAGATAAATCAAAAGAATAAATCAAGTACACAAACAAGCCAATGTTCTTCATACCTTCAGCCAAAGGGATGTGTTTTGATAGGATAAGATCCAAAGTGATATCCAAAATGATGCCCATTGTCGAAACGATATATCCTAGGACATGCATTGTATAGGATGATGATGGTTTGATAAGTAGATTGATAGGCTGTTGATATAAGGTCGACTGACATGTTTGCGACTGATCAAGAGTTTGATTTTGTTTTAATGGTTTGTTGTTTCGATTTAGATTTTACAATTGAAGTTTGCTACTGTTGATTGCTATGATTGTTTCTGTTTGTGTTGCCAAAGGATGAAGGTGACAATCAATTTATTATGGATGATAGATTATTGCAGGTGAAAGCGAGATGAGACGGATGGATTTTTTCAAATATTTGGATGTTTTTGATGTTTTGAAATGTTTTGAGGCTGTTTTTGGTGTTTTTGAGATTTTACCAATGTTTTGATTTTTGATTTTTTGAATGTTTTTGGATTTTGATGTTTTGGATGTTTTTTGGATTTTCTAATTTTCTGATGTTTTTGGATTTTCGCATGATTTTGATGATTTGGGTATGGACATGTGTGATGATATCAGTGCTCTATTTAGGATTTTTGTTGAAGACCAAGCTAAGGTTGATTGATCGGATTGATGGATTGGTGATGATGATAGCATTGTTGAGGATACACAACAATGCAATGATAGTGTTATGCAACACAAGGATTGGGATGTTGATGGGATTGATGATGATAACATTGTTGAGGATGCACAACAATGCAAGGATAGTGTTAAGCAACACAATGATATCCTAAGATGATGATTTTTGATTGGATTTGATTGATCATGTTTGATGAAGCTTGATTTGGAACAAAATTTGTTTGAATGGTTTAATGTGACATTTGAAGGGTGTGTTAGATGCAACTAATAGTGATTGTTTGGATTGATGTTCGATAAAAGATGAAGACTGATATGGAATGTCTTCTTGTCAAAATATGCCATGGGCTAGTGATTTGGATTCTGGATCACAAATGCTTTGACCAATTTGGTTTCACATTTGCCAATGTTCGGATCGCCACATAAGTTGGAGGATATAGATCAAGATTTATTCTTGAAGCAAGATGTGAATATATGCCCCCAATGTCTAGCAATGTATGGAATGCCATGGATGGATGCTCAGATAGGCATAGGGATGTATGGATATGGTAAGCATGCAAAAGGATGCCAAGGATTATCTTGCGATAAGATAAGGTGTTCGGATAAAGAATGCTCATTGGACAATGCTTCATGGCTCAGATAACATTAGGTAGGATAGGATTTAATGAAAATAACCCATGTCAAGATGTTTACCATAAGCAAGCGTATAGTGTGCCCCAAAATTTTATCAAGATCAAGATAACTCAAATGATGGATGCAGATGGATGAAAATGGATTGGATAAATGGTTCATAGATGAATGGATTTATTATGGATAAGATGGATGGAATGCTCAATTTATTATGGATGGGATAAGATGCTTTCACCTAAAGTGGCACACATAGATGCTCGATTCTACACATGACGCCTGTTTGCCAGGTTTTCATCATGGTCTTGCCCAAAGTGCCACCGTAGTGGTTTTCACTGGAGGACGATTTTTCTCTTTACTATTTTCAATCCTTTTTCTAATTTTTTTGGATTTTTTGCTTTTTTGATTTTTCTATATTTTTCTAAAAGATTCATACTTAACCACTTGGTGTTCCTGATGTAGATGCTTATATCATAATGTGCCATCGGTATCCTGCCTGAAGAAGTTGCTTTGCTAAGATACGTGCACTTGAATGGAATTTTTTGGATTCTTGATCTACTTCGTCGATACTGGAGTTAACTCTGTCTTGGTGCACACATCATGATAAAGTGCCTTCAGAATCCTTATGATGAAGGGTCGTTGCCAATACACGATCAATGTAAGAATTCGATATTATGCATGGAGGTGTGGATGGAGTGTGTTTAGGGATAAGATATGAATTGGTTGACAGCTTGGAACCTTTGACTCTCCAAACTTGGGAAGATGAGCAATGATGGGTGGATACAGAAGTGTGCATGGAATTAGGACCAACTGCTTGATACACTTTGTACGTTGCTTGAGAAGCCTGTTTTTGCTTTTGCAGACATCTTTGATGGATACTTTTCCCATTTTTATTTTGCCCCATAGTTTCTTTGACTAATGGAGTTTGATAGGGATGATCTTTCTTTGTATTCTTTCGTATCCATATGTTTTTGCTTTTTCCATTATGCTTCTCAGTTTCTTTTGATTTGATAACGTTCTTCGTACTTTGATTCAAATATTTCTTTTGATGTTGGTCCCAATTTGTGGATGGGGTAATAGGTGGATGAAGATTCATGGTGTGACTGGTTGTAGTATTGACATCAGTTTCATCATAAGGACTCTTCGTGCTCCCTATGTTGACATTTGCTTGAGACGAAGTTTCCCCCAGTATGGTAGTAGTACCCTCATGCTTTGATTCTGCATGTTCCAAGATCTCCTATTTAGAGTGAATTCTCTGATAAATGACCACCGTAGGTGACGTTTCAATTTGCTGCTCTGCTAACTCTGGATGTTCTATCTGACTTGTTTCCTTGGGCGGATAATGATGGATATCTTTATTCATGATGTCCTCAATCTAAGTTTGGGACATATTTGACCCTGATGTTGACAACTCCATTTGATTGTAGGAGTTAAGAATCTGCTCTTTTTGTGTAACACAATCTTGTTCTAGATGAAGATCATCTACGTGTCCATCTATAGAAAGCATCTCATGGGTAGATGGAGGACTATGTTCTATATGGATATGATCATCTTGCATAGATAGGAGAGTGTCCATTAGATCATTGTAGTATCTTGTAGATAGGAATTCTTGATCTTGATTTATTTCGGGGTTGCTCTCGACATGCTTTGGACCAGGTTCTTGACATGGGGTAGCTTCAAAGGATGGATTGCTTACAAAGGGTTTTTGGATGTTTTCATTAGACATGGTAAGTGGTTCAATATCCCCAAATGTTGAGTTCAGGGTTCCTTCTGTATCTGTAACCATGAGGTCGAAGGGTGTCAATATGTCTTGGAAAGGACCATTGCTAGACCTTGGTGAAAGATTTTGATCATGCTTTGGAATAAATTTTTGAGATATGTCCTCTAACTCATTAGGTGATGTGGAGAAATTTTCAATATGATCATAGGTCAATGGATCATGCATGAAGGTGTTTTGGGGTGTTTGAATCATTGGTTGGATGGATGGGTTGTTTGGTGCATTGTGTGATGGTATCGATATGTTATGGCGGGCGAAGTAGGCTTCTACTTGCTTTTGTATGAATAACAATTGTTGTTCATTTTTTTGTTGTTGCGCTTGTTGTTGTTCCAACAATGCTTGTTGTTGTGCTTGTTGTTGTTCCCACAATGCTCATTTTTGGGCTGCTAGTTCTTCTGCTTCTTGTTGCTCTTGGTATTGTTCTAACGCTTGCTGATATGCGAGTTGTTGTGCAAAGTACTGTGCTTGTGCTTGCACTCATGCTTGGGCATCTTGGGCATCTTTTGCAGCTTGAGTACCTTGTGCAGCTTGTGCAACTTGAGCAGCTTGAGCAGCTTGTGCGGCTTGTGTGGCTTGTGCGGCTTGTGCGACTTGAGCAGCTTGTGCAGCTTCTTGTTGTTGTTGCAACAAAGCTTGGGCTTGTGCCACTTGTTGTGCTTGTTGTTGTTGCAGCAATGTTTGAGCTTGATTTTGCTGTGAAGCTTGAGAAGCATGCGTGGCTATAGGCGCTTGCTGAATTGTTTGATATTGTTGGAGAAATTGTTGGTATGCTTTGAATGCAGCGTTGTAATGGCTTACTTGGCTTGGTTGCAATGGTGGTGGTGGTGGGATTGAAATTGTGTTGGATGGAGTGGTGGGAGTTTGAGATGCGCTTAGAGCGATGGTGGTGGTGGGAGGTTGCGATGTAAGGGGTGTGATGGGGGTAGTGGAAGTTTGAGGTATAGTGGATGTAGTGGTTGGAGTGAATGTGGTGATAGGTGCGTTTGGGATGGGTGAAGTGATAGGAATGGTGGGACTAGGTGACGTGGTAGGAATGGTAGAGATGAGCGAAATAGTGGGTCTTTGAGAGACCGTATTTTGATTAGCTATCATGCATTGGTTTAATGTGGATGGTGTGTTTGAAAAATGTGATGTACCCCCTTGGTTGGATGAATTGATTTGGATGGGGCAATTTATGTTAGGGAAAGGTGGAAGTTTAGGTAAAGGGGAGAACCCTAAACCAAAATATGGTGTTGACGTGGTGGGAGGTGTGAATGATTTGAAAGGTGGAAAATTTTCTTGTGCAAATGAAGAGACAAATTCATAAGGTCTCTCTATTTCGGATGAGCTTGCTTGTACCAAAGGTCTAGACACTTGCGTATCAAGGGAAAATGATGAGATGGTATGGTAAGGAACCTCAGATGTATCGATAAATCCAAGTGGGTTGTAAAGTGGATTTTGATGCATGTTGAAGAGGGTGTCATCCTCATTGATAGTAGGTTATATGTCGGTAATGGAGGTGGTCGATTGTGGAAGGGTGTTTTGGTCATTTGGTACAAGAAGCGCATCCTCAACAGTGTTGAGAATTGATGGATTTATTTTAGTCATTGCGCAAAGAAATTTTTGTAGTTTTGGTTGTTTGAGCATCTCAAGAACTTCTTCCTCACTTATTCTGTTGGTGTGATGTCTTCCACCAAGACCTCTTTTTGTGGATCGTGTGTAGTGATAGTGAGGTCTGGAAGTGGTGTGTTTTGGATTTCTGGAATGTTTTGGCTTAGATCACTTGTGGTTGATGTTTCTTGATTTAACTCCATGTTCCTCTTGTGTTGTGATCTTGTTTGAACCATAAAAGAGCAAACTAGGATGTGTAAAAGATCAAAGATGTGAAGATGAAAGGTGTATGATATATGGATGAGAATGGAAGTTTTGAATTTGTATTGAAAATCTTGATGTGATGCTAGGTACTTTGGGTTTGCTTTGATTGATGTTTGTTTGATGTTTAGACTTTGAATTCTATCTTTTGAATGTTGATGTTTGAGCAAGAGATATCCCCAAGATGTTTGAATGATGATCTAAAAAAGATAACTAATGCTCATAAAGGATAATTTGATTTAGAAGTGAGAATAGGATGTGTCTACTCACAAGCTAACCAAAAGATAATCCAAATTAGTGATGGGAGAAGGATGCATCTATCCACCATTAATTTGAACAAAGTGATAATTCAACTAAGCATGTGCAAAAGGATTCATTCACACACACTTGAGTTGAACAAGTTTGATGTTTGATGTTTGAAGAATTCAAAGTCTCATGTTTGAAAGGTTTTGATGTCTACCAAAGGAGCCTAGCATAGTTGTGTCAAGATTTTCTCAAAATGTTGGTGAGATGTTTATGGTTGTGATGTTTTTGATGGATGAATGTTTGTTTTGATCTTAGAATGACCCTAGTTTAGACTTTTGTTTAACAAGACCAAGGTATTGAAGAACATGTTATGCCCTAAGCAAGGTATCCAATCCCTTGAAACAATCTTGGATTTTGTGTGTAGTAAAATGAATATAAAGTGGGGTTGTCTCTTGAAGCATGTCTATAGAAATTAGCCAACAACTTTTCTCTAAAATCATATAACCTTTTGAGTCTTTGTTGATGTTGTTTTGGGCTAAGTTTCTTTTTCTTGGGTTTTTGTATCTTGACCTTGCAGAAATCATTGAAAAGACATGTGTGGGGCTCAATTGCTTATCTTTGCTTTTAATGACTTCTTTTTACCAAATACACTTTCTTGATTATGTTTCAAACTAAAGATGTCCTATGTCAAAATTCCTTTTCTTCCCACAAAGTGTTGTGTGGGAGTTCCAAGAAATTGAGGCAAAGGGATTTCCTAGGTTAACCCTAGTTAGAGCAAATGATGATATAAATTCAAGTGCTAAGAAACCTCTAAGGACATAATCCCAAGGGAAAGCAACAACACTTAAATTTGTCAAAAGGTATTTGCTCTATCAAAAGGGGTTTGAAATTTGCATGATCATGTTTAAGTGTTTGTTTTCCAATGTTTACGAACAAGCATGTATTTTTGTAACCCAAAAGCATGTACAATCCTATGGATGTGATAGACAATGTTTGTTGAGTCCCCACTTGGACAAGTCCAGCTATGCCTACTTTTAGCGGATGGTTAGATGCTTGACCCCACTGGCTCCCCTCCATGGCACTCACTTATACGGGGTAGCCAAGCACCAACACCCATGAAACTCCCATGGCATGCTTTCCATCTCTACTAAAAGTCGTAAAATTGTGGGGCGGCTTCAGAATGACCATTCTTGCACCAACAAACAGATAGGATTTTGGCCTTTTCTAAACAAGGGTTTTGATAAGGACTTTCCGTTCATGGAGATTGACCCATACGACAAGAGTCCCCTTTCAGATCCATCTTGTCGGAGCCAACCGCGTGATAATGGCATTTAACCAATACCCACATTTATATCCCGGCTGAAAATACTCTTGGCTTTAGAGTGTTACCGGTTGAGTCGTTCCCTTGGGTGAGTACTTTTTCCCCAAGGCAGGCCCTCTAGGATAAACAAAAGCGAATGAAGAACAATATTCGTAACTCGATCAATCCTTGTAGGTAACAAGGAGAGAGAATATACGCAACAAAGCCCCCACTCACACTCGCACAATAGTTTGTTCAATTTTAAGCCCAAATCGAAGTGTGGAGGTGATTGCTTTATCTCAACCCAAAGTCATAGAAAAGACCTTTTGATTCTCAAGATCGCTATAAAGCGCAAGAGAAATGCATACGTCCTTTTCCAATGGCTTTAGTCTAAGTAAGCCTTCACAAACAAACAAAACTACACTTGTTCTTTTTAAACCCTCAAAGCAATGATGATTTTATTTTAAAGCACCAAATGAAGTGTGAGAAATTGCCTTGTTCAATTGTTAATCCAATAAACCAAATCTAGTAAGTTGTGATCCTAAAGTTCATTTTAGCCTTTGCAAGAAATGAAAAAGGTTCTTTTTAAGCCCAATTGAAAACTAGTGTCCTAAGAAGGAGAAGGATGACAAATTCTTTGAAGAAGTGTTAAACAAACACTTAAGTGTTAAAAAACACTTTGATTAGATAAAATATCATCCCCATGCTCCTCTTTCTTTTGATTTCGATTTCCAACCTACAAAAGTGATCAAAATGTTAGATGAGATCAAAAGAAACAAAAGGATATAGGGGTTAGACAAACCATTTACCAAAACACCCTAAAACTTAGCCAAGTTATCATGTGTTTTTACTTTAAATAAAAATTTGAAAATTTTAACTAATTTATAATTAAGAAATACTTACACCATTGGATAGCTTACGAAATTATACCCTATTTCAAAAAAAAAAAGTATTAAAAAAGACCTTCGTATGACCAAGATATGGTCATTTTAAAACTGACTCATAGGCGCTAAAACAATGATCATGGGTGCTGTAGGAATGATCATGGGCGCTGCAGGAATGATCAAGAGCACTACAGGAATGATTAAATGTGCTACAGGAATGATTAAATGCACTGCAGGAATGATTAAATGCACTATAACAGTGATCGCGGGCGCTATAACAGTGATTAAAGGCACTGCAAGAATGATTAAGGGCGCTATAACAGTGATCACAGGCGCTAAAATGCAAATTTATGAACAAAACTGTAAAAAATAGCAAAAAATTTAAAAACTTGTTAGAATATGTCGATCAGCCCTCCTTCTAGCGCCAATATGTGAACCCCTAATTCGAAGTGCCTACAAAAACACAACAACAAACAACGTTAGAGAGTTATTTTGTAAGCATGAACAAGGATTCCCCATGAAATCCATTCACAAAGCTAAAAATAGGAAATAGAACAAAGAAAACAATGAAGAACATAATGGAAATATGAAATCCTAATTTAGCATGCAAACACTTGATCCCATGGGGGAGTTGGTGCAAATAGGTGTGTGGAGATTTGCCCTTTCCCAACTCCTTGAATGAAAATGTTGATTGAAGATGATTGATCCACTTGATAAGTCCCTCAATGAGCTCCAAAATCTGCAATAAACTAGTTAAGAAGATGGATGGAATTTGAGAGATATTTGTGCATAATAACTTTGCATAATTGTGGATGATGAAATGCATGGTGAAGCATTCTATTTATAGAATGTTGAAATGGAAACAAAGCCAAAATAGAGCAATGTGGGACAAAGATTTGGCCAATGGAAAAATGCCACTTGTCCAAATGTGATTGGGTGAGGAATGAGCAAGTTTTGATCCATGTGTAAGTTTGAAATTTGAATTTGATGAGATGACATGTTTAGGGGGGATGAAAAATGAGTTAAATGCCAAGTGGGAGACATGTAAGAGACAATGTAAGAGCTTTACATGCTTTGTTGGATGGACAAGTCCTTTTGGGGGGAGATTTCAAATTTGAGGAATATTCCCACTTAGATGCCTTTTTTGAATGAAAATAGGGAATTATTAAATCAAATAAATGATTTAATTGTGCAAGTTGCAAAATCTAGAGGATTTGAATGATTAGGATTAAATTAATCAGGATTTGATTAATTTAAGGGGATATTTAGCTGATTTGACAATTTGATTTAGATTTTTGGATTAATTTAAATCAAAAGAGAGGAATATGATAAGAGGCTAATTAAATAAAGATTTTGATTTATTTAATTAAAAGGGATGGTGTTAGATTAAATCAAATAAGGTTTTAATTTATTTAATTTAACAGATAGACTTTAGAGATTTAATCAAATAAGTTGATTATTTAATTAAATAGGGATAATTAGATCAAATGAATTGATTTAATTAACAAGGGAAAATGACTTAATTAGACAAAATAATTTATTTAATTAAGAGACGAATATTGATGAATTTAATCAGATAAGGAAATTTGATTAAACAGTTAGACTGAGGGATGATTTAGGAAGAAACGATGTTAGTAGATCAGAGTGTGATATCAATCTGTATATTTTTTATGTCTACAGTAGTTATCTCTATGCATCTTTGGCGATATTTCTATGATAACAAATCCTATTCAAGGTTGGGTTGTTGAAAATCTCAATGGAAGCTTCAAACAAATAGCCTATCAGCTAAAAATATAAAGCTGAACAGATAAAAGAGCTATCAGAATAACACTTAAAATCTAGGAAACTATTTTTTTGTCCACGCTGATATAGGTTTACTTTATGCACCTTTTTTAGTCATTATACAATCTTTATAGTGTGCAAAATGAAGCTTTGTGGATGGATTTGGAGTTGAAACGGATGAGAAAAAAAGAATATCATGTAACATATTGATACAAGATTCGAGCTACATTCTTTGGCAATAAATATTGAAGACAAGTAGAGAAATTGTATAAGAGGTGTTAGAGTAACTAATTTATTGTTCATGTCTTTCACTTTCTACTTATTATTCCTTGTTATATGTTTTTATCTTTAACGTTATACCCATTTTGGAGACTTCAAAGAGATTATGCCTCTATATGGATGGAGAAATTACACGTAAATCTTCTTTCTTTCGTAAAAAAAAGTGGTCAGGGTTAGTAATTTTTTCGCCCTTCATTTATTGTTTGTAGATATCTCTATGCACCTTTGGTGTTATACCCATTAGCATACGAGCAATCGCAGATTAACATAGGAGTATATGTAGAGAGCTAATATGAAAGTATAAACATTTTGGAGATAAAAATAGTTTAGTGGCTATTAAGTGTGTAGACACCCAAATTTGATCACTCCCATATGATCAAATTTCCCCCTTTATTCATCAATTCTGTCAATATTAATTTATTTAATTAATATTGCGCTTCTCACATAAGACTCTTAAAGTGTTTAATTTAATAATTAAATTCTTTATTTGATGCTTTTATCTTCTCTAAATTAAATAAATACACCAATTTATTTAATTTAGTCATCCTAATATATTGAATTAAAAATCAATTTAAAATTCTTCTTTTCTCACTCCTTGTCACATCCTCCATAATCCATCTCTAATATGAATTAATTTAATTAATTCATATTTAGGGTGTGCATTCTCTTAATCAAGGATTAATGTGACATCCTCTTACATTTGCCACTTGCCTCTAATCTTCCATTAATTATCATAATCAAGTGTTTGCACAACTATAACCAAAGTCATTAGCTATTTCTAGCACCACTTTTTGGTCAATTCTTCCATTTTTCCTTTTTGGACATTGACCCTCCTTCCCATGAGAATTTTTAATTCTCATTTATTCATCCCATGTCTCTTTCCTCCCCATGTGAATTTTTAATTCACATTTTGTCCTTCCAAGGCTTCTAGAACTTTGGACTTGTCACAATCTCCACATGTGACCAAGTCCCACCTCTTTGGAGCCCACCTTTTACCCTCTAGATCCTCCTAGGAATGTGAATTTAATTCACATTTATATCCCCAACCACCTTTCCTTTTCCCATGTAGATTTTTAGGAATTCCAAAATTTCTCAAATGTCTCTTTCACTCCCACTTGGGGACAAGAAATCCCTTTTTAAGGAAATCTCCTCACTCCCCAAGGTGCATGTACCTTCTTGACACCTCAGCTCCATCTCATATCCCCTTGGCCACTTCACCCTCCACATGTCAAGATGTGAGGGCTTGTGGGTTCTCAACCCACCATAGCCCTTCATCTTGACCTCGTTGGATCAATCCCAACCATTGAATTCTTTAGAGAATTCAAATTCTTCTATAAATACCCCCTCCTCCAGGGCATTTTAGAACACTTAGTCATTTTGCAACTACATGCTGCCATTTTGTGCACCCATCTAGCCTACAATTACATTCACTTGCATTTACATCCAAGCACATAGTTAAATCCTCCATTTTAGTCACATCAAAAGTCATCAAGGAGCACACATATCATTCTAAGCAAGGGCCAATCAAAGGGATATCAATAGCAAGGAAGGTAAAACTGTTTGTGTCTTGTGTTATCTATTTTCCTTCTTATTTTGTCACTCTCTTTTGGCTAATCTTGAAGTGTCCTTGGTCTTTTATCATTCACATTTTGAGTTATTTTATGCACTAGAGTAGGATAAATTCTAAGGTATCACATTTTTGGCACGCCCGGTGGGACCCACAAACAGGTTCCCATACTTTACGTTTGCTGTTGTTGAGGTTTTTGCAGGAACACGTCACAGAAGGGCGACTACGCCCCTGTTTTTACTGCAGAAAAGCGACTATGCCCCTATTTTTACTGCAGAAAGGCGATTATGCCCCTATTTTTACTGCAGAAGGGCGTGTGCGCCCACCTTGGCTGAAACTTCACTTTTTTGCTGACTTTTTTGCAGAAGGGCGTGTGCACCCACCTTGGCTGAAAATTACTTTTTTTTTTCTTAAAACTTTTCTGCAGAAGGGTGTGTGCGCCCTCTTGGGCTAAAAATCACTTTTTTTCTGAACACTTTTCTGCAGAAGGGCGTGTGCGCCCTCTTGGGCTGAAAATCACTTTTTTTCCTAACACTTTTCTGCAGAAGGGCGTGTGCGCCCTCTTGGGCTGAAAATCACTTTTTTTCCTAACACTTTTCTGCAGAAGGGCGTGTGCACCCTCTTGGGCTGAAAATCACTTTTTTTCCTAACACTTTTCTACAGAAGGGCATGTGCACCCTCTTGGGTTGAAAATCACTTTTTTTTCTAACACTTTTCTGCAGAAGGGCGTGTGCGCCCTCTTGGGCTAAAAATCATTTTTTTTTCTAACTCTTTTCTGCAGAAAGGCATGTGCGCCCTCTTGGGCTGAAAATCACTTTTTTCCTAACACTTTTTTGCAGAAGGGCATGTGCGCCCTCTTGGGCTGAAAATCATTTTTTTCCTAACACTTTTTTGCAGAAGGGCGTGTGCGCCCTCTTGGGCTGAAAATCACTTTTTCCCGAACACTTTTCTGTAGCACCCTCTTGGGCTGAAAATCACTTTTTTCCTAACACTTTTCTGCAGAAGGGCGTGTGCGCCCTCTTGGGCTGAAAATCACTTTTTTCCTAACATTTTTCTGCAGAAAGGCGTGTGCGCCCTCTTGGGTTGAAAATCATTTTTTTTTCCTAACACTTTTCTGCAAAAGGGCGTGTGCACCCTCTTGGGCTGAAAATCACTTTTTTCCTAACACTTTTCTGCAGAAAGGCGATTACGCCCTCTAGGCTGAAATTTGTGCTCACTTTTTCACAGAAGGGCGACTACGCTCCTGTTTTTACCATAGTGAGGTGATTACACCCCTGTTTTACTGCAAAAAGGTGATTACGCCCCTGTTTTGCTGCAGAAGGGTGACTGCGCCCCCTGGAAGGTAAAATTATTATCTTGGCTTCAAATTTATTTGCTATTTTCTCATTAACATTGTTCTTGCAAGGATACATGTGTTTTGTGCTAACTTTTTGCAACATATTCTTGTGAAGTTGATGGAGAAAGCAGGATAAAATATCTAATATTGGCTTGCAGGGCTATCCATTTGCTCAAATCTTTTAAACTATCCTTGATGTTTGCATTAATCTAAGAACATAGTTTAATTAGAGGGAGTAATATTCATTGTTTTTTGTGCTTGTCTTTTTGTGTTACCCAAAGGGAGCATTAGCTTATTTTTGCTTTCCCCTTGCACTTTGTGTGAGCCTGAGGAGTAGTTGGAAATGATTAGTGCTTTTTTTATAGTGGGACCTGCTTAGGGATTTCATCACCCCAAGGGACAATTCCAACCACGTGTACCAGCGGGGTATACAAAGGGGGGAGAGCGAAAGCTGTACCCCAATCCAGTCACGTCGTAATTGATGGAGCGTCAAAGCTAGGGTGATACCTAGATAGACATGAAGAGTTGGTTCGAGCCCTTTAGTATCTCGCTGGGGTTCCCAACTCACACTTGTGACAGGCTGGTGTTCACGGTTGTGCCTCACGTACCGAGAGTATATCGATGACTCCCTAGATACCTTGTGCATCCTAGATAAAGACCACTTTGGCCATACCCTTAACACTAATCATAGGGTTGTATTTGCTTAAGAGTGTTTCTTGTGAGAAACCAATGAACTTTTGACGATTTAGCCTTATCATTGTCATTTTAAAGTCTTTTCCATAGTCATTTGCATCAAACTAAGCCTCTTTTTTATTGCAGAAAGGCGATTATGCCCCTATTTTACCGCAGAAAGGCGATTACGCCCCTGTTTTTACTGCAGAAAGGCGATTACACCCCTGTTTTACCGTAGAAAGGCGATTACGCCCTTGTTTTACCACAGAAAGGCGATTACACCCCTATTTTTACTGCAGTGAGGCGATTACGCCCCTGGTTTGCTACAGAGGGGCGAATTTTTCCTCCTAAACACCCGAAATTGCCCCATTTGGATCTTTTTAGCCTCTAAACCATCATTTAACCATTCCCAACCATTATCCCATCAATCTAAGCCTTCATTTTGTCACTCTAAACCTCCTGAAACCTCCATTTGATCCGTTTAAACCTCCATTCTATCATTCCAAATCTTTGTTCACCATTATAAATCCCCATTCATTCTCCACAATAATCTTCAATCTGCCCATTCATTTTAATTTCTCCCTAATCCATTCAAAATTCCATACCCTCACCTAACAAACACCATAATTTTACCATTTACATCACCAAACACCACTCATAATCAGCGCAGAAAGGCGGAAGTGCCCCTATTTGGCTGCAGAAAGGCGGAAGCGCCCCTGTTTTACTGTAGAAAGGCGAAAGTGCCCTTGTTTTGCTGCAGAAAGGCAGAAGTGCCCTTGTTTTGCTGCAAAAAACTGACTACGCCCCTTTAACTTCTCGAGGCCATCATTTACAAACCGTGCATCAGATCAACTTTGTTCAAAAACCAAAATTACTTAATTTTTTGAGCTCTATCCAGTGGTACCTTTTATTTCTTCTTATCTAATCAATCCAATCCATTATTCTAATCAAATTCATCTAATCATCTAATCAATCCAAGCACACCAATCCTATTAGGTTCATCCAATCACAACTATCCAATCAACATCATCCACTCATCTGATCCTCTCCAATCAAACCAATCTAGTCCTTTAATCAAATTCATCCAATCATCTACCTGATCCAACCATTCATCTACCCAATCCAATCAATCATTTTCCCCATCCAAATCCCTTGAACATCATTTCAAAAGTTATTTTCCAAATTGACCTAGGTGTTTGAATCCAATCATCATCATCAACAACTACTTAGGATTGTCATCCATCCTAAGATAATCATCAACATCGACCCTATCAATTCACTTTCAATCTTAAGGTGGATTCAGTGTCAGAAACATTCGTTTATGCTTTAAATTGATCAATCATCAATCAAACTTATCTAATCTGATCCAATCACATCCCTATCTAATCATCCATCTACCGAATCCCATCAAAATCAAAATCAATCGCATCACATCATCCAATCATTCTAATCCGAGCTTTAATCCAATCCTCATCTAAGCTTGAATTAAATCCCAATTTGAGCTTTCATCCATCTCCATCCAAAATATTTGATCCATTCTATTTATGCTTTCACCATCATGAATTCTTATCCTCCCTCAATAGTGGTCAAGGGAAACCCTAATCACGTCGATAACGATAATGAAAGTCTTATCGATCAAGAGGAATATGACATAGATCCCCTTGACACTATCATTGCTAGTAAGCTTTCTCCACCCACTTTCCAAAATCCAACCACCCTTTCGAGTTATCTTGTTATGTCTTCATCCATGCCTAATCATGTTGCTTATGCTACCTTTGACAAGGGATATCCGTCATATCCATCATACCCTTCATCTACATCATCCTCTTATCCAACACCCACATTGTCTTACCCTAGTCTACCATCTCAATACCCCTATCCTAATCCCCCATCCACATCCTCCTATCTAAATCCTTCATCTACATATACCCACTACCTTTATCTTCCCTGCCAATCTACTCACTCTAATCCTACATTTGTACCTTCGTATCCTAATCCAACATCCCCACCAACTTACCCTAATCCAACATCCGCATCTCCCTACTACAATCCACCACCCGCCTCCTTGTGTCCTAATTCACCATGCCAATCCCCCTATCTTAACCCTTCACCTAATCCCCCATCTATTCCCAGTCCTGCATCCAATCCCATTCCACTATCTAACCCTAGTCCACCAATCCCTAGTCCTAATCCCCCACTAATCCATAAACCTTCATCCACTCCCACCATGTCATCTTAGCCTAGAGCATTCAAGTTCTTCACTCCAGAAGTTCTCCAAGGACTTATAACAAAGAAGACATCTCCCACTCCACACCTTGAAGTTATGGAATCATGCCATCCCAACCCATCATCCACGGTCATTAGAGACGAGACCCTTCTCCACCAAACACCTATCATTGATGATACCACCCCTAGCACCACTCAAACCATTGAAACCATCACATCCTTTAAATCCGTTGAGCCCACTAAACACCCACTTCCTTCTCCAAGAGTCGTTGAACCCATTAACGCCACCCTAATCCAATCAACTTCTTCCACTCCTAGTGTCACTAAAATCCATTCCCATGATTTTTTTGAATCCTCCATCCCTCCATCTTCCCCACTTGAAGAGTCTCTCCACCACTCTGTCATCTTGCCATCCACACAAGATGAGTCATGCTAAGAGTCTAATCCAAAGCATGCCAACATATCCCCTTCTCCAGATCAAGATCCTACCATCCCATCTAGTCTACCGCAAGATCATCGACCCCCATCCATTCCATCCCATGATCCTCTTGACATTCAAGATTCTACCAGTTCATCTCTATCTCCATTGCATGAGCCTACTACCGCAAAATCAAATCCTATCATATCCCCTAATCCCTCTCCTGATATCACCTATCCACATGCTGCTATCCCACCATCTCCCTCTCATGATCCCCCATCATCACCTAAAACTGTTATCCCCACAATGCTTGCATATCCCCTTGGCACTCTCACATTCTTCCATGGTGGCCTCCTTGCAAAAGAAAAGCATAGTGTATTTACCACCCATCATCCTCCACCTAATAATGGACTCGCATCATGTTTTCAGAATAACAAAAATCTTGTCCTAGATCAAATGCTCAAGAGAATGAACTATCAAGGAAAAGGTTTAGGCCTTCATGAGCAAGGTATTATATAGCCCATCCAAGCTAAAGAACATTTGTATCTGCAAGGTCTTGGATGTACTACTCACAACTCGCGATCCAAAAATGTTGGTACAACCTCTAGACGTCCTCAACAAGCCTCTTCCAAAAGAAATATCGGCTCTTCCCATCGCCCCACCAGATCATATGTGGCCATCCCTCCTCCTCTATCGTATCACCTCAAAACAACCGTCCATCTTCCTCCTTCATCTGCTCCATTCATTTTGGGTCCTTACATCCCTCCATCTACCATCTCCAATCCTCCATCTACCATGCCCTTGTTTCCTCCAGGTCCTACATCTATTTTGGGCCCCTATATCCCAAAATCACCTCCTCCATCTCATCCTATCCATCCCTTCATCCATTCATCACCTATCCATCTCATCCATCATAAACATCCCTCTCACATACCCCATAGTAGGATCAACAACACATACCTAAACATCCTCCATCTACACATAATCCCCATACTCCTACCTCCATCACTCCACATCATCCATCTCCTCACACCCATCCCATTACTACTAAAAGCACTTTGGTTGTTAAAGAAAAAATGCATAAATCCAAGAATCCATATGAATCTATGGCTCCCCATGTCCCCTCTAAAAGACATGGTGAAGAAAAGAAAAATCTAAATCTACATCAAATCCACAGGCCACAAAGGCCCACCAAAGCAAAGATCAAAACCATGTGGATCCCAAAGAAAAAAGATGCAATGCCATCACATGAAAAATCAGTAAGAACATCCAAAGTCACTAATCCAAAAGCTTATCATACACCCCTTTCATCTCCTAAGTCTGTTTATGTCCCAAAATTCACCATTCCATCTCCTCCATTATCCCCACATTCTCCATCCCTTAATCCTATTATCTTTCCACATCCACCACCACATGTGCCAATGTTGGTCCTAAACACATCTCCCCATCACATATCCACCCCATCGTTCCATCCATACACTTTCCAACATTTGACCCATTATCCCATGTATCCCCCCATCAAATCCCTCTAATTCATCCTTTTGCATAATCCATTTCTCCTACTAAGGTTGTACCAACATCCAACAGTCGGTTCAAACATGAGCTCTTAATACCTGATATAGAACTTGATGCTTGAGTCCTTCATCCATATCCTTATCGCATGTCTTCTAAATCCACTTATTCGCTTCCTTATCCTTACCCATCTCCTTCTGCATGACATCCAAAAAGTCCAAAAATCAAAAAAAGTCCAAAAAAAAAATCAAAAAAATCAAAAAAAAAATAGTAAAGAGAAATAATTCGTCCAATGGTGAAAACTTGGCAAACAAGCGCCTTGGATAAGTACCATGATGAAAACCTGGCAAACAGGCATCATGCATAAATCCCCATCTGCACTTGGGGGCAACTTCCTGATATGCATTCCCGCTATGCTTCCCACTATGCACCCGCCCTCTTCATAAAACCCCTCCATCCCACCTATCTTCTGCATCCTACCATCATATCCCATTTATCTCCCATCCCTCCATCCTTCTTGTGATCTTGATCAAAATAGGGAAACCTATCTATACATGCTTTGGACACCTCTAGGTATACATTCCCTTCCTCCATGCTCTATCATATTCCTTGGTCACTCATCCTATCCACCTCTAGTTATCTCTTTTATCTTCCCATCCACTCATCTCCCATCCCTCATGCCTCCTCATATATGACATATCTAGAGTGGGGGGCATCTGCTTCCTTTGTGACATAGTTCTTGGAGACATCATCTATCATAACATCCCTTCCATCTCCCCATCCTTATCTTCATATCTATTTATCCTAGCATCCCTTTCATCTCCCAATCCTTATATCCCTATCCCTCTATCACAGCATCCCTTCCATCTCCCCATCCTTATTTTCATATCCATTTATCCTAGCATCCCTTTCATCTCCCAATCCTTATATCCCTATCCCTCTATCACAGCATCCCTTCCATCTCCCCATCCATATCTTCATATCCATTTATCCTAGCATCCCTTTCATCTCCCGATCCTTATATTCCTATCCATCCAAACAATCCCTCCCATCCTTCATCCATTCTTTCATCTTTATCCTCATCCCATCTCACAATCCCTTGTCATCGGTATTTGGCTATAGGCCTCACTTTTGCTTCTCTTACACATCTTTTCAATCTCTTATCTTTTCTCCGTGTTCATCACCTCGTCCCTCTTTTTTCTTTTCTTTGTCACGGTAGCTCCGCTCCTCCCCGAGGCATCTCCGCCGTCCTGGGGCGTGTGTGCCCCTCCGGGGTGTCTCCGCCCTCCCAGGGCGTGTGCGCCCTTCCGAGGCGTCTCCGCCCTCCCGGGGCATGTGCGCCCCTT
>VDFB02270651.1:512515683-512698452 GCA_007258455.2 Sequoia sempervirens
GTTTATTTCATGCATTAGACACTATTACGCCTTGGTTCCACATACCCTGGCACTTAGTGTCTTATGCTATAGCAAAAATCAGTGCTCCGAAGATGGCAAATTGCATTAGGATTGCATTTCATTCTCCATTCCATCATTTTGCATATATCCCCCATCCTCTTATATATCACAATCCCCCCATCCATTCATCCTTCATCCTTATCTCACATCTCTATCCAACCACCATCCATTCCATTTCGCCCGAATCATCTAATCATATCCTTGGTCTTGTTCCTAGTCTTGCTACCAGCCTTGACCCATCATCATCATCATCCATTAGTATCCTTCCCTATCCCTTTGGTGATTGTTTTGGGATGTATCCTTCCCTCATCAACAACACTTTCATCATCATCATCAGGAGGTATTCTTCCCTATCCTTTAGTGGTGTTTTTAGATGTATCCTTCCCTCATCAATACCACTCAGTGGGATGTATCCTTCCCTATCCTCGTGTTATTTTGGGATCTTTCATTCCCTCATTGACAACACTCCATCTGCCTATCAACCCATTTTGGCTTGTACTTTGACGCAACATCACCTTTTGAAATCCATTTGTGCTTCATCCATTCTCCATATCACTTACTTCTTACCCATCACCTTGCATCATCTTCCTCATCTCCCCTTGCATCACATCATCTATTTCAAGAGCACACACGTGTTCTCTTCAACCCACATGTCCTCTCAAGGGGGCATCCTCAATCCCTACTCTTCATCTTCACCCCCATCGTCTTTCTTCCTAGTCATCCCTTTGATGACTGGGGCATCTTTTCCAATCTAACCATCTCCTTCTGGGTTCTATATTTTAATATTCTTTGAAATGATGCTACTTTGTAACACCATCTCAAAGAGGGGAAAAATGTAGACACCCAAATTTAATCAATCCCATATGATCAAATTTCCCCCTTTATTTATCAATTCTGTCAATATTAATTTATTTAATTAATATTGCGCTTCTCACATAAGACTCTTAAAGTGTTTAATTTAATAATTAAATAATTTATTTGATGCTTTTATCTTCTCTAAATTAAATAAATACACCAATTTATTTAATTTAGTCATCCTAATATATTGAATTAAAAATCAATTTAAAATTCTTCTTTTCTCACTCCTTGTCACATCCTCCATAATCCATCTCTAATATGAATTAATTTAATTAATTCATATTTAGGGTGTGCATTCTCTTAATCAAGGATTAATGTCACATCCTCCTACATTTTCCACTTGCCTCTAATCTTCCATTAATTATCATAATCAAGTGTTTGCACAACTATAATCAAAGTCATTAGCTATTTCTAGCACCACTTTTTGGTCAATTCTTCCATTTTTCCTTTTTGGACATTGACCCTCCTTCCCATAAGAATTTTTAATTCTCATTTATTCATCCCATGTCTCTTTCCTCCCCATGTGAATTTTTAATTCACATTTTGTCCTTCCAAGGCTTCTAGAACCTTGGACTTGTCACAATCTCCACATGTGACCAAGTCCCACCTCTTTGGAGCCCACCTTTTATCCTCTAGATCCTCTTAGGAATGTGAATTTTTAATTCACATTTATATCCCCAACCACCTTTCCTTTTTCCATGTAGATTTTTGAGGAATTCCAAAATTCTTCAAATGTCTCTTTCACTCCCACTTGGGGACAAGAAATCCATTTTTAAGGAAATCTCCTCACTCCCCAAGGTGCATGTCCTTCCTCCACCTCATGTACCTTCTTGACACCTCACCTCCATCTCATATCCCCTTGGCCACTTCACCCTCCACATGTCAAGATGTGAGGGTTTGTGGGTTCTCAACCCACCATAGCCCTTCATCTTGACCTTGTTGGATCAATCCCAACCATTGAATTCTCTAGAGAATTCAAATTCTTCTATAAATACCCCCTCCTCAAGGGCATTTTAGAACACTTAGTCATTTTGCAACTACATGCTGCCATTTTGTGCACCCATCTAGCCTACAATTACATTCACTTGCATTTACATCCAAGCACATAGTTAAATCCTCCATTTTAGTCACATCAAGAGCCATCAAGGAGCACACATATCATTCTAAGCAAGGGCCAATCAAAGGGATATCAACAGCAAGGAAGGTAAAACCATTTGTGTCTTGTGTTATCTATTTTCCTTCTTGTTTTGTCACTCTCTTTTGGCTAATCTTGAGGTGTCCTTGGTCTTTTATCATTCACATTTTGAGTTATTTTATGCACTAGAGTAGGATAAATTCCAAGGTATTACAAAGTGTTATTCTAATAGCTCTTTTACAAATTTTGCATTCGCCTATAATATTTTGTTGCAAGTAATGCACACTGAATTTTCAATTAAGTCTGTGGCATTAATACCCATTTTGTGAAGGGTATTGGAGCCCATTGGCTTTACCACTTGTATTTAATGTGGGTTGACTACCAAAGAACGTAGCTCAAATTTTCAATTGACAACTCAATTGTTACATAGACTAGTTATGTTGTATAGATATGTTTAATGTGGGTTTTCAATCATGTGTCATCTACTTATGATTCTTAAGTGTTTTTCTAATAGTTCTTTTACAATTGCTACCAAATAATGCAGCTTGAATTTTAAATTGAGCTTACTGTTACATAGATTTCTTGTGTTGTATCAATATCCACTTGCTCATAACAAACTATTAATTATTGTAGGTCACCTATTCTATTCTCCATGGTGTTAAGGTCTATTTAATATGGGTTTCCGACCATCTGTGCTTTTCCCATGATTATTAATTATCTTTCCACTTATATAATAGGTATTAGAATGACACCTATTTGGTGCTAAATATTATAGAGAGAAGCCACATTAAATAGAATTTTAAAATATGCAGCATATAAGAGGCAAACAATGACAATGAACAGTTTGTTATGGGGATGTGGAAAGAAGAGTACCATGAAGAACAATTTTTCATGCAAAAATTCAAACAGATGAGGGGAATAAATATCATGGAACATATTGATAGAACACATATAACATGTTGCATCCAAACAAAATAACCATGACAATTAATAGTTTTTTATAAGGAGCTTGAAACAGATGAGGGAAAAATATTATCATCAAACATATTGGTACAAGACAAGTATCCTATGTAATAGTTGCAAGATGTATTAGAATAACACTTTAGAATCACACGTAAATGGGATATGAGCAGGAACCATTTGCCTTTTTCCAATTTTTTTTGGCTTGTGTAGGTTTTCCTACCTCTCTTAAACTTGTATTTGATGTGGGATTTTTGACCATATGTCATTTACTTGTGATTCTCAAGTGTTTTTGTAACATTTTTTTTAGAGTCTCTTAAATGGAAGATCATCTAAAATAGATTTTAAATGGAAGTTTAACATACAGAGAGTACAAGCTACAAACCATAGATATGGAAAGTTTGTTACACATAGTTTCTACTCTACAAAATGCATATAGCAGTAAGGATGAACATAGATAACAACAAACAATAGGTAGAGGGCACGAAGCATACACAAGCAAAAAAAAACCAAAAGAAAGGGCTAACAAAAAATGCGGCTCAATATATTTTCTTCCCATACAAACAACAAAACAATAGTAATTAATAGTTTTTTATAAGGAGGTTGAAATAGATCAGGGTAAAACAATATCATGCAACATATTGGTACAAGAGAAGAAGTCTATGTAATAGTTGCAAGAGGTATTAGGATAATACTTAAGAATCAGACATATGTTGTTCTTCAGTGATTTCCTAATAGTTCTTTTACAAATTACATGCTTCTCTATAATATTTAGTGCCAAATAATGGAGCTCATACTAAGAATATATGAATGTATATATGTATATAAATATATATGTATGTATATATATGTGTGTCTATATATATATATATATATAATCTTGGAATTGTGGTGTGATGGTGCAGCAGGAACTAAATGCAATATTCAATGTTGCAGTGTGGAAAAGTACACTCCAAAATATGCAAGAAAATAAATACAAATCTATAAAACAAACCTTGTTTACACTTACAGCTATGGGTGTCTTTCAGGTATCAATTGTCTAACACGTGGGCTTCATATCTTGTTCTCCATCTATGTTTGCATTGATCCCAATATGATATTGTTGCAAAGCAACATTTTGTTTGAACATATAAAATATATGACTCTAGTTAGATGTGTATAGAATGGAAAAAAAGAATTGCAAAATGACTTATAGCAACAATAGAAGTCGAAACATTGTAGATTGTGTGTCAGAACGACTGAGAAGCTCTCCAATCTAGTATCTAATGGAGGTGGATGGAACCTTTGTTGAGTAGCCCAGTATGAAATGGACACCACAATGTGTTATTTCAGAATGGAAGAAAAACAATAGACATCCTTATATTATAACAAAGAATATTACGTGTACTTCCTTGCGTGGCATCGAGCAAGAATGCCATGATGTACTAACCCTGAGGGTACCGAAAACCTACCATCCTATTTTCGTTGAACAAGGTGGCTAGCTCCACAACCGGAAAACCATGTGGGCAAAAAGCTCAATTATTGTTGCAAACAAGCATAGCCAATCCTTCACAAATATAATGGAGTTTTATCATAATTGAAGAAAACAAAAAGCAATCTAGATAAGACTATATATTTCTTAATGCAATATACAGGAAGAGTAAAACAGTGAAATGATGAAAAAGAGAATTTTGTAGATAAAAATTTGTAGCTATTTGAATTAAATAAACCTAATAGAAAAGCTAACAACAAGACATAAGAATCTATGGAAGCAAAGCATGAAGTACAAATTCTAAAACTCAAGGTATATAGGAAGAGAAAATACAAAACACATGGTTGTAGAATTTTTAACGTATTAGTCAAATGAAATGCAATCTTTTTTGAAAATGTTTCTAGAGTATGTGAATATATAGTTTAATATAATGAAATGTTCAAAACATGTTATTGACTTATAGAAGTTTCGGGATCTACTTATTTCTGGTTGCAATATCTATGCATCTTTGACACTTGAAGTTGTTTGTATTTGCATATGTATCAATTTTTAATAGCTGCAACTATATGTTTAGAGTACTACATGTTAAAATCAGTTGAAAGAGAATTGTAGGTATGCTGATAAAGAATTGGCATCATGCAATTTAAAAACATTTGGACAAACATGGATTGGTGGAATATACAAAGAGTGTATTCTTCTGAATTCCATTTACAAAAAGTATGAAAGAACAAAATGTCGAAACGACAAGTCAACAGATTAATATTTATGGGTATATATTTGCATATTGAATTTAACAAAAACTGTATTGATGAAGGTACATAAGATAGTAAACAAGAACAAAATTATCTTTAATGTGTAAAGCTAAAGAGGATGAAAAGCATTGAATAAATGGGGGAAATTTAATGTGGTAGTCAAACATAGAGTATATAGGCACAAAAAATAGGAAAGAGATCACAGGTGCATAGTTTAAAATGAATCAGTGATTTATACAAAAAAATATTGTTGGAAAATTTTGTGGAATACTTGAATATATAGTTTAATAGAATCAAATAATCAAAACATGCCATTGGCTTGTACAAGTATTGTCCTCTGCTTATTGTTTCCTACTATCTCTATCCATGTTTGGCATTATACCCATTTTGCACAAATTATTAGATGGTATGGTTCTATAAAATTTAGCTTAGAAATCTTTGAGAAGAGGATGGTATACAGTTTCAACCAAATGCAAGAATAATTGTTCTATAGGCTTTTCTATAATCCAGTGCACGAGCTGGAGGAAAAATCATTTGACAAGGGTTGGATTTGTTCCAACCGCACCTCTTCGCTACGACATTGAGTGGTGTATTTGTTGTTGCTAAGTCTAGAGTATATTTCAAATGAGAATATTGGATCAAAACAGAGTCTTTCAATTGATTTAACACAAGAGATAGCTGTAAAAGTCAACCCTTTCCTCTCTTTGCTACCTATGTTTATCATTGCTCTATCTAATGTTAAGCCTTGTGCTTTATCTATTGTGATTCCTCATGCCATGGTGAGTGGGATTTGTGTTTGACTACCCTAAGTTATAGTTGGGATGGGGATGTCTCTTGGGTTTTTTGGGTCCCATGGTGGGCCAATATAATTTTGGAAGCGAACAACAACATAGTTAGGAAGATCTAGTGGTTTACAATGTGCATTATACACAATAGTTGTAACAAGACCAAGGGACCCATTGACTAGGCTAGCTTGAATCCATAAATTTGTTGTAGCATCACCTGTTCACCAACACAAAGTAGCAATTTTGGTAGAAGTTGGTCATCATCTCCATGATCAGATGTCTTTTGTTGTGCTACTTGAGCAATGCTAATGGCTATGGGTAGGTTTAACTATTTGATCATTTTCTTGTTCTAGAATACAACTGAGTCATTTGTGGAAAAACAATGTGTAGCAACATCAAATTGTTCTCTTTATGCGGCTAAGAGAATTTTATTTGTTTGTTTCATCGGCTCTTCCCAGTCATCATGGAGAGCCTCACCATTTCTTATATGGATAAGGATTTCCCAAAACTTTTGTTGGGAAGGGCTATCTCCTTTTTGGCAGAAAATAGTGTCCAATGTGACTGAGACTATGAAAGTATGCCATAAGGCTATTATCGATGATCATGAAGCATAAATAGAGGTATCCATGGCAGGTGGAAATTGGGAAAGATCACCAACAAGGATGATGGAGAAACCACTAAATGGATCCCTCTAGTTATCAAGGAATGCTTGGTGCAATTAGCTATCTATTTTTAGGAGCAACTTCATGCCTAGAAAACTCATTTCATCTATCAAAATGTATTGAATATATTTAAATTGTTCTTGGAATATTGTCAATGCCTGACCTTACAAAGGATTCATATCCTTTATGGGAATCTGAAGGGATGCATGGATTGTGGAGGCACATATGTTGTATGCAGCAACAACTATGGGGGCCAATGTGAGCAACAAGCTATTGGATCCAATAGTAGACATGTTTATTTGTTTCCTAATACAATTTATCAAAAAGGATTTGTCAGTTCCAACTATCCCTTGAATGATCATGCAGAGAGGGTCTTTGGGGGAAGGTTGCATGCGATGGGATTGGAAGATTTGAAGAGCTAATTGTTGTTTTGGTGAAAGCTCATGGGATGATGTATTTATGGGAAAAACTTATATCATAGGTTGCTCACATTGTTCCTTGACGAATGGGATGAACTGCAAAGCAATATTAGGCAGTTGTTCAGGCACATGATTTGTATTCCATGAATGGTTCAGATCAAAGTCCCACCTACCTAATAGTTGGAGCTGATTTATATCGAAGTTAGCAGTTGCACCAAGCTGAGAGAAAACTTCCCATTCATATTCATCCATAGAACATTGATGGTTCAAATAATTAGTATCACTACCATATTCTTCTTCAATCGTGGATGCAAATGGAAGTCTATTAACATGCCAAGGATGATAACTAGCTATTTTTAGAACTTTCCAATTTTGTATGATCTTTTGTTTAGTAAGACCTATATCTATCTATATGTTTCAGAAAGGTTAAGTTCAGTACAACAAAATGTCTCAAATTTTTGTGTATCCTCAACGGGAATAGTCTTGAACAATGGGTACACCAAGACAATTGTAGGTTGGTGTCTCGGTTTCCATTTAGTCTTTTTGTGCTAATTTGAATGTGTATATAGGTGGACCAAGTCAATTAGGGATACACCAGATAGCTTTGGAGGCCTTTGCATATAGCAATGAATATAATTTTTTGGAGGGTCTTCATCAACATCATCTTTATTTATACGAAACTATGCTTTTTTACCAACATTCAAACGAACATATTATCGGCTTGAAGTGAGAAGAGGCAATTTTTGTAACATATGGCTCGTATCCTGTGCAAAGATGTCACACTCCAAAAGAATATTCATCATGAATTTTTGATATGCAAGAAGTGCTCTATCCTCAACTATATTTGTATTTGCAAGTCTTTTCAACATATCAAGATAATTTTTTGATTTCTTCTCATATTTAGCTGCATATTTAGAAATATAATTTAAAATGATTTTCCTAGAAACAACTGGTTGGCAGTCAACATTGGCATTCCAAATTGCAAGCAAGGGTGGGTTATGAATATTTAGGTGATCATCATTTCTTGTTGGCTTGTAGGATTTGTTAGACTCAGCATCAGATGTCAATGTAGAGGTAATTTATTGCTGCCAAGGTACTTTATACTAACATTGTAATTGCTCTCCTTTTTTCCTTAAACAAGTATATTCAGAGCATTTTGTGTGCCTTTGAACTGTATTTGGAAACTCTTCATAATCTATGATTGGATCACTAGAAAGAATCTAGCTCGTGGAAAGCAAGCACGGATTTTCTTCAAAACAATGATACATTCTAAGCAATCTATGTGCAAGGCAACATGGATTCCAAATTGAAACATATCTATCAAAAAAGTGTCTTGCCATGGTAACATCATGGTCATTGGACCAATCTAGAGTGTCCATGTCGAGGGCTTCTGGAAGCCACAGAAAACCATGCAAATATGCAGAGCCATGATGTTACCATTCATATCTATCTCAATAATCTTTTGCATGCAAAATCTTTTCAATCACGTCTTCATGAAAAATTGAGAAACTATGATGGAGATATAAAGACGTTATATGTGGATTTTGAACAACACTATATGTTAGTGTCTTTGTTGAGGGCTTCATTGCCAAGTGGGCCACAAAAGAGAAAAAAAATTGTAAATCATCCCATTTTGTGTCTACACATCTTAAAGGGAAAAAAAGGGTAGGTATTCCAAGTTCAAACATTGCAGATAGTTGGTCCTAACAAGAGTTCCAAAAAGAATAGGTCTCGTACAACGATGCACCAAAACCCATTAGTTGCTTAGCTATCTATCCATCGGAAGCAAATTGAAGACATTCCCACAATGCAGACAATGACCTGGGGATTTTGTCTTCTAGATCCACTCTAACAAAGACAAAAATAGCTTGTTGGCTGCAATGTCTCATTATCAAGTTGTACAGGAAATACCTAAACCTAACATGTTTTCCAAATCTATGGTCAAAATATCTAATTAAGTGCAAGCCATATTCATGCAAATGAATTTGAACATTCCTTGGTTGGAGGGGGAGTGCTGCTCCAATAGGAAACAATTTTGGAAAGGCCATTGTAAATAAAATTTCAGTGTTGTATTCTTTAACAAGAGAAGAGCTAATTTCAGGCCAACACAAAATATTCTGCTCTTTTTTTCAATTTGTAATACCTTTTTGATTTCTTGGAGCTCTCGTTTAGCATTTGGCAAGGAAGGGATAAATGATTCAAAGTTTGAAGATCCATTTTCATCCTAAGAAGCATTTTTTGAGTTGGTTGATGGCATTAGGTCTTCATTGAAAACTTACTCTATTGTATGCGAGAAATTGGAGACATCAACAAAAACATCAGGTAACATATTAAGAGCCTCAACATCAATCTCAACATCATTGTAATATTTTTCATATATTGTGTTTTTTATTTCAATTCATCCATGACAGGATGTTTATTAACATAGCAATCATAATTACCACCTTCAATAGCGGTTCAACATACGATCACAACCTCAAGGTCATGCAATCAGTGTGACAAAAGCTTTGCTACGCTTGAGATATCTTGAGGAAATATTATCATGTGACCACTATATTTAAACTAACCTCCTCTAGCATGGGACACTTGCAAAACTAGAGCCACCCTAGAAATAAGCATTTCTTCAACTCGTGTTAGATTTTTTAGCAACAATGGTTCTGGGCCTGGGTCCATGCCACTTACAGAGCTAAATCTTGATGGGTGCCTTTTTTAGAATAGCATCTTACACATGTCATTGTTGACCCCGACATACTCATGTGCATCCCTATGTAGCTTTATCTACATATCTGACAAAAATAAAGGTTTGAAAGTGCATCTATGCAGCCGCAAAACCATTTTACCATAGAAAGGTAGCAATCATTGAATATTTCTTTCTTGAAAGCATTGTTGTTGTGGAGGTCCAGTAGGGGGATTGTTGTGGGATTGTATATAAGGGGTGACATCCACCATTGGAAATGGGCACTGTGAGGGAACATTGACAATAGGCAGAGCCACAGTTGTGCATGGTGTAGTTAGCCTTTGCTCCATGTATTTTGTTTGGCACTTCGCACAAATTTCCTCTCTATGTTGGCTATAGTACAAATGGTTTCGTTGTTTCTTTTACCCTTTTTAAATTTAACAAGTGATTGGGCTGTGGAACTTGAATGTACTTGCATATCCTAGAAGTATACATACAAGCTCAACCATATTAGCATATATGAATATACATGTATAACCATAGATATATTTAAAGTAGTAATAACACATAAACATGTAACAAAATATATATGTGTATCCATGTGTATATAAATGTATATCTATGGATGATCATAAAATGAGAAAAAATACAACTTAATCAAGGTATACTTTCCCACACTACAACATTCAATATTGCATTTACTTCAACCACCGCCATTGCACAATAGTGACAGGATGCATCAACCCTCACGTGAGCAAACACTTTTCATTCAGCTTCTACATATACATACACATACATATACATATACATATACATTTACATACATATACATATACATACATATGCATATACAAAAAGAAACAAGATGCATTAACCCTCGCATGAGCAAACACTCACCATTAAACTTCTGCATGTCAAGGCCACCAACTCCAACATCGCCAACCCACGTAATTACAAAGCTCCATTCCACCATTAAAAAAACTAGGTCAAGTCGCCTCCAACCGAGACATGTACATATGCATATACATATACATATACATACACATATGCATATATACATACACATACATATACATATATACATATACATATACATATACATATCCATGTGGATACACATGCACATACATATACATATACATATACACATACACATACATATACATACGCATATACATATACATATACATGGTAGGGATGTTTTTATCTACTGGAAAATATCAATGTGTATCTCCCTGCACATCTATATGCTTTGTCAACTTAAACCATGTGTGTATACACCCTAAAATGAAGAAAATTGGAAACAATAACACCAAATTTGCAACCAGTATAACAAAAAAGGAAATTTATACTTACAGAATCAAGATCTGAAGGCCGGTGGTTCACACCCTCAAAGCTAGAGTCTGCAACAAGAATAGTGGCAAATTTCAACGAATCAATATTAGGGGGCTCTGGAGACCCATCCACAAAACCTAATTCCATAGACATAGTTCTAGGAACTTGCTCCAAGGACAAAATGTTACAATTTGAGTTGAGTAATTGACATCTCTATTTCACAATAAAAATAAAAGATTAATGTATTGCAACATCCTAGTGACAATTGGTAGATAACTTAGAAATTTTGACCTCTAACCATTCCACTTCTAAAACTGGTCAAATAACATAGGATACAAGAACAAGAATAGAAATATACTTTTAATATAGACAAAACACCAGGGAATACATCAACAAGAATAAAAATGATAAATACATATGGATATACTCTTATATGTATCTATTTATCTTTGAGGTTGCTTATATATGTATCCATGCATTTTTTTATTATTTGACTATATTTCTACATATAACTATATGTAGATATTTGTATACATTGTTAGCTAGTCCTTTCACCCTTTCTTAACGAAACAATAGGCTATACAACAATAAGAATAGAAATTATTAAGTGCATATATGCATTGAATCTCTCATTTGTCTCTACATTTAGAAACACACACATATAACAAGATATATATATCCATATGTACACATGTGTATATCTATTTATATACACACTGTTACATCTAAATAGATGTGTATACTATTCTTTTTTCTCACTATGCAACTACTCCCCTTGAAATTTATGAAGAGAGTAAACATCAAGATTGAATTTTCCATCAATTGTCTAGTTAAGAAGGGTACAAATTCAAACCTTTTGTTTCCTATAGGATATTATCCACTCCAAAGTTAGACATTACTATAGGGAACAAAAGGTTTAAATTTGTAGCTTCTCAGCCAGTCAATTGATGGAAAATCTAGTCTATATGTTTGTTGTCTTCACAAATTTCAAGGGAACGAGTTCTTAATCTGCAATTGCTCCTATGTTAATAGGTATAATTCAAAAGGTGCACAACATCGGCATCATGTGGGACCTGCACAACATGCAAAGAAAAGAGAAAGCAAAGGGAAAAATTTATGCAAACCAGCAACATGTTTTTAACTTCAAATCTTATTAAAATATAAAAGCCATAGGGGGGCTCTTGGCCACCTCCAAATGTAAAATCAGAATGGGCAATTATTGTGTGATGTATAATGTAACTCCACAAAATTAGAGTCTACCTAAATACAAATAAAGATAGCATACACAATTGTTTAGATAGACATGTGCACATATAAATTATTGTTGCATTCTCAAATGGGACACAATGGTCTTGTTTTGTATATATCAATATATCTATTTGCCTATATGTATTTTTTTAAATATGGAATAGGGGATTCAATACATATATATAGACATAAATTTGAGCTACATTGCTTGCCACTAAATATTATAAACAAACAGAGAAATTGTAAAAGAGCTATTACATTAAATATTATAGAGAAATCATTTATGCAACATACCCATGTAAAATGACTTGTAGTAAATAATTTTCATTCTAACACCTCTTATACTATTTCTCTATTTCTCTTCAATATTTATTAACAAAGAACATAGCTTGAATCTTCTATTAATATGTTTCATGATATGCTTGAAGCTCCCTGAAACAAACTACCTAGGTCTGTTTATGTAAGGTGTGGAGCTTTGTAATTACGTGGGCTGCCAATGTCTTATATCAATATGTTCCATTATATTCTTTTTTCCTCATCTATTTCAACTTCCCCACAACAAACTCTTCTTCATGATATTCTTTTTCCCATTTACCCATAACAAATTGTTCATTATTGTAGTTTGTCTACTCTATTCTCCATATTTTAAACTTCTATTTAATGTGGGTTCTAGAACATCTATCATTTTCCTGTGATTCTTAAGTCTTTTCCTAATAGCTCTTTTCCAATTTCAATTGTTCTCTTATACCAATATGTTTCATGATTTTATTTTTTTCTCAAATTAAAAATATAAAGGTGAACAAATAAAAGAGCTATTAGAATAACACATAAAATCCACCAAACTATTTTTTCCTCCACACTTATACACATATCTTTTCAACTTTCCAAAAAAAATATTTAAACCCAATTCTTTATCACGATGCCTATTTACTTTACACTAATTTTAAAACTAAGCTACATTTCTTGACATTAAATACTGTGGAAAAATCATTTATGCAAAATAGCCATGTAAAACAACTTGTAGCAAATAATTGTTATTCTAACACCTCTTATAAAATTTCTCTATTTGTCTTCAATATTTATTAACAAAGAACATAGCTCAAATCTTGTATCAATAAGTTTCATGATATTATTTTTTCCTTGATAGATTTGAGTTTGCAACATATTATTGCTTACCTGAAATCCTATCACTATCTAGACAAGGTGTAACAGATGGCTTCTCAATTCAAGCTACATAATCTACTTGAAGCTCCCTGGAACAAATTGTTTGGGTCTATTTATGTAAGGGGTCAAGCTTACTAATTACATGGGATGGTAGTGTCTTATATCAATATGTTTCATTATATTCTTTCTTCCTCATCTGTTTCAACTTCCCCACAACAAATTGCTCTTCATGATATTATTTTTTTTAGTTCCCCATAGTTGTTTTACAATTTCCCTATTTTTTCTATAATATTTAGTTGGGAATAATGTAGCTCAAATTTTGAATTGACAAGGCAACTATGATTCTTAAGTGTTTTCCTAATAGCTCTTTTCCAATTTCATTTTTTGTCTTGTACCAATATGTTTTATGATATTCTTTTTTTCTCAATTGTTTGAACTTCCCCATAACAAACTATTCTTCATGATATTCCTTTTTCCAGTTCCCCATACCAAATTGTTCAATATCGTACTTTTCCTATTCTATTCTCCATATTTTAAAGTTCTATTTAATGTGGGTTTTCCAGCATCTATCATTTTCTTGTGATTGTTAAGTGTTTTTCTAATAGGTATTCTCCAATTTCCCTTCACCCAAAAACTTTAGATATGAACATCTATGTATGTGAAATTACTTACAAAGAATATTCAAAGTAAAGAACCTATTCATGATCAAAACAACACAACATTAAATAGAATATCTCTATTCTATTCCTCCTAAAAAACAAAAGATAACATAAAGTAATCTAACTCCCAAGGTCCTAGTAGTGGGTTCTCAACTATGTTGATGTTACTCAATGGCCAATGTAACTATAATATTCAAGGGGCTTTTGCTGGTAATAAGGAACCAAACTGCATTAGATCAACTATTCTACATTGGGTGGGTTTAAATAAATAAAAAAAGATGGATCATGCCTTTAGAATAGTAAAATATGAATAAAACTTCTTAATATCTAGGCATGCACATTAATAATGAGTGTTTCTTTATCCAACAAAAACCACAACATGATGCAATCCATAGATTAATCTACACCACTGCATACATGCATAGTGCTAATTCAACAACCATGACCATTCACTAAAATTTACTTCAAGATTTGAAACAAACCACTCACTCATTGCTAAACACATATCAAATAGGCATAACAGTAATTTCATTCACAAATAACTCAATGAGATAATCTTGAATCTGGTTTTCCCTATTGATTTGCATCAAATAGAAAACATTTAGGCACATCAACTCACTAGCATATGGATTGATTATGAATCATTAACCTTATCAAATATGTCCAAAGTTAAAATAACATAAAAACTATATAAAACTGTAAAAGAGTATCCAAGTTCAACTGAACTTTCAAAGTATCTTGCTAACAATTCATGAAATCCTAAGACTATGATTCCTATCTTCTATCATCAGGTGGTAAAATCTTTCTTCAATCAGCCTACCTTTACAAAATAGAGCCCAAAAGTACATATAGACATGTCATGTGTAATTTTCTCTCAATTAGAAAATCAGATCCACAAATTAAGGAAAAAGGACTGCATGAAGGAACTAGACTAGTTGATCTTCAGTTCCAAGGTTGATTGCTTTGTTGTACAAAATTTTGATTCCCAAAAAGGAAGGTAGAACAAGCAGTTGAGAACTTTAGTTCAACTCATGTCAAAACCTTGCAAAATAGGAGAGGAGAGGAAGTTGTGTCAAGAGAGAATGTTTTGCTGCCAGCTCACTCCTTCATTGCTTGATCAAGGAGATACTCATCATAGCTTGAAAATATTTGTTGAAGGATGTCCATATCAAACCCATCTAACCAATTGTCCTCAAACTTGACTCTTTTTAGCTTTGCTAAGGAAAATTCCCACATATCTTTCAACTTGATTAGTTCCCTCCTAGTAGCTTTTATCTCATCTATGATGTCCATGAGTCTATCTAATAACAAGTCTTATCCATCATCTCCCTTTTGCATCACATTTTCAAATCTAATTCTTTGCTTCTCCTTCATCTTATCTAGAGGAAGATCTTCTTTAACTGGGATGTCCACATTAAGCAAGATAGTCACCATTACCTCCAATTCATCAATTTGTTCATTCAAGTCTTTACTAGCCTCTTTAACTTCATTCTCATGCTCATAGATGAATTTGGATTTGAACTGGATTATATTTAAGGTCTTTTCAACAAAATATGCATTGTCCTCTTCAAGAATTGATTTCTCTATGAGAGTGGACTTAGGCACCTTGCTGATGTCTTTTAGCTTCTTGACATATTCTCTGTATTCTTCATCTTATTTCTCTAAGACCTCAACGTGCTGGTTCATTTCCCCTACTAACTCAAGTGCTCCTTCAGGAATCTTGAAACCATCAACTAGAAACTATCCAACCTCCTAATTAAGCCTATCAATCCACCTGTCAAGCATCCCCACCTTACTCCTCATCTACACTAAGTCATCAATCGCTTTCTTGCTAAGTAGGACTAGGGTCTCTGGAGCAACAACTTGTTGAGACATCCTTGAGAATTTATGAAACTAATCCAATTAAGCCTTAATTTCATCCTTCTTTTGTTTTTCCCTTATCATTCTAGATTTGGTGGAGGAAGCTACACTATCAATTAGGTTCATCTATTGGTTCCTTGTAGGTCTCCCCAAATTAACAGTACCCAATTGATAATCAGTTATCTGCATATCTTCCTTGTCCTTGTCCACCACTGGAATTGCACATTCAGCCACAATTTCTCCTACATTTGTAAGTTTGGTGGAATGAAGAGATCTAGCCTTCTTCTTGGGTATTTCCTTCTCAATTTCCTTCATCATTTCATCCTAATTGAGAGGTTGAGGTTGGACTATTTTATTTTTCTCAAGGTCAAGTTTTAACTAAGTTGGAGAAGTATGAGTAGTGATCACCTGTGTTGAAGAAGAGGCATAAGTGGCAGAGGATAAAGGTTGCAATATGGTGTTTCTAGGTTGAGAATCAACCTCTTGCACATTTTTTTGTTCCCTTTGTGCATGTCTTCTTGTGCAAGTCTCCCAGCCTCTTCTTTATCCTTTTTCTCTTGCAACCCTTTGGTTTCCAACTCCTTTTTCAGGCATTCTTCTTCCAATCTCTTTTCTTCATACACCTGGTCTCTCTATTTTTCCAGTTCCTTGACATAGTCCCATGCCTTTTTAGATCTTTTCTCATATAGAAAATCTCTCCGGCCTCCTTTTCTCTTTCAAGGCATTCTACTTCTTCTTTCCTTTTTCATGTTGCTTATATAGCCTTGAATTTAGTCTCAAGGGATTCCCTTTCTCTTCTCTATTTGAGCTCTTCCTCCCTTTTCTATTGTTGTTGTTTTATCAATACACCCGCTTTTGTTTTAGCATTAATCTCCTTTTGTTTAGCCAATGCCTCAGCTTGTGCCTTGGCATCTGCTTCTCTTTTAGCATCCTCAAATAGATTCCACTGATCTTATTCTATCAAGACATGTTCAGTCCTTGCATCTTCAGTTTCATCAAGAGATACAACCACGTGAGTATCCTTGTTAGATGGAGTAGCCTCAAAATCTATGTCAATGTTGTGAATCTCAATCTCAGGCTCCTTCTCCTTAAAGGATTCAGCTTCTTTGTGGAGGGTTCCCACAAACATTTCTACACTTGTTTGCTCTGTGATAAGAGGCTGAGTTGATGCCTCTCCTGCAACAGATGTCGAGGCACCAATTTCTGTTGCAACCTCCTCTCCATGTGCCTTAGGCAGATCCTGAGCAACAATTTCCCCTCTAGAATTGGGAGGGAAAAATTCCATGGGCTCCTTAGGAGGCATTCTTCTTTTTTTGCTCTTGTATTGGGCGGTTCCTACATCCTTTCTCTTTTTAGAGGCCTAAGCATCTTATTCCTAAACTCTCATCACAACCCATTGGATGCTCCTATCCAAGATCGGTCTTGCAATTTTCTTTATGTCAATAGACTCCTTAGCATTCCAATCCACTAGATCAAGGTCCTTGGTTCCTATTTTCTTAGCATCATATTGGGGATCTAAAGCTACCCCGTCATCTGACAATGTCTTAGGGATATCCTCCTTTACCCCATACTCAATCATGAGTGGGATAGGAAATCTTTCATAGTTTCTTCTCCTTAGATCATATTCATCTTGCAGATCCATCCAAAAATCCTCTAGAAAATTAAAGTGTTTATCAAAAATAGTGGGGAGAAAACCCTACATCTTATGCCTAGGATCAAAATGCTTCCTAGAAGTGTATAAACCCAACTTCAAATAAATTGGCTCTTCACATATTGCTTTGGCTACCACATTATGTGCACAACAATAATCACCCAATTTCATGGTGAATTTTTGGCAACTAGTCTTGTGTTTGGTACCAAACTTGAAGTTGACCCTCAATGATTGATGGATGAATTCCATTAAAACCATCATGTTGCTACAACATTTGGGAAATAGATGTGGGTGGCCATCAAAACCAGCTAGTCTAAAATAGGTAAACTTGGGGTATTAGATATACCAATGTCCCCACTCTGCAATGAAGGTCGTGGCCTCTCTGCTTAGTTTATAACCAGCATCTCCTGTTAACTGGTTAATGATAACATATAGAAATGCATCATTAACTCTCTTGTAGTGTGACTATGAGGTATACAAGGTGAGTTGGTCATAATGATCCCATACACTTTTTTGTCCTTGGGCTTCTCCCACTATGCCCATTGCATTCAATCCTGAAAAGATGCCCCTCCTGGCAGTTGCATAGATCACATAAGAGGTCATGAAGAAACTCTTGGTTTCTCTCACTCTAATCATCTAGTTATGTATGCATTCTGACATAATCATGGGCCAATCAAATTATTACCTGCCATCTAGGATAGTTTGGATGAATGGAAATATCCATTCTTTGAATTGGGAGGCATCTATTTTCCCAAATACTCTAGAGAGCATCATTATTATATCTGCAATCTCTTTGTAGAAGTCTACCCTTTTAGGTTGATCAGGAAACTTGGTTAGGGAATTTTTCTCAACTCTCATCCAAGTCTTTTTCATATGAGTTTTTCTAATTTCCTTCTTGTCACTTTACAGCTTCAATGCCTCTACTTCATTGAGCTTCTTGGGAGTAGGTGTGTTGAACAAGACTCTAATCATTTGTTATGTGAGGTCAATAATGGCATTCCCCTGCAAATCCACTCATTGTCTGGTAGCAGGATTATATGCTCCAACTATAGTAATTATCAATTTAGGATATTGGACTGATAAGGGGAAGAGGGCAATGTGTGCCAATCCAGATTGGACAATTCTCTTTGTCCTCCTAGTTACCTCCTCACCAAATTTCTCCAAGAGTAACTCCTCATAATTGAATGAGCCCAAGTTGGTATCAGTGATGTCTACCCAATTAGAATCCACTTTGTTGGTGGTGAGAGTAGCTTCCTGATGTTTGTACCTCAGGGTGTATGGGAGTTGCTCCACTTTTATCCTTTTAGGTTTGGCTCCTTGCCTTGAGCTTTCTGTAGGTTGCCTCCTTTGAGAAGCCTCCTCTAATGCTCATGACATCTCTTACTTGTATAATTAAACCCTATATTAGATGAACAAAAATCATAAGAAACAATACACCATTAAATACCTTTCTCTACTTCCTCAAGCCAACTTTCATACTTAGTCAAATTTAATATTTATCAAAAGCGGAGTCACAAAAGAATAAGTCACAAGAAATCCACTTTAACACAAAGCGGGATCAAGACCGGAACAAGACAGGAGGTAGGATCAAGACAAAAAATGAACTTGAAACCAATTGCTAGTTCCAAGTTTGACCTCCACTCCGGTTCTACTTCTACCAAAGGGCAAGTATGAAGACCAAAGATGCAAATACCTATGGGACGAGTTCATTCTCGAGTCTGCTTCTGCCAATTTACTGATCAAAATGAAGCAAATTCTTGAAGAGGTGGTCACATGAGCTTAAGGACCAAAGTCACATGGAATAATATGGGAATCAGATAAAGGGGCTAAATTCACCCCTTTGATGGAATAAAGACCACTATTTAACTCTAAGGGCTAGGTATTTGTAAAGGTCGTCAAACAAACCCTAGTTTTCTTGATGCATCAACTTAGATAATTAGGGCATCAAATGCCTAACATGTGAATCACTAAACCAACGTGGGAATATGATCAAAGGGGTCTCTAAAAAAATCCTCAAGCATTCAAAGAACTGAGAATCCCATCAAACTAAACCCTAGTTAGAAACTAGGGCACAATAGAATGGACCTACCATGAAAGCAATAGAAAAATAAAAAACAAACAAATGAAAAGACAAGAAAGCAAAATGGAAAAAAGAAGGAAAGGAAAAAAAAACAAAAGACACAAAAGAACAAGCAAAGATTCATAGAAAATAGAATCTCATGAATGTGCAAGAAGAAAACAAGCAAGAATGCGAAAAACAAATGAAAAAGCAAATAGGAAGAGAGTGAGAAAAGACCCTACCTCAAAATTCCAACAATAGAGGTTGAAATCAGATAAGAATTTTCCCACCACACACCTCTGCAATCAAATTGTGCTCCTCTCATAGTTACCCTAGCTCTGGTTTGCTAAAACAACTTAGACAATAATGATAATGAGCTAGTTAACCTTGATTAAGGTTTAAAAACCATTTCGCACATGTGAGGAGGCTATAATTAATGCCATAAATGTGGTTGGTCAAGGGTAGAGAAAACAACAAAAATGATCAGTCAACTCATGTGGAAATCAAAGGCAGGGTGGACGCAAACCTGGATCTAGCACAGAACAAGAAACCTTTAACAAGTTTCTTACCCAACTATGATTCTAGTTCTAGTCTCGTGAAAAGGACTAAGAACAAATGGAAAACAAGGGTGGAGTCAGAACCAAAACTAGACATGGAACTATTACAAAGTTCCAAGTTCAGTTATGATTCCAATTTTGTTCCCAACAAAGGAACAAAACACCAAAACAAGGACAAAGACAACGGGAAGTGGAACTGGAACAAAGACTAGGCCCGATCGAGACGAAAAACACAAGGCCAACGAGCCGGAGTGGGACTGGAACAAAAATAGGGAATGGAACTTTTACAAAGTTCCAAGTTCAATACCCATTTTGGTTTCACTTCTACCAGAGCCAAAAAAAAGAACAAGGAAATGACAAAAAACTCAAGGGAGAAACAGACCCAAGAGCACAAGACAAACAAAAAGATAACAAAAAAGAAACATGAAACAAGGGTAGGACCAAAACTAGAATCAAATCCGGACTTGCAAATTTGCAAAAAGTTCCAAGTCTAGTTTCCATTTTGGCTCTGGTTTCACCAAAACAAAAGAAACAGAGACTTAGGAGAAAGAACGAACAACTACTAAAATCCAAAAATAAAACAAGGACAAAACAAAAACAAGGGGGACCCATTTTGATCCAAAACAAAATGGGGTGGTTATGCAAGGCATAAAAAATGGCGAATCGGTAGGGAAAATGGTTTACCCATTTTCAAGACATTGAAGAATTCAATCACCTAGAACCTCTAGTTTATAAACATTCTAACTCAAGTAAGATCAGATAATTTGAGCAAGGTTGAGCTGGAATCTCATATGTAAATCAACATGAATTATTTCAAATCTGAGTGTGTGCATATAAGGGGCATCTTCTTTATAAAAAATTTCTTCACCTCAGAACCATTATACCTAAGATTCAAGATACATAGGTTGAGTCCTATAACTGTTGTGCAATAAAATCCTAGGCATTGCTCTGTTGCTAGTCAGGTGTTCATAGACCCAATGGAGATACCTCTAATTATCTCAAAGCATCGCTCTACTACCAGACAGGCATCCATAGCCCCAATAGAGATACTTGAATCACCCATTTGATATTGATTTTTCCTTCTTTCAATGGTTTTCTTTTCTTTCTTTTCATAGGCCCTTCACTTGCAAGAATTCTTTATCAATTTTTTCTCAATACTCGGATGTGATTAATCTGACACGTGGGTTGACAACTACCATGGACTTTATGATAGTATTGGGAATTGGATTTTTCACTTGAACCAAAGATACAACCCTGAGATAAATAGTAATTTTACATAGGTAGATGTTTTATCTATTTTGTGATAGATTTTGATCATGGTTCATGAGATTGTTTACAATATACCTTATTCAGAATAAATTTTTGAACCATTATTTAAAAATGATCATAATACAGTAGTTTAAAATGAAATCCTTCAACAGACATATCTGAAAATACCTAAACCAATTTCTCTCCTAGTATCCATGGTATTATTTGAATAACAACCCCTTCATTTCAAAATGGACAGAAATGAAGGTCCCCAAAGACCAAAACAAAACAAGACAAAACAACAAAAAGAAAGCACAAAGAAAACAAGCAACCAAACAAACAAACCAAAAACAAGGATGACTAATTACATATATACAATTAGCAAAAAATAGACCTTCATGGGCCGAAGTAGTGCTTGGGAAACTGACCATTGACAGGAAATGGAACAGGTTCTCCTATTAAGGTGCTCAGATGAAAATCTTCTCACCTAGGATCTCAGCTATTTGATATGGACCCAACCAAAGTTTATCAAACTTTTGGTGGTCTCCCTTTTCTCCTTAGCTTTATCCCACAGCAACACAAGATTTGATATCCTAAAGGCCTTTATTTTGGCCCTCTTTTCAAACCAACATTTGACAAGAGGCTGATGTTAAGAGAACTATTGTAAAGCAACATCTCTTTGTTCTTCCATGTTTAGTAGACTAGTTAGTCTAACCTTTATCTGATCACCCTTTGAATAAAATTCTTGCATAAACCTAAGGAGAGGTATTTGCAAGTGTATTGGAAAGAAGGGCTCTTGGTCGTAGACTAACTTAAAAGGTGAATTTCCTAGGGTGGCTTTAATACAAGTTTGATCTACCCATAAGGAAAATTTCAGCTAGGTATGTCAGTCCCTAGGGTTGTTTTCTAGCAATTTTATAATTACTTCCAACATGTTCTTGTTGGTAGACTCAGCTACTCCATTTACCTGAGGGTAGTAATTATATGAATATTTCAAAATAATTTTATGTTCATAGGCCCATTGAATGAACTCAACAAAAGAGAAAGGAAGGCCATTATCACATACCAAGGAAAATGGTACTCCAAACCTGGTTATGATGCTTTCATTGAGGAACCTGATGATCACCTCCACAGTTTTTTTTTTGCAAGGCTAAGCCTCGGTCCATCACGTATAGTAGTCTTTGGTTGTCAAGATGAATTTATGAAATGTAGAAGATTTTGGATTAATAACTCCCATAAAATCTAGTTCCCATTGGGTGAATGGTCTCACTTCATACACTGGCTGCAAAGGCATCACTGGATTTTATTCCTTGCATGTAGAGGTCTGGCATGAATGAAATGTCCTGAAATGTTAGTGCGCATCTCAAAATACATGGGGCCAATAGTATTCTAACCTAAAATTTTGATGGGCCAATGAATCAGTGGATCCATTCCCTATTCCATGTCTACCATGAAACTCAGTAATAGCATGTTTGGCCTCCTACTAATCCAAACAACATAGGTAAACTCCTTCAAAATTTCTTCTGTATAAGGATCCTCCTTTAAGCATATAATGAACACTCTTCATCCTCAATGCTCTCCTTTGAGTAGCATTCATCCCCTTTAGGCATCTATTATCAAGGAGGAAGAAGATCAGATCTGTGTACCAAGGATCCTTTGTGAATGATTGTATAGTGTACTGCTGGTAGGTGATACTCTTGTCAACATCTACCATAGCCTTAGATAAGCCCTATCCTAAGATGCGCTTCATTGGATGGATTTCTAGATCAAATTCTTGTAAAATGGCCATCCATTTTCCTCTTCTCTCCCCTAATTCACTCAGCATTAGGAGACACTTCACAGCTAGATCTGGAACTATGACAATGACCTGACTCTGAAGGATGTAGTGCCTGAATTTCTTTGTTACTCTCACAAGTGCAAAGGCCTTCTTTTCAAGTGGTGGATACCTAACTTCTACATTTTTGAATGGGGAACTCATGAAAGTAATAGGCCTTTCATCCCACTCGCCTCTTCGTTGTGTTAAGATAGTCACACATGAATGATCAGATGCAAAAGAATAGATATAGAAGGGCTTTAGATAATCTAGGCTGGTCAAGACTGGTGCCTCATATATTGACTATTTAATTTGTGCAAAATCAGACTTAGCCTCATTACTCCATTCTACTTTTGCATCTTTTTTCATCATCTCATTAAGAGGTTTGACAATTTCTATAAACCCCATTATCAATTTTCTCACAAAATTGACCCTTCCAAAGAAAGATCTCATTTTCTTTTTACTACCTGGCATTGTCAATTTTAAGATGGCTTCAACTCTATCAGGGTCTATGGATATCCCTTTTTTTGATATTACATGGCCTAAGAGTTTCCCTTCAAAAACTCCAAACACACATTTTTTTGGATTCAAAGGGACACCATAGGCTATACATCTTTTAAGGACTTTTGCTAAATCAGTAGCATGGTCCTTTATGTTCTTAGAGAAGATAGTTAAGTCATCAACATAAATGATGATACACTTACCTATTAAATCTTTGAATTCCATGTCCATTACACACTGAAAAGTAGCTCCAACATTGATAAGATCGAATGGCATCCTCTGATAGGAAAATGTCCCCCACTTGGTAGTGAAGGCATTTTTCATTCTGTCCTCATGACTAACAAGCACTTGATTATACCCAGAATAGCCATCCAAGAATGGCATCATTTGGGATCCATTAACAGTTTGTAATACCTCATCAAGAGAAGGAAGTGGATAGTTATCCTTCTCTAAGGATTTATTTAGGTTCCTAAAATCAACACACAATTTGATCTCTCCACTTTTGTTCCACACTAGAACCAATTTTGCAACCCAAGGGAAGATTATTCTTGTAGACAATAGCTTTTGCACTTCCTTCTAAATTAATGGATTGATCAAAGTGTTCACCAGGCATTACTTTTGACAAAAAAAATTGCTTCTGGCTTCAAAGGTATGGTATGTGTGATCGGTCTTTCAATCTTCATAACCCCAAGCAATTGTTGCAATATCTTGTTTCAACACCTTAATTATATGATCTCTTATTTCCTCAAGGAAGGTTTTTCCTATATAGACATTCCTTTCTAGACCTAAATCATCCAAATTGATAGATTCATACTTTCCTCCATCACTTTCTATTGGCACCCTTTCATGAGCTCGAGGATCAGAGTCAAATATTCTTTCCAAAGCTACCATTCCCTTACTAATGTTGTTGCTTTTCAAATTCAATATCCCTTTTGTGTCACAATTCTCAAGATCCCAATCTCTGTGGTCTCTTTCTAATTCATCAATTATTTTCCCCTTGAAGACATTAGAACTTTCCAAGAAAGTAAGTATATGTTGGTCATCATCAAATACCTAAAAAATGTTAGAAATTATCCAGGATAGCTAGGAAGGAGACTAGTTCAACTAAAAATATCTTCAATTTGGAGTCTTGCATAGGCTCCAAAGTGCTAGTAGTAATGGCAAGGGCATCTGCAATCCAATTGTCTTCCCTAGGAATCAAAGTGATTCCAAAAGCGTCAAAATCCTCAATCAGATTCCAAACTCTATTTTTGTATGTAACCAATCTTTTGTTGTGACAAGTATATTGGCTACAAACTTGCTTCACAATAACCTCAGAATCTCCCATAACCATGAGAGTTGTGACCTTCTTCTAATGAGAAAACATCAGTCCTCAAGCAAGCACTTCATATTCTACCACATTGTTTGTGTAGCCAAACTGCAACCTGTAAGATGCAAAGTATGTCTTCCCTTTTGGGTTGGTTAGTTTAATTCCTACTCCACTCCCTGATTTGGACTTAGAGTCATCAAATTTAAGACTCCATAACTAGTATGGAGCTAGGATTTCTTTCTTCTTTAGGATTACAGGTGATGGCCTGATAAAAGTGTGTGGCAACTTGGACTGTTGTTGGCCATCAAGATTTAAAGGTAGTTGTGGGAAAGGTTGGTAAGAAGATTCTCCTATATTCAAAACCTATTCATGAACAACTTCTTGAACCTTTTCTTGGATCTAATCATAATTTAGCACATTTTTCAATAATTCCTTAGGAATTGGAAGGGTATCCAAGGCTGGTGTAATTGACAAAGACTGAGATTCCTCATTCTCTCTTTAGAATTTCGAGCATAGAACCTGAGTCTGCTCAAGTTGGGAAGGATCTTCCTCTTGGGCGAGACTGGTTCTAGTAAGGATGGTAGCATCTTTAGCATCAAATGAAAATTTATTGGTGAGTGTTTGAGGTCTGCATTCACAAGTTTATTCAGCCTGGAAGATATGGTTTAAGATATCTACATAAGGTTGGCATGTCAACTCAGAATGATTCTGATAATGAATTCTACACCAATTAGGAAGCAACAAACTCCTCAAATCAGCTTCTTCTCCCAACACCAGCCTATCTTGTTGCAACTTTCTAATTAGAAATTGTTGGTTAACCAAGGTCATCAGGTCACTCTGTTCTAGGGGCAATGTATCACCAAGATTGAGAATTGAGAAGGTCATGATCTCCTCCCTCTTATAAACACCTATCTCAGTCTCGAAGTAAGCTACTTTGTTGGGAGAATCATATTCAGTAATCATATGTTTTAGCCTAGGCTCACTCTCAATCCTGATTTGTGATGCCATCCCTTTCAAGGGTAGCCACATGTATGAGAAGTCCAAGGAAAAATATCCCCCAATGCTCTTCATTAAATCAAAGCTTAGAAGCATGTTGTATGTTTCTAGGATATCATCCACTTGGATATCCATGTAAGTTTGGATCCTTGGGTTAGATCCAACATGTACATGAATATTCTTCAATTCTCCTACCACATTGACTTCTGTTTTATCCAATTAAATGACCTTTTTTTTTTCTAAAGGGGACTCAAACCTAACTTCCTCCAAATTGAGAATGGCATGACATTTCTTGATGCCCTAGAGTCCAATAAACAATTGTAAAAATTCTTTCCAAAAATTCTTAAACTTAAAAGGAAAGGTGGAGTGCCTATCTTACCTTTATAGAGGGTTGCATTCATCTCATTTGTGGGAGTCACCTTTTCTTTTCCTTTTGATTGGTATGCTTCCTCCAGAGCCTTCAACAAAATTTCTCATTGGTTCAAGCACCACTTCATGATGTCAAAGAAAGACAATGAAGTCTTTTGTCCCTGAATCTCTGCAATGAAATCAAACTATGAATCATTCCTAAATTGATACTTAGGGAAAGTAGGTGGGTTACCTTTATTCTAAGATTTAAATGGCCCCTTTGGTGGTGGTGGGTTGTTATCTACATTTGGATTTGGTGGGACCATGTTGTTAGGAGGGGCAAATGTAGTAAATGGTCCCTTATTCTAATTTCTTAAGAAATGACCTCCCTTGGTTTGGAAGGCATGGGCATCGTATATGTCTTCCAATACTTCATTCTCTTCCTAGCTGGGAAATGGAAGTTTTTCATCAAAAATTCCATAAGACATGGTGGTATCCGTTGATCCACTAGACTTGTTGGATGAACCTTGAAACGGAGCATTAGCCTATGTAGTTTTGACCATCTTTTCCATTTTTGGGCAGTTAACCTCAGAATGAGCTACAATATCGTTCAGCCTGCACCAATTTGTCATAAAGTTCAAATATGCCACATTTGTAGTGTGTGGTTTTTCATCATCGCTTGATAATTATGGGAAACTCCCCCATTATTAGGTCAAGTATTCCATGATCTATTGTTGTTAGACCTCTAATTGTATCCCTTATTCTAAATTTGATAATTTTGGTTAAGGAATTTTGGTTCTAAGAGTTCCTATTGGCATTTTGATTATGGTTGGAGTAACCACTCTTATTAGAATACCCTCCCTAATTTTGATAACCTTGATATTGGTTCTAAGGAGTGTTTTTTCTAATTTGGTCCATGTCATTGGACATCTAAGATAGACTCTTCTTGAGAGTTTCCATTTCATTGGTCAACTAGAATGTTCATTCACTCTCTGCAATTTTCACAGCAGATGGTTGATTAACAAGATTTGACCCTCCAACTTGATTATGGTAGTTTTGTGACTGCTAGGAGGAGTCCTAAGCATTGTTAGTGAAAAATGGAAGGAGATGTGAGGTTTGTAACTCAGAAGTGGGTCCATAATGGGAATAAGACATTCTTGGGACCATGTTGAATAGAGGAGTTGGGTTAGGAATTTGATACCCTATAGGAGGAAGAACTCCTCCTAAACTCCCCAATTGAAAGCTTATTTGTTCTTTCGATTTGATGGCTAGGTGATAAATTTTAGAGAAAGAATCAATTTCAGTGGCACCATTTATCCTCTGCAAGAGTAGGCCAATCAAAGGATCCACAACCCTTAAATATTCCAAAATGGTAATATTCGTAGTGACCAAGTAAGGATCATGTAGCCTTCAGTACATTCTTTGGAACCTTGTGTTGAATAATGGCAATGGTTCATGGGGTTATTTTCTTATGGTAGCAAATTGGTGATACAAAATGGCAAGGTCTACATAGACTCGAAACTCATTGATAAAGGAATTTTCTAAGTTTTTCCAACTCAGAATAGACCCTTGTGGTAAATTCAAATACCAATTGTATGCCATGTCACCCAAAGAGTAGGGGAATAACCTACACACAACATCATGGTGAGCTACTTGAGCCTGAGTATAAGCATCCTTAAATACCTGTATGTGCTCTTCAGCACTTCTTGATTCCCCATGCATATATTTGGTACAAAATATCTCTAGATTCTTAGGAAGATCATGTATACCCCTAGGGATAGTCCCTAGTGGAGAGGGGTTATTCATAAAGAAAGCCATGGGTGGTGGTGGGACTGGTTGAGCCAGTTGTGGAATGGGTGAGTTTGGTCGGTGAGGTGGTGTGGGTGGATTTTGTGGAAACCCAGGAGGGGTGAGCAGTGGTGAAAATGGTGGAATCAAGAATATATCAGCCTAGGACCTATACCTAATAGGGGTTTGGAGTTATACTAATGGTTCTAGATTATGAGAAGATCTAAGAACTCTTTCATACCTATCTAGTGAGAATGACCCAATTCGAGCCAATTTGTTCCCCAAGATCTCCTTCTAGTGCCAGATCTATTGATGGCCAAAACAACACAACAACATTAAATAGAATATCTCTATTCTATTCCTCTTGAAAAAGTAAGATGACATAAATTAATCTAACTCCCAAGGTCTCGGTAGTTGGTTCTCAACTATGTTGATGTTACTCAATGGCCAATGTAACTATAATATTCAAGGGGAATTTTCTGGAATAAGGAAAAAAATTGCATTAGTTGAACTATTCTACATTGGGAGGGGGGTTAAATAATTAGAAAAATATGGATCAGGGCTTTAGAATAGTAAAATATGAATAAAACTTCTTAATATCTAGGCATGCACATTAATAATGAGTGTTTCTTTATCCAACCAAAACCACAACATGATACAATCCATAGATTAATCTACACCACTACATAGATTCATAGTGCTAATTCAACAACCATAACCATTCACTAAAATTTACTTCAAGATTTGAAACAAACCACTCACTCATTGCTAAAACACAAATCAAATAGACATAATAGTAATTTCATTTAAAGGTAATTCAATGAGATACTCTTGAATCCAATTTTCCCTATTGATTTGCATCAAATAGAAAACATTTAGGCACAACTCACTAGCATACAGATTGATTATGAATCATTAACCTTATCAAAGATGTCCAAATTTAACAATAACATAAAAATTGTATAAAACTATAAAGGAGTATCCAAGTTCAATTGAACTTTCAAAGTATCTTGCTAAAAATTCATGAAATCCTAAGACTATGATTCATATTTGCTATCATTAGGTGAAAAAATATTTCTTCAATCAGCCGACCTTTACAAAAAAGATCCCAAAAGTACATATAGACATGTCATGAGTAAGTTTCTCTCAATCAGAAATTTAGATCCACAAATTAAGGAACAAGGATTGCATGAAGAAACTAGACTAGCTATTCTTTAGTTCCAAGGTTGATTGCTTTGTTGTACAAAATTTTGAATCCCAAAAGGGAAGGTAGAACTGGCAGATGATAACTTTAGTTCAACTCATGTCAAAACCCTAAAATAGGAAAGGAGAGGAAGTTGTGTGAAGAGAGAATTTTTTGTTTCCAAATCACTCTTGTGTTGCCTGATCAAGGAGATACTTATCATAGCTAGAAAATATTTGTTGAAGGATGTCCATATTAGGCCCATCTAACCAATTTTCCTCAAACTTGCCTCTTTTTCAACTCTTCGTAGGAAAATTCCCACATATCTTTCAACTTGATTAGTTCCCTCCTAGCAGCTTTTATCCCATCTTTGATGTCCATGATTTTGTCTAATAACAAGTCCTCTCCATCATCTCCCTTTTGCATCACTTCTTTAAATCTAATGCTCCACTTCTCCTTCATCTTATCTAGAGGAAGACCTTCTTTAACTAGGATGTCCACATTAAGCAAGATATCCACCATTTCCTCCAATTCATTAATTCATTCATTCAAGTCTTTACTAGCCTCTTGAACTTCATTCTTATGCTCATAGATGAATTTGGATTTGAACTGGATTATATTTAAGGTCTTTTCAACAAAATATACATTGTCCTCTTCAAGAATTGATTGCTCTATGAGAGTGGACTTAGGCACCTTGCTAATGTATTTTAGCTTCTTGACATGTTCTTTGTATTCTTCATCTTTTTTCTCTAAGACCTGAGCATGTTGGTTAATTTCCCCTACTAACTCAAGTGCTCCTTCATGAATCTTGAAACCATCAACTATCAACTCTCCAACCTCTTTATTGAGCCTGTGAATCCACCTATCAAGCATCCCCACCTTACTTCTCATCTACACTAAGTCATCAGCCTCTTGCTGAGTAGGATTGGGTTCTCTGGAGCAGCAGCTTGTTGACACACTAGAGTGGAGACATTTTGAGGAATTTATGCAACTAATCCAATTGAGCCTTAAGTTCATCCTTCTTTTGTTTGTCCTTGATCATTCTGGATTTGGTGGAGGAAGCTAAAATATCAATTAGGTTCATTTGTTAGTTCCTTTTAGGTCTCCCCAAATTAACAGTACCCAATTGATAATCAGTTATCTTCATATCTTCCATGTCCTTGTCTGCCACTGTAATTGCACATTCAACCACAATTTCCCTGCATCCATGAGTTTGGTGGAATGAAGAACTCTAGCCTTCTTCTTATGTCTTTCCTTCTCAATTTCCTTCATCATTTCATCCCAATTGAGAGGCTAAGGTTGGACTATTTTCTTTTTCTCAATGCCAAGTTTTAACCAAGTTGGAGCAGCATGAGTAGTGATCACTTGTGTTGAAGAAGAGGCATCGGTAGTAGATGATAAAGGTTGCAATATGGTATTTCTAGGCTAAGAATCAACCTCTTGCACATTCTACGATTCCCTTTGTGCATCTTCTTGTGCAAGTCTCTCAGCGTCTTCTTTATCCTTTTTCTCTTGCAACCTTTTGGCTTCCAACTCCTTTTTTAGGCTTTCTTCTTCCAATCTATTTTCTTCATACACCTGGTCTCTTTTTTTTCTAGTTCCTTGACATAGTCCCATGCTTCTTTAGATCTCTTCTCAAATAAATCAAGCTCTTCATCCTCCTTTTCTCTTTCAAGGAATTCTTCTTATTCTTTCCTTTTCTATGTTGCTTCTATAGCCTTGAATTTAGCCTCAAGGACTTCCCTTTCTCTTCTCTGTTTGGCCTTTACCTCCTCAAGATCATGGATCTTCTATAGTAGGTCCAGTTTATCCATCTCTTCCTTAGTTTTGAGCTCTTGCTCCTTTTGTTGTTGTTGCTTAGTCAATTCATCATCCTTGGCTTGAGCCTCCAATTCTTGATTTTCTATCAATACATTTTCTTCTGCTTTAGCATCAATCTCCTTTTGTTTAGCTAGTGCCTCAACTTGTGCCTTGGCATCCTCAAATAGCTTCCATGGATCTTCTTATGTCAAGACATTTTCAATCCCTAGATCCTCAGTTTCATCAAGAGATGCAACCACATGAGTATCCTTATTAGATGGAGTAGCCTTACAATTTGTGTCAATGTCATGAATCTCAATCTCAAGCTCCTTCTCCTTAAAGGATTCAACTTCTTTGTGGAAGGTTCCCATAGGCATTTCTCCACTTTGTTTCTCTATGATAAGAGGCTGAGTTGATTCCTCTCTTGCAATATATGTCGAGGCATCAGGTTTTATTGAAACCTCCTCTCCATGTGCCTCAGGAAGATCCTGAGTAGAAGCTTCCTCTCCAGAATTGGGAGGGAAAAATTCTAAGGGCTCCTTAGGAGCCATTCTTCTTTTTTTCCTCTTGTATTGTGTGGTTCCTGTAACCTTTCTCTTTTTAGAGTTCTAAGCATCTGATTCTTGAATTCTCATAGCAACCCATTGGATGCTCCTATCCAATACCGATCTTGCAATTTGCTTTATGTCAATAGACTCCTCAACATTCCAATCCATTGGATCAAGGTCCTCAGTGCCTATTCTCTCAGCATCATATTGGGGATCTAAAATTACCCCATCATCTAACAATGTCTCAGGGATATCCTCCTTTACCCCATACTCAATCATGAGTGGGATAGGAAATCTTTCATAGTTTCTTCTCCTTAGATCATTTTCATCTTGTAGATCCATCCAAAAATCCTCCAACAGATTAAAGTGTTTATCAAAAATAATGGTGAGCAAACCCTACATCTTTTGCCTAGGATCAAAATGCTTCCTAGAAGTTTATAAATCCAACTTCAAATAAATTAGCTCTTCACAAATTGCTTTAGCTTCCACATTATGTGCACAACAATATTCACCCAATTTCATGGTGAATTTTTGGCAACTGGTCTTGTGTTTGGCACCAAACTTGAAGTTGACCCTTAATGCCCGATAGATGAATTCCATTAAAACCATCCTATTGCTACAACATTTGGGAAATAGATTGGGGTGGCCATAAAAACTAGCCAGTCTAAAATAGGTAAACTTGGGGTATTGTATATACCAATTTCCCCACTTTGCAATGAAGGCCATGGCCTATCTACTCATTCTATAACCAGTATCTCCTATTAACTAGTTAATGATAACATATAGAAATGCATCATTAACCCTCCTGTAGTGTGACTTTGAGGTATGCAAGGTGAGATGGCCATAATGATCCCATACACTTTTTTGTCCTTGTGCTTCTCCCAATATGCCCACTATATTCAATCCCAGAAAGATGCCCCTCCTGACAGCTGCATAGATCACATAAGATGTCATGAAGAAACTCTTGGTTTCTCTCACTCTACTCATTTGGTTGTGTATGCATTTTGACACAATCATGGGCTAGTCAAATTGTTTCCTGCCATCTAGGATAGTTTAGATGAATGGAAACATCCATTCTTTGAAATGGGAGGCATCTCTCTTCCCAAATACTCTGGAGAGCATCATTATTATATCTGTAATCTCTTTGTAGATGTCTACCCTTTTAGGCTGATAAGGAAGCTTAGCTAAGGAATTTTTCTGAACTCTCATCCAAGTCTTGTTCATATGAGTTATGCTAGTTTCCTTCTTGTCACTATACAAGTTTAGTACCTCTGCTTCATTGAGTTTCCTAGGATTTTTTGGAGAAGGCGCATTGAACAAGAATCTTATCATTTGTGGTGTGAGGTCAATAATGGCATTTCCCTATGAATCTGCACTTTGTCTAGTAACAAAATTGTATGCTCTAGCTACAATAATTATCAATTCAAGACATTAGACTGTTAGGGGGAAGAGGGCAACATGTGCCAATCTAGACTGGACAATTCTCTTCATCCTCCCAGTTACCTCCTCACCAAATGTCTCCAAGAGTAACTCCTCATAATTGGATGAGCCCAAGTTGGTATTAGTGATGTCCACCCAATTAGAATCCACTTATTTGGGAGTGAGAGTAGCTTCCCTATGTTTGTACCTCAAGGTGTAGGGGAGCTACTTTGCTTTTATCCTTTTAGGTTTGGCTCCTTGCCTTGAACTTTCTATGGGTTTTCTCCTTTGAGAAGCCTCCTCTGATGATCTTGACATCTCTTACTTCTGCAATAAAACCCTATGTGAAATGAACAAAAAGCATAAGAAACTATACACCATTAAATACATTTCTCTACTTCCTCAAGACAACTTTCATACTTAGTCAAATTTGATATTTATCGGAAGTGAAGTCATAGAAGAATAAGGCACAAGAAATCCATTTTAACACAAAGTGGGATCGGGACCAGAACAAGACTGGAGGTGGGATCAAGATAGAAAATGAACTTGAAACCAATCGCTAGTTCCAAGTCCAACCTCCACTCTAGTTCCACTTCCGCCAAAGGGCGAGTATGAAGACCAAAGATGCAAATACCTATGAGACGAGTTCGTTCCTGAGTCTTCTTCCACAAATTACTAATTAAAAAAAAGAAACTTCTTGAAGAGGTGGTCACATGAGCTGAGGGACCAAAGTCACATGGAATAATATGGGAATTAAATAAAAGGGAAAATTCACCCCTTTGACAAAGTAAAGACCACTATTTAACTCTAAGGGTTGGGTATTTGTAAAGGTCATCAAACAAACCCTAGTTTTCTTGATGCGTCGACTTAGATAATTAGGGCATCAAATGCCCAATATTTAAATCACTAAACTAACGTGGGAATAGGATCAAAAGGGCCTCCAAACAAATCCTCAAACATTCAAAGCATCGAGAACCCCATAAAACTAAACCCTAGTTAGAAACTAGGGCACAACAAAACAGACCTACCATGAAAGCAACAGTAAAATGGAAAACAAACAAATGAAAAGATAAAAAAGAAAAATAGAAAATAGAAGAAAATGATAAAATAAAACCAAAAGACACAAAAGAAAAAGTGAAGATTCAAAGAAAATAGAATCTCATGAATGCGTAAGAAAATGACAAGCAAGAAGGAAAAAAATAAATGACAAAGCAAATAGGAAAAGAGTGAGGAAAGACCCTACCTCAAAATTCCAACAACAAAGGTTGAAATCAAATAAGAATCCACCCACCACGCGCCTCTATAATCAAATCGTGCTCCACTCATAGTTACCTTGGCTCTGGTTCACTAAAAAGACTTAGACAATAATGATAATGATAATGATCCAGTTAACAATGATTAAGGTTTAAAAACCATTTCACGCATGTGTGGAGGCTATAATTAATGCCATAAATGTGGTCAATTGAGGGTGGAGCAAACAACAAAAACTAATGGTCAACTCATGTCAAAATCAAAGGCAGGGTGGACGTGGACCTAGATCTATCACATAACAAGAAACCTTTAACAATTTTCTTACCCAACTCTAGTTCCAGTTCTAGTCCCACAAAAAGGACCAAAAACAAAGGTAAAATGGGGGCAGAGTCAGAACCAAAACTAGACATGGAACTGTTACAAAGTTCCAAGTTCAGTTTTGATTCTGATTTTGTTCCCAACAAAAGAACAAAACACTGAAACAAGGACAAATAAAATAGGAAGTGGGACCAGAACAAAGATTAGGGATGATCGAGATTACAAACACAAATCCAATGAGTGGGAGTAGGACCAGAACAAAATTAGGGGATGGAACTTTTACAAAGTTCCAAGTGCAATACCCATTATGGTTCTGCTTCTGCCAAACAAAAAATAAAACACAAGGAAATGATAAACAACTCAAGGGAGAAACAAACCTAAGAGCACAAAACAAACAAAATGACAATGAAAAAGAAACATGAAACAAGGGTAGGACCAAAACTTGAATCAAATCTAGACTTGGAACTTTGCAAAAAGTTTCAAGTCCAGTTTCCATTCCGACTTTGGTTCTGCCAAAACAAAAGAAATGGAGACTTAGGAGAAAGAACAAACAACTCCTAAGATCCAAAAACAAAACAACAAGGACAAAACAAAAACAAGGGGGACCCATTTTGATCCAAAACAAAATGGGGTGGTTATGCAAGGCATAACAGAACCCAAGAACAAGTCAAATGCATGAATAGATTTGTGTTTGCAACATATTCCTACTTACCTAAAATTGTATCACTATCTAGAAACCTTTTAATGTATTTAAATTGGCATTGGATGATATAGCTAGATTTTGTAGGAATTTTCTACTTGATTGTTGAATAATTTTCCACTAAATATTATAGACAAAATAGGAAAATTGTGAAACAACTATTAGGAAAACACTTAAGAATTGTACGTAATTCACATATGATCAAAAACCCACACTAAACATATCCATACAACACAACCAGTTGTGTAAGATTTGGATTGTCAATTCAAAAATTGAGCTACATTCTTTGGCATCAAAACCACATTAAATACAACTCGTAAAGCCAATGAGTAGCAATAACCTATACAAAATGCCTATAACGCCACACACTCAATCAAAAATTTGAGCCACATTGCCTGGCACTAAATATTCTACCCAAATAGAGAAAATGTAAAATAACTATTATAGGAAAAATCCTATTCATGGTTGGGCTACCAGAAAATCTCATTAGAAACTTCAAACAAATAAATTGAATAGATAAAAGAGATATTAGACAGAATAACACTTAACACCCACCAAAACTAATTTTATCTCCAACATGTTTCTGCTTTTATACTAACCCTCTGCATATATATACATATGCAATCACTCCTATGTTAATCTCCAATTGGTCCTATGTTAATGGGTGTAATGGCAAAGATGCACAGAGATAACTAAAACAATAAGCAGAGGGCAATAAAATTACTAACCCCAACCATTTTTTTTACCAAAGAAACAAGATTTAACTACAATTTCTCTTATGGTAACGGGTATAATACCATACATATATTCAATCACTCTTATGTTAATCTATAATTGGTCCTATGTTAATGGCTATAAGGGCAGAGATGCACAGAGATAACTAAAACAACAAATAGAGAGTGATAAAATTACTAGCCCCAACTATTTTTTTTTACCAAAGAAACAATATTTAACTACAATTGCTCCTATGGTAATGGTTATAAGGCCATACATATATGCAATCACTCCTACGTTAAACTGAAATTGTTCCTATGTTAATGGCTATAAGGGAAAAGATGCACAGAGATAAGTAAAACAACAAATGGAGGGTGATAAAATTACTAACCCTAACCATATTTTTTGACGAAAGAAACAAGATTTAACTACAATTCCTCCTATGGTAAGAGGTATAGGGCCAAAGAAGCATAGAGAAAACAACAAACAATAAACGAGGGACAAAAAAATTACTAACCCTAACCATATTATTTTATGAAAGAAAGAAGATTTAAGTGCAATTTCTCCATCCATACAAAACCAAAACACCAAACACCCATGTAAATGACTTACAAATTTTGGACAACAGTTTTAACATAAAAAATAAATAAATCATTTATGCAACACACCCATGTAAAATGACTTACAAATTGTGCAAAACAACAGTTTTAAAACCCTCCAATCTCCTATAAAACAGAGCCAAAACCATCAATTTTACAATAGTCTCCTCTATTAGGAAAACACTTAAGAATCGTACGTAAACCACAAATGATCGAAAACCCACACTAAACATATCCATACAACACAAGTGGTTCTATAAGAGTTGGATTGTCAATTCAAAAATTGAGCTACATTCTTTGGCACCAAACCCACATTAAATACAACCCGTAAATCCGATGAGTAGCAATAACCTGTACAAAATTCTTATAACACCACACACTTGATCAAAAATTTGAGCCACATTGTCTGGCACTAAATATTCTAGATAAATAGAGAAATTGTAAAAGACCTATTACACAAAAAATCCTATTCACGGCTAGGCTGATAGAAAATCCTGTCAGAAACTTCAAATAAATAAATTGAACAAATAAAAGAGATATTAGATAGAATAACACTTAACACCCACCAAACTAATTTTATCTCCAACATATTTATGCTTTCATACTAACCCTCTACATATATATACATATGCAATCACTCCTATGTTAATCTACAATTGGTCCTATGTTAATGGGTGTAATGACAAAGATACACAGGGATAACTAAAACAATAAGTAGGGGGCGATAAAATTACTAACCCTAACCATTTTTTCTTACCAAAGAAATAAGATTTAACTACAATTGCTCCTACGGTAATGGGTATAAGGCCATACATATATGCAATCACTCCTATGTTAATCTGAAATTGGTCCTATGTTAATGGTTGTAAGGGAAAATATGTGCAGAGAACTAAAACAACAAATAGAGGGTGATAAAATTATTAACCCTAACCATATTTTTTAATTAAAGAAACTTAACTACAATTCCTCCTATGGTAACAGGTATAAGGCCAAAGATGCATATAGAAAACAACAAACAATAAACAAGGGATGGAAAAACTACTAACCCTAACCATATTTTTTGACGAAAGAAAGAAGATTTAAGTGCAATTTCTCCATCCATACAAAACCATAATGCCAAACACCCATGTAAACAACTTACAAAACAACAACAATTTTTACATAAATAATAAATAAATCATTTATGCAACACACCCATGTAAAATGACTTACAGATTGCACAGAACAAAAATTTTAAAACCCTCCAATCTCCTATAAAATAGAGCCAAAACTGTTGATTTTTACAATAGTCTCCTATCAAACTAACCACGAAACCGAAGTGGACAATTTTTAGAATAGTCTACTATCAAACCAACACCACAATGGCTCTTTCAACAATGCAACCTAATCAATATATTTTCTTGCACATTTAGGACTTTACTTTCCCACACTACAACACCCATGTAAAATGGCTTACACATTCCGGAGAACAATAGTTTTAACAAAAACAATCAATAAATCATTTATGCAAAAAACCCATGTAAAACAACTTACATATTTTGGAGAACAATAGTTCTAAAACCCTCCAATTTGCTATGAAACTGAACATGGAGCTGAAGGACACAATTTTTGCAATAGTCTACTATGAAACCAACACTGCAATGGTTGTTTCGACAATACAACTTAAACAAAGTATACTTTCCCACACTACAACACTCAATATTGCATTTACTTTGTTCACTCGCATTTACTTCATTCGGCCCCATCGTACAACAAGGATAGAATGAATGAACATTCTCGCGAAAAAACACTTGCAATTCAGCTTCCATGTATCGAGGACACCAACTCCACCGCCGCCAACCCATGTAATTTCTTTGCTATCTTTTTCATTACCAAACTCCACGTCACCACAAAAAAACCTGGTTAGGTCGCCATCAGTCGGGACATCTATGGCGCCGACAAATCCAATTCACGTCTGGGCTGAAGAAATTCCCGGCGGAAACTTCAAACAAAATAGCCTATCGACTAATAATTAATGAAGTTTATTTTTTATATATTTATTTGAGAGGTAACAAATTTGTTTGTTCTTGTTAGTATCTTGTTTTGTAGGAAAACAAAAAGACTTTTTTTACAATTCATGAAAGAAATTTAGATAAACACGTTATTTAATGCTTTGAATAAAAGAATAAAAAAGCTTCACATAATTAGATTATAGAATGTTGCATATCTATCATATATCATGAATAGATCTATTATAGGTGGTGACGATGCAGAAAAAATTCAATAAAGAATATTTTTGACAAAGAATTTAGAAATATATTAAATCATATCGAATGATATAACAACTCACAAATCAAATATATATTTTTAATGAAATGTGTATTTCAAATTTAATATGTTAGCATTGAGATGTGGTAATGTTATTTTTATTTATCATTTAGCTGGGGATAAATATTTACAATTGTCTGAACTTCAAAAGATGAAAAAATAGTGTGTCACTATTTCAGATTTACCCACCTAATACATTACATCTATTTTACAAATAATAATTCTTAATATCTTGAATGAAAATGAAAATATATATTTCTTTCATCATGGTTAATGATGGCTATGTTTTACTCACTACATACAATGACAATATGTCAATGCATCTAACTAAATTACATATATTGTACTTGAAAACTAATTGAACTACTCGCAAATAAAATTTCTATAGAATCAAAACAGTTTTCCTAATTTTAATGGTGATGGTAATATTGACAGATTTAAATTTATATTATTTTGTGAAAGGCTATTCACAAAAAGAAGAAATAGATTAGGACACACTTGTCCCTATAGCTAAAATGAACACTATTAGACTTATGAGTGCACTTGCTAATAAGTATAATTAGGATCTACAAAAAATGGATGTTTAGACAAAAAAATTGAATGGTAATTTAAAAGAATATATATATATATATATATATAATTAGAATCTTATTCAACCTAAAGGTTTTGTAAGGTAGGGAGAAGAAATCTTGTATGTAGGTTAAAGAAAGCATTATATGGTGTACTGTAGAAAATTGTATACCTTTACAATTTCACACTATGTTTGGGTCCCTTAATTTATTGAACTTAATTAAGATTCTAATTTTCCAAATTATGCATTCAAAATCCTTATTCTTACCTTTTTCCAAAAGGGGAACCAATATTAAACAAATGAATTAAATCATTAAATTACCATGGATTATGAGTCTTAGAAATTTAGGCCAGAACCCATTTACCCATGGGTGAATGGGTTCCCTTTGTTAGCTAGGACCTAAATTAAATATGTTTTTGGTGGAATTTTAATGTTTGAAATTTAAATTGTAAGTGTTGGCTTTTGGAATCCAATTTTTGGGAAATTGGATAAACACCTATAAATACATATTCTTTTGATCATTTGAAATCTAAATTTTTTGGGAAGCAATATTATTGTCTAGAGCATAATTGATCATTCAAGAGCAACATTATCAATCATTTGTTGCAACAATTCAAGATCCAACATGGTTTCAAATTTTACGTGTGTTCATTTTGTCAAGTGTGAAGGCTAACAAGTGTTGTGAGTCTTCATGCATTCAAGCATTCAAGAAAATCAAGCAAGAAAGATCCAATTCCCTTGAAGTGATGTGTATGTGTTTAGTCCTTCAAGGAATCCATTGAAGGGTTATGAGTTGCAACAAATTGTTCATTTATCATTTCTTTCCTTTCCATTAAGGTTTTTATCATTGAAATTGCCATTGTCAAAGTGGGAACATTATTCACAAGATTTGACTGAGGAAAACCCTTATATGGCACAACAATTTTCTCTCTTTGTGTATGTTCAAGTTATAGGTTGAAGAAGGGTTGAAGAGATCTTGAAGAACAATTTTTCATTTTTGGATTTGTTGTCATCATTATTGTCAACATACAAAAACAAATTTACAGAATTCATTTTTGACATTCAAACAATTTTCAAAGTGGAAAACAAAAGCTCAGATCCAGCACCAAAGGACCCAAAAGTTGATCAAGACCCTTGTATAAAGATCCATTCACCATTGGGTGAATGATTCCTTGTAGGAACATCAAAACCAATTTTTTTGAGTAGGTTTTTCATCCTATACACTTTCTAGATCCACTTGCAAACTATTGTTTTTATTTGTCAATTGTTGAGATCTTACATTTTCAATATTAGGGCATATATGATCATTAAGTTAATAGTTCTAAAAATTTTATAATGCATTCCAATCCCCCATTAGATGTAGATTCAGATCTGATTGGCTCACCATTAGGGATGAAATTCAATATTTTCACCTTGTAATCTACATCTCTAATGAAATCCTAGAAATAGGCCCATTGAATCCTAGGTTATTTGGATTTAGGAACTAGGATCACCTTTCTCTATGTTTCATTTTGGTGAACCTGACATGTTAACACTATAAACTTTTTGAAACTAGGATTTTTGCAAACCCTAGATCTAGGTTTTGCATTTGCAATGTTTGCATTATTCATTTAAGGTTTCATTTTTTGCATCTTCAAAGCATCAAAGATTCAAAAAAATTGCATTCATCTTGCACAATAGATTTCATTAGGGTTTGTTTCAATCATTTAGATCAGATTTATATTCAAATTACATTCATTAGGTTGTTAAAGTTTTAAATTGTTAATTGCACCTTTCATTTAAGTCAAAAAAGGTAAAAACAATTGCATTATTTGATTTCCAAATTGCATCAAAATCATCATTTTCAGGTTGTGGCATCTTAAAATAAGTCAATTATTTCATTTTAGATCTAGAATTTGCATTTTAAATTTATGAAAGCATTTTCACCTTTGTTTCACACTTGAATCTTGCATTACTTTGTCCTAAATTGAGAAAAATATGGAAAAATAGTCATTGCTTAACCTGTTTGCAACCAGAGAAAGAAACATCAAACAACGACATAAAAATCCAAATTTTTCAGTTTTCAAAACCCTGTACAAAGACCCATTCACCCTTTGGAAACCCTATCCTTGTATAGGTGTCTCAAAAATCTTTTGCAAAACCTTTTGTCTTTGTATTATCAATCCATTTATGCCTATAAAAGCCTAGATTTTGGAATTATGAAAAAACTATTATTGCATGTGCAAGAAAAGTGTCATTTTTATTGATTTGTTACAAATTTGAAAAAAAATTGTTATGTTTCAGTATTGGAAATCAACATATTTGTAGGACATTTTTTTAAATTTTCTAAAGCGTTACATATTTTGGATTAGATTAGTTCTCATTTTTACACAAATAGAGGCATGTTTCCTTTTCCAACATATGGTTTTCAGAGTATCTCATGGCTTGTATGATTGTAATGTCCCTACTTATGGGAATAATCTAAGGAAACAAAATAAAACCTTTGACAAGAATGTTAGTTTTGATTTGATTAAGACTAGAAGGGCTAGTACCCATAACAGAACAAACACAAAGTCAAGTGGCTTACAAAAAGTGAATCACCAAAAAAAAAGACTCACAAGAAGTGATTCAAGAAAGAACAAACCTCAAACTCTGCTTTTGACTAGAGCATAGAACTGATGACAAGTCATGCTTTGGCTTGCAACATGAAACCGAGAAATAGAGACTAGTTGCAGAGAAGTAGAAGTAGCAGCAGCAAAGGAAACAACTCATAAAATACCACCCAATAGAGAACCAAGGAAGACCAACCCACTAAATTCCAACAGTAACTCTCCACCTAAATAGGAGAACAAAGAACTCTAAGTTGATGCAGAAAACCCCTAGAAACCATTCTAGCTTTGAAAAAAATGGAGAAGTTGAGGAGGAAACACCCAAGCTGATGCAGAGGGTTAGGGATCTTGAAAGAAAACACTAAGTTATCAGACTTTCAATGGTTCACTTACAATCTTTCCTTTAGACACCAACTTGAAGATAAAGCCTAAACCTTGCACTCAAGACTTATCTGCCTCCCTTGTGGTTCCAAAGCACTAAAATGATCTCAAAAGACTTGAACAAACTTGACTCAAATGGGTTTCAAGCCCTAATCCTCCATTTTGTACAAAACTCTCTTTTGCTACTCACATAGCCATCTAGCCTATTAGGCCTTAGGCAATGATTTTTTGATTCCTCAAATTTTGTAAATGAACCTCCAATATAATGATGGTTTCAGATGTGTATTATGATGACAAACATCTTGTCAACTCCTTGGCATCAATTGTTTCAGACAACCTCACTTCAAACCCTGTTGTTTCCTTCAAATTAGGCCTAATTAGCCCTATTTAACAAAGCAACCCCTCTTCAAATTTGTCTCCAGGCCTTGAAACTCTCAACAGTCTTCCAAAACACTCCCAAATCAAATATTTTCACACTTTTATTCTTCTAGGATACTCACAATATACCCAACTACAAAAACCTCCCTAATTTGGCTTAAAATTAGGGCTTTTTGTTTCTAGGGTTTCCATACACTTCCAAGACTTAATTTTTGAATTTTCACCATTTTTTCATCATAGCTCAACTACTTCAACTCAAAAATGTACCTCTTGTTAAGGCAGATTATTTGCTGCTATACCCTAGGGTTCACTTTCATGCATTTTCTCATGCTAAATCACTGTGCACATGTTAGATTTCCTCTTCCCTACACATTTCTCTGTTATTTTTTCATGGTACATGTTAGACTTGATCCATTTCATAGATTTTCAGCCATACACACCATGAAATGGATCATTTATTCATTTAAAACTCTCAAAACTGTGTAAAATCTGCACTTTTTCTGTACACAGTCAGCAAAAAAACGTGAAAGAATTGATTCTTATTAACTTTTAGAGCATTCAAAGGGTTGAAAACATGTAAAAACCAATGCTTAATCCTTCGCATTGAATCATACTTCAATAGGAAATCAAAAGACTGCCAAAAAGACACAAAATAATGCAAAAAACTGTAATTTACTGCCTTTTTTTTAGAACAGTCCGTACAATTCCTTCAAAACTTCATCAACCTCCATACAAGTGACTCTCTTGGGGTTATAGACCAATTCCCAAACTGCTCCAACCAATTCAAGTTGGTTTCCATTACATTAAGGTTAATTAAACCCTAAATCTCACTTTCCCGCCTAAGCTGAAATTTGAATTTTTGAAATAACAAACTTGAAATTTATTAACATCTACCCCTTAAAACTATTGGATATTCACTATAAAATTTTATTTAACCTATAAAAATCATAAGAACACTAATCTAACCCCTGGAACATATTTTTCCCCTTACATTGCATTTTTTTAAACTAGATCCCTTATCAGGAACCTTGGAACTTTTAACACCCTCATTACACTTATTCAACTCAAATGCCATTATAGGCTTCAATACATAATAATTAATGCTTTGATTTGTTTGGAAGGCCCTCCTGACCCCTGCACTCTCCTGGTTCTTGAACAACTCTTTGAAAGCCTTGGGTGCTCCTGCACCATTCTCCCTAGGAAAGAAAGAACTCTTGTCCCAAGAAGTGTCCCATGTGGTGCCACCAAGAAACCTCTTGCTCACATGTGCTTTCATCTTCCAATGAGAAGGTAGGTAGTCTCCTAAAGTTACTGTCTTTCTCTTTTTCCAATCTGCATTCTTGATAGAACCAAAATAAGGATTAGTGTGTCCTCTTTTCTACTTGAAAACAGTGAGTTCTTGTGCCCTGCTGCTGCCCTCATTCCAATGCCTCCTTTGTGAAAGAACTTCACCATTAACACCATCATTTATAGGGAATTCAATGCCTCCAACCCTAATACTGTCCAATTCCCACAAGGACTGATTTGGAGGACTGTCCACCTTATAACCTTGCTGCAACTTATCACTTTTCAGCTTGCCAATGCCTTCCCCTGTTTCACCCTGCTTATTCACCTGCAAACTCTTCTCAAAACAGATTACAAAACTATCATTAGACTGCTCCAAAGGTAAAGGAACCAACTGATATCTAACATCTCCTTTGTGAACCAAATAGGTGTTAAGAAACCCATCATGCAAAGTTCTTCTAACATACTGCCATGGCCTTCCCAAGATAATATGACCACAAGTCATTGGAATAACATCACAAAGCACTCTATCCTAATATGAACCAATTGAGAAATCAACAAAAGCTCTCTTACCAATCTCTATATGCTGTCCTTGAGTTACCCAAGTGGCCTTGTAGGGAGTAGGGTGATCAAAAGTTTCAATCCCTAGCTTGGTTACCATATCAACTGAAACTAAATTGCTATGTGACCCTGAATCTATGAGCAATCTGTAGATCTTACCATGACTGAGACAATTTGTTTTTAAAATAGTTACCTTTGGTTCTTGATGAAGTCTTTCTCCTTGCTTGATCATAAGAAACTCACCATCAGTCACAGGGTCTACCATGAATGTTTTTGGTTTCTCCTTCTTGTCTTCTTCTTCTTGTACCAAGTTAGCTCTCCTTTCTCTACCTTTATTAGCTTGTTCCCATTTAGGACACTTGAAGGAAGGATGCCCTGGTTCACTACAATTGAAACATCTACCTATGAATGTTCCTCTACCTTGTCCAAATATGCCTCCTCCTCTTGGAGTGTATCCACCTCTTTGATCAGAAAATATCTCTTTACCCTTGTCATTGTTGCTTTTATCATTACTGCCTTGTCCTTGATCTCTATTACCTCTGCCCCTGTTTGAACTACCTCCTCTTCCACCATTGTTCGATCTTTCTTGCTTCCTTTTCACCTTTTCTTCTGCTCTAATGGCCAACTGAAAACATTCTCCCAATGTTCTTGGAAATTGCAAAACAATCTCATCTTGCAGATTGTACCTTAAGCCATTGATGTACCTGGCTATCTTCTCATCTTCTTCCTCATAACCTCCTCTGATACTAAGCTTGTGAAATTGCTCAGTATAGGACATCACATCCAAGTCCTTTTGCTTTAAATTATGCCTCATTCTTTTCACATGAATGGTATAATCAGATGGTAAAAACTGCTCCTTGACCAAACTCTTCATCCTTGCCCATGTAGAGACCTTTTCCAATCCTCTAGCCATCCTATCATTCTGGAAACTTGTCCACCATGTCAATGTTGTGCCTCTCAACTTGGTTTTAGCAAACTTAACCTTCCTCTCTTCATCCATCTCCTCAAATTCAAAGTAGTTTTCCAAGGCATCAAGCCATCCCAACACCTCTTCACTATCCATCTTCCCTTGATAGATAGGTAAGTCAATGTGACTCTTCCCTCCATGACCCTGTATTGCTTTTAACAACCTCACTAACCTCCTTTCCTCAGGGTCCTCTATATCATCAGCTTGTTGTTCCCGATTTACCCTCACATGCTCTTCATCCTCTTCATTGTTTTCTTGGTCTTCTTGGTCTTCTCTCCTCCTACTCCTCTCAAGGTTATTGATCCTTGCCTGCATAGTGTCTCTCTCTCTTCTCCATTTCCTTTCCTCTCTTGCTCTTGCTACTTCTTGTTCCCTTCTTTCTCTTCTCTCCCTCTCCAAGATCTCCTTCAACTCTTCCAACTCTCTTGCCAATTGATTCTTTGGTGCCATTGTTGTTTCTCCAATCCCTAAAGGACCTACTCACTACTCTGATACCACTCTGATGCAGAAGGTCAGGGATCTTGAAAGAAAACACTAAGTTATCAGACTTTCAATGGTTCACTTACAATCTTTCCTTTAGACACCAACTTGAAGATAAAGCCTAAACCTTGCACTCAAGACTTATCTACCTCCCTTGTGGTTCCAAAGCACTAAAATGATCTCAAAATACTTGAACAAACTTGACTCAAATGGGTTTCAAGCCCTAATCCTCCATTTTGTACAAAACTCTCTTTTGCTGCTCACATAGCCATCTAGCCTATTAGGCCTTAGGCAATGATTTTTTGACTTCTTCCTCAAATTTTGGAAATGAACCTCCAATATAATGATGGTTTCAGATGTGTATTGTGATGACAAACATCTTGTCAACTCCTTGGCATCAACTGTTTTAGACAACCTCACTTCAAACCCTGTTGTTTCCTTCAAATTAGGCCTAATTAGCCCTATTTAACAAAGCAACCCCTCTTCAAATTTGTCTCTAGGCCTTGAAACTCTCAACAGTCTTCCAAAACACTCCCAAATCAAATATTTTCACACTTTTATTCTTCTAGGATACTCACAACATACCCAACTACAAAACCCTCCCTAATTTGGCTTAAAACTAGGGCTTTTTGTTTCTAGGGTTTCCAAACACTTCCAAGACTTAATTTTTGACTTTTCACCATTTTTTCATCATAGCTCAACTACTGCAACTCAAAAATGTACCTCTTGTTAAGGCAGATTATTTGCTGCTATACCCTAGGGTCCACTTTCATGCATTTTCTCATGCTAAATCACTGTGCACATGTTAGATTTCCTCTTCCCTACACATTTATCTGTTATTTTTTCATGGTACGTGTTAGAATTGATCAATTTCATAGGTTTTAAGCCATACACACCATGAAATGGATCATTTATTCATTTAAAACTCTCAAAACTGTGTAAAATCTGCACTTTTTATGCACACAGTCAGCAAAAAAAAATGTGAAAGAATTGATTCTTATTAACTTTCAGAGCATTCAAAGGGTTGAAAACATGTAAAAACCAATGCTTAATCCTTCACATTGAATCAGACTTCAATAGGAAATCAAAAGACTGCCAAAAAGACACAAAATAATGCAAAAAACTGTAATTTACTGCCTTTTTTTTAGAACAATCCATACAATTCCTTCAAAACTTCATCAACCTCCATACAAGTGACTCTCTTGGGGTTATAGACCAATTCCAAAACTGCTCCAACCAATTCAAGTTGGTTTCCATTACATTAAGGTTAATTAAACCCTTAATCTCACTTTCCCGCCTAAGCTGAAATTTGAATTTTTGAAATAACAAACTTGAAATTTATTAACATCTACCCCTTAAAACTATTGGATATTCACTATCCAATTTTATTTGACCTATATAAAGCATAAGAACACTAATCTAACCCATGGAACATAGTTTTCCCCTTACATTGCATTTTTTTAAACTAGATCCCTTATCAGGAACCTTGGAACTTTTAACACCCTCATTACACTTATTCAACTCAAATGCCATTATAGGCTTCAATACATCATAATTAATGCTTTGATTTGTTTGGAAGGCCCTCCTGACCCCTGCACTCTCCTAGTTCTTGAAAAACTCTTTGAAAGCATTGGGTGCTCCTGCACCACAAGCCAATTCGACAAAAACAATCTCCACCTTAATAGGATACAACCCCACCTCAAAAGGGGGAGCTGACAAAAAGCCAAGGTAGAAGACCCAAGAACACCCACAAGTCTGAGAGAAGAAAATAGTAGCTCACCTCAAAGAATCCAAACCCTCCAAATCTCATCAAAGGGTTTGAATACTAGCAAAAAAGGGAAGAACAACCCTACCCCCAAGAGGAGCAACCAAACATAGGGACAAGGGAGCACCCATGTGGAGATGAAGATCAACATCACAGTTCTACAAAAAAACCCCAAACAAGGTAACAAAGATAGCCTCCCATAACTTAAAAAAACCAAGAGCCACAAAGGCTTGGAAAACAATGATGTAACCAACAAACACACTCTAATTGTGACAAAAAAATGTAGAAGAACTCCTCCTCCATAGGAAAAGAACCCAGAACTATCAAAGAAATAGGGAAAGAACCTTGCAAGCATATTAAACCATTGAACATGGAGAAGAATAAACCTCCACAGAAAAAGAGAATAGAAACACCAATAATAACTTTCTAAAATAGACTTCGTAAGAGACAATATGGAGTCTCCCACATTAACTAAAAGGTCCCACAAGGAATAAGGGCCAAGAGGTCCAAAAAGGACAAGTAGACCTAAAGATCTGCAAGAATTGCTTCAAAACATAACTTCACTGAACAAAAATCAAGTAGAACCAAGCACCATCAAACCACCCACAAGCACTGATGAAAAAGGAAGACCCACAAGAATGCATAAAGCTCTCTAAAACCCTCCCCAACTAAGAAAAACATCTAAGCCAAGAAGAGGCATAAACACCAACATTGGCCAACAAAGAAACACTAGCAGCAAATTGGGAAGGAAGCAAAATCCTTCCCCACACACCCAAAGCCAAAGGATCAACCCCCACAAGAAAGGAAAATTCTAGAACACCATAAACCCAGGTCATGGTGGGTAGAGAACAATCTTGAACCACAACAAAGGGAACAACAAAATGGTAAGAATGCACAAAATGCATAGCAGGAGTAACATGCTACAAAGCCACTAACCCCCACCCATCCAGATCATCCCCATCAGAAATCGATCCTCCAACCTCATCTTCCTCATTTAAAAAATTCAAATGTGTTGAGGAACTCATCTTCCCACTCGCAGCCATTGTATTTGGTCTTAACAAGGATGCTAGTTACCCTCCTAATATCTCTTCCATTTGTGACAATGTTATAGTACAAAAGAATGTAATCATGGATAATCATGAAAATCATAATTGTTATTATCCTAATATCTCTCCTTCTTGTGAAGAAGGTACATTGGTGTTAGAAGATCCAATCATTGAGTGTCATGAGAATATTTTTGTGCCTATTCTAATACTTCTACCACTTGGGAAGATATTATGGCACAAGAAGATGAAATCATTGACACATTCCTTAATATCACTTTACTTAGTCTTCATTCATCTCCCAATATCGTTAACTAATGAGTTCGGTGAGGATGGTATGAATTGGCCTCGTGAAGAGCTTAGAGATTAGATAGGAGCTTCTTCAAAATTAACTTCCTCAACATGGACTATCATATATTTTAATGAAGGGGAAATATTATGATCTGATACGTGTTTAAGCAGAGTATTTTAATATGATGTATTGCTAGAAATAGGAGCACAGTTTTTATCACTCATTCAAAAATTATCTTGATTAATGTCCACTTTCTCATCAGGAGACTTAGAGACATGATTGATGTAAGTGTATGATATTCAACATATCCTAACACACTATCACAGACATATCTAGTTCTTTTATAGGACTTGTTCTTATCAGAATCCTTTTTCTTTCCTTGATTGGAGATTGTTGTTTGTTGATCCACATTAATCTCACCTTTCTCGATGATATCTTGTATAAGATGTTTAATTTTGAAAAAACTCTATGTTTTGTGACCCTTTATTTGGTGAAATTTGCAATAATCATTGTCATTATACCAAGGAGTTTGAATTGTGGCTCTTGGTAATTCTTTGGATCATGAAGTTTAATGCGATTTGATTGGATCAATTTGTTCATCAGATCCTCTATAGGTTCCCCTAAGGGAGTCAATTTTCATTGTGTTTGATTTGAATCCCTTTTGTTAGGTCTTCATTGTTCTCTTAGAGGATTTTGGTTTTGATTAATTTGTTGATTCTTTGGAGGATAAGTAAGTTGATTATTTTGCACATTGTTTTGGAGATTGTTAGGAGGATTAGATGGAGGTTGTATGTTTAGAACAAAATTAGCATCTACCACTCCATCATTAGTGACATTTTTGTTTTGTGCCCAAAAACAAGGTTTATCATTCGAACCTGATGCTTGATATTTGTTGTTAAAAATTTTGATAGTACCTTTTATGATGAGGGCTCTTTCAATAACTAGACCTTTTTCAATGATTTCTTCAAAAGTGTTAGGGCATAGCATATTTAGTTGATATTTAATGTCACCTTGAAGGTTTTATATGAAGATCTCAACAAGTTGTTTCTCAAGTACATGCCACTTACATTTACTTGCTTTATGTCTCCATCTTTGCATGTTAGGAGCGAATGATTCACCTAGGCTTTGTTTTATTTTGTACAAATCAAGAACCATGATGTCTTGTTCGATATTATAAGAAAAGTAGTTGATGAATTTATCGGATAACTCATCAAAAATTTTAATCCCAAGTGATATATGAGAAAACCATTCAATAGATGCACCTCCAAGACTTCTTGGAAAAATTCATTAGATAAGAGCCATTTTTGGCAAACTCTATGCAAGCTACAAAAAAATCTCGCACATTTTTAATAGGGTCCCCTCTTCCTTTATATTTATAAAATTTTGGAATTTTGAAGTTCTTTGGAAATCAAATCATTGATATGCTATGATCGAATGGATATGGAAATTTGTCTTGTAAAGCATAGCTTTTATTGGGTTTCCCAAGTTGTATATCTAATATCCTTTGGTTAAGGGTTTGAATTTGCAAGGTTATATCATTAGTTGGTATGTTCGTTTGAGAACTAAGTGAGTTGTAGCATTGTTGTCCCATGATGTTTGTCAGATCACAAGAACGATTTTGAGTAGGTGTAGGACCTTGATGAATGTGCTATTTGTAGATAGGATTGGGTCTTTATTGTGTGTTATATGTATATTGTTGTTGAGGAACACCTTGTTGTTGAGGAACACTTTGTTGTTCAGGAACACCTTGTTGTTGTGGAATACCTTGATGTTAAGGGATACCTTGATGTTGTACCAAATGTTAGGAAAAGGTGTTTTGTACACCTTGCATAATGTATTTAATGTAATTATTATTGGGGCCACTTTATGTTGCATGTAACATTGGGACATAAGTTAAGTTGTTATAAATGTAATTATTTAATATTGGGGAAAATAAATAAAGTACCAAATATTAAATAAGGGGACATGGTTTTTAAATCTCATGGTTTTAGTCACATGGTTTTGTGTAATACCATTTAGTGGTTTTGGGGGAGCTTACTTCTATAAAAGCAACCACAAGGGTAGTTATTGTGAGATGCAATTTTGCATGTTAGCTCTGGATAGAATTTGTGAGGGTTTGAAGCAAAGCACAGGATGTGTGGTTGCATGCTTGTTCACATGGATTGCTTGGAGAGGGCTTGTTCTTCAATGGTGTTCATGAAGACTCAGAAGATGTATTGTAATATTTAATGTTGAATAATACATGAGATATGGATGATTTTGGAGGTTGGGTTTTTTTTCCCTCTTGATGGTTTTCCCAGGGTATATCTTGTGTCATATTTTCATGGGTATGTTGTCTATTCTCTTGCATGTGGATTCTAAATACTTAATTGCATAGATCTCTCTTTTGGGTTATGTGGAAATTATCTTTAATTGGATGCAAGTTTCCAACAAGTGGTATCAGAGCCATGGTTGTGGTTATATAACCCTTGGTAGAGAAAAATCAGAAAAATCTTGTTTAAGTTTGAATCTATGCATTGCATGTGAGAATCAAATACATGGCAAGATATGAGGATTTTTTAGGTTGTTTATTGTAGATATGAGGGTTTTGGGTTTGTTGTTATGATGGGTTGTTTGCAGATTTTGGGTGTGATAAATGTTGGGTAAAAAGGTTTTCTGGCTATGTGTTCATATGGGGGTTTTAGGGGTGAGCTTTCATAAATAATCTCCTGGCCCAAAATAGACCTCACAGTTGGATTCGGGTTGGCCAAGAGATGAAGATTGATATATAATTTGACCTATTTCTATTATTGTGAAAATTTGCAACAAAAAAATTCCCATACCCCTGTTCATACAGACGTCGACGATACAGTTGTCAGAAAAAAAATTTTAAAAAAATTCCTATCACCATTTAAAAAAAAAAATCCATACAAAATTAAAAATCAAAAGTGAAAGGGGCCAAAAAAATTTTAAATGAAAAAAATATAAAGGGAGGGGTTAGCAAGGCCACCCTCGTACCCTAAAGGCCTGTACCAATAGACCTACCGACGGTAGGTTTGATGTACCTACCAGCCGACAACCTCTACCAGGTAGGCCCCCCACCAACCGTCATCCCCTTCATGGGGTTAAAAAGAAACCGCCCAAAAATTTATCAATAATTTTTTTTTGTTATTAAATTTTTTTCATTGTTTTTTTAAAATACGCCAATGATAATGTTTAAAAGGGGCCGACATGCAATTGAAAATTTAAATGAATTTGAATATTTTTTCAAGTCTGCCACTAGCTGAGTGGAGCCGCCTAGGTGGGCCACCACTCAGCCACCAGGGGTGGCTAAATTTTTTTGCCTTGGATTCAAACTGCTATTTTACTTCTGAGGGGCATAACTTTCATCTAGATTGTCTATTTTTTGACTTCATGGACTCATTGGAAAGCTAACTCAGTGTTCTACACTGTGGTGTCAGTGATTTTTTGATATTTTACATTTTTTATAGTGTTTTTCTTGGTCAAATTCAAGTGTTCTATTTGAGCTTTGAGAGGTGATATCAGGTGGATACGAAGTCGGATTTTGGATTTTGAATAGTCAAAGGAAAGCTTGTTTAGAGCACTACATAGTGGATTAGGTTTGGAGATATTTTGGCATGGTTTATTTGTTGTTTTATTTATCTTAGTTTTTTATGGGTTTCTTTGACTATGGTGATACTATGAGTTTATGGATGATCAGATCTTGGAGATTTGATGTTGGATTCATTGTATGCCTAGTTTTACATCTCATATTATTCTCTTTTGGCATGGTTATTAGTATTTGGTTGGATTTGTATGTTGCATTGTTGTATCTACAAGTTGTGCAATGTTGTAGGTGGTCAATACTTACATGTTGCATTTATAACTTGGACATGGGTTGTATTTTCCCTTTGATATTTCAATGTTGATGAATGTTTAGTTTTTGGTGGCTTGAACTAGTCACTTGGTTTGCTAGTTTCATTGTCATGTTGAGGAGGTGAGATAGTATTACCAGGTACAATCATGATATGAGATCTATGCAGTTGACTATTATTATGCAGATATATGGACACAGTTGGGTTGAGTTGTTGGTACATTTGGTGGTGTGTTGGTGGTGTGTTTGGTTTCTTAACTATGGTACTTGAAAATGGGCATGTTTGGAAAATTGGATCAGAGGTTGATTTGTTGTTTGAGTCATTTTGTCTATATGGTTATTCTCTTAGATATCTTAGTTTAGAGTTTACTGATGTGATGATGAGTTTGCATGTTTTAGTGATTGGATCTACAAGTCATGCAGGTTGGGGATTAGCTACCCGTTTACTTGTAGTTGGATGACTTGGTTGCAGATTATCTTTATTCACCAAGTTTGATTCCTTGTTGTTGCATACTTTGACAATTGGCCTTGTTCTTAGTCATTTGTACATTGGTATGTGTGCTTAGAGATAAGAGGATGAATTTTTCTTATAGTACCTAGATAGTTGTTTTTGGGACTTGTAGCATGTGTTTTATCATGATGTCATGGATATCTTGGTTACACTTTTTAGTGGGAGTTTTTGACAGTGATGGATTGGCAGTGATGGATATGTTTATGATGGTTTAGCAGTTGTAGGTATCTTCTTGGCTTGGGGATTTTGGTTCTACTTATTATGTTACTAACATTTCATTTGTGTGTGTAGACTTGGATGATCTTCATGGAGAGGATGGTTGTCACGATGTCATGTGTGACGCGGTATCACAGTTTAGTGGGAGTTGTTGGCAGTGATGTGAATTCACCATTTGATGGTGGATGGTCTTCTGCAGTGATTGTTGGTGTCATGGATGGCCTCTTGGATTCTACTTTTATACAGTGATGGTTCATTGGCATGGGATGGTTTGATTCATATTGATTACATATTGACATGGGATGGTTTGATTCATATTGATTACATATTGACATGGGATGGTTTGATTCATATTGATTACATATGTTGATTCTTGGTTTAGGATGTTACGGTATTATGTCATGGTTTACTCTTGATTAGATGTTAGATTTTTGGTATGATACTTGTTCTCTTGAGACCAAGATGTATGCATTGTTTTATGTGATCTCCTAGGAGGAGATGGTTAGATCATGATGTCATGGTTATGTTCTTGATTTAGCTATTAGGACTTTGACTATTGATCTTTTCGGTTCTCTTGGTATTGGATACATTGATCATTTGCTCGATTACTTCATGATGGTGCTATATTGCATTTGGAGTTTTGCATGGATTGGTTGGTTACAAGTACTCATGGATACTTGGAGACATAGGTGAGGCTTGAGTTCTCTTATGGTTAGAGACATGGGTTGAGATGGTTACTCTTGATGAGATTTCAGGAGGAAATCTAAGGAGCCTACACCTTGGTTTGATGTGATTTCATCATGGACCTATGAGGAGAGTGTTCTTGGATGAGTCATGATGACCTAGATGTCTTGGAGGATCATTCTCATTCCCAACTCTTGGTCTACTTAGTGGTTTCACTTGAGAGGTATTGCTCATTGTTACTTTCAGGTGCTTTATCTTCTCATGCATTTGGATCTTGAGCTATGGATACATGGTTTTTTGGAGGGTTAATTTGAGGAGTGTTGGCATGTTTATCTCCTTATGCATTGTGATTACATTCATTTATGTTGAGTTTAGGATATTTTTTGGGATTATTTCCTTCATTGGTAATGGATTTAGTTTGATCTTCCTTGGTTATGAGAGGCTTTTATCCATATTGATTACATGATACATATGTTATTTTGGGGTGTTGTGAAGGAGATCATACTTGACAAAGTTGGCATTTAGAGGTGTATGTAGGAGATTTTTCTATAGGTATATGATGTGCAGAGTTTCTCTCTTTGGTCATGGTTATCTTCCTAGATGTTTGGTTTCACATTACATTGGTTTGAGGTTTGGCTGGAGCTATTGTGATCACTAGCTTGTGATCATGTGTTTTCACTTATGTTCTTGGGTGATGACATGGAGGTTCCTTTATTTTTTTCCTTTCTTGGGTGTGAAGAACTTGGGAGAGCTATGAAGACTTGTGGTGGGAGTTGTTTTTACAGGTTATTGATTTACACGTTTGCATATCATTGTGGATGATTCCTTGGTTCTACATGTTGTTTACACTTTCTATATGATGCTATTAGTAGACTTGGTGTGCCTTGATCTTTGTAAGATTTGCATTACTCATGTAGTGGGAGCTCTTGGATGTGTATGTGATTCTTTGATAGGTTTGCACTTGGAGTTTGTGATTTCATTTTATGGGTGTATACGTTTATGGCATGATTTTACTATGTTTTGTATACCTTGGAGGTATGGGTAGTTGGATGTATTGGCACTTGTTGTGGGTGTTATTTCAGCTTTGGGTTTGTGTATCTTGACAACTACTGGTGCATATTGATACTTTTGGATTGAGTGTTTGTGTTTGGGATATCAGTTGAGGAAGGACTTATTCTTTATTGTGATAGATTGTGTGGCTTCTCTATTGGATGGATTCTTATCTTTTTGCATTGGCATGATGGAGGATGAGAGCATTCATGCTTGGGATGGTGGTCATTTTGATTCTTGTTGCAGGTATCTTGATGGAGCACATGGAGCACTTTGATTCCATTATGGTATATGTGGCTATATGGATAGTTCATTTGATTCATGTTTTGAGGTTACTTGTTCCCCTTATGCAATGTATACAACAAGTGGGATAATGTTAGGAAAATGTGTGTTGTACACCTTGCATAATGTATTTAATGTAATTATTCTTGGGGACACTTTATGTTACATGTAACATTGGGACATAAGTTAAGTTGTTATAAATGTAATTATTTAATATTGGGGAAAATAAATAAATAAAGTACCCAATATTAAATAAGGGGACATGGTTTTGTGTAATACCACTTAGTGGTTTTGTGGGAGCATTCTTCTATAAAAGCAACCACAAGGGTAGTTATTGTGAGATACAATTTTGCATGTTAGCTCTGGTTAGCATTTGTGAGGGTTTGGAGCATGGCACAGGATGTGTGGTTGCATGCTTCTTCACATGGATTTCTTGGAGAGGGATTTTTGCTTCAATGGTGTTCATGGAGACTCAAAAGACATATTGTAATATTTATTGCTAAATAATACATGAGAAATGGATACTTTTGGAGGCTGGGTTTTTTTCCCTCTTGATGGTTTTCCCAAGGTATATCTTGTGTCACATTTTCATGGGTATGTTGTCTATTCTCTTGCATGTGTATTTTGAATACTTAGTTGCATAGATCTCTCTTTTGGGTTATGTGGAAATTGTCTTTAATTGGCTGCAAGTCTCCAACAATACCTTGATGTTGAGGAATACCTTTTTGTTGAGGGACCCATTTTTTTTAGAAATACCTTGATGTTGAGGGATACCTTGATGTTGAGTTTGAGGACTACCTTGTTGCTGAGGGACCCCTTGATATTGAGTTTGAGGTATGAATGTTTTATGTTTGTGGATTTTGTTGTGGTAACCCTTGTTGATATTGTGCATTGTATGAAGGGTCATAATATGGGGGTTTTGTTTCATGTATTGTGCTTTTGTTTGATCTTGAGTATTTTTTTGATACAGTCTTTGATCTTGAGGATTGTGAGCATATGTTGTTTGATGAAGAGGAGTTTTTTGTGTATGAAAGGGTGGATTTTTTTGATTGGATATGGTATAGAAGGGTGATGACATGTGTTTTGGTTGCAAAGGGATGTTTGCATAGATTTGTGGTTGAACGTCAAGTTGTGGATTTGGTGTTTGATGTTGTGGTCTAGGTGGAAGATTAACCATATTTTTCATGTTAAAACTTGGTCCATGTTGTGGGGGATTGTTTGATATTGGTGTTCCATAGAGGCTTCTTGATGCATTTTTTTTCTATGCATTTGTTAACACATTTTGTGTTGCAATTAGTGTGGATAATGGGTTCGTTGATTGATATTGGATGTTTTGGGTTGCCATAGAATTCAAATATACTTGACTATGTTGAGAAGCCATTGCTTGTTCCACTTGAGATGGATGCCTATAGAGAGGGTTATCAACATGGTGTTCAAAAGTTTGTTCAATCATTGGTGCTTTTGAATTTGTCGAGATGGATGATATCTTTGGATCTACAGCTTGTTTTAGGATTTTTCTAACAACTATTTTATCACCCATATGAATGAGACTTGGATCTTTAAGTGTTTCAACATTGAATTCTATGGGTAGTTTGGCATCATATTGTGCAAATTTTAAGAAATATGTGTTAGGGTTTGATCCAAGTATCTTGTTCATTAACTTTTGCATCTTTGGATCTTGGGAGGCTTCTAGGACATGATCTTTGGTGAGTTCCTCATCACTATCATCCTCTTCTATGATGGCATCATTAGGATTAGGGGGTTGGCTTTGTTGTCTACCATATCTTTCTTGATGTTGAAGGTGTACATGTTGGTATCATTTTCTAATGGGTCAAAATTAGGCCATTGAGGAGAATTGAATAGTGGAGGTTGAGCATTAAATGTTCTTGCTTGTGTGGTTTGTGCTTGAAGGGTTGAATAAATTGGAGGTTCACTAGGATTATACCCCTATGGTTGGTGCTTAGTCATGATGTTTTGAAACATAAGATCAAGGTATGCCTGCTTTGTGGGTTCAATTGATTTAAACTTTGATTAATGATATTTATTTTACCACATCAAATGTCTTGATTAATTTTAAACTAAGAATGTCTATGACAAGGAAAAAAAAATTCCACAAAATTTTGACATTGTGGAAATCAAAGAGCTAAGCCATAGTTCCCTAGGTTAAATTTATATAAGTGAGCAGATCTATATGGTCAAATATATTCAGAAACCACTAATATATTATTTTTAATTAAATATAAATAGGGTTCCACCTTTTGGGAGATGGAACTTGGACTTACTTCACACTTTAATCATTGGGAAACCAAGATTCCTCAACCAAGTGACTCAATTGAGGGAAGGATATATGATATGTAGGTTTCCTTAGGTGTGATTAAATGGGGGGTTCACCATTAAATGGAGCTTATAAGGAGAAATAAAAATATGAATGCACTACACCCTAGAAACTTAAGAATGTGAAATTAGATAAATAAACAGAGAGAAACATAAAAGTACCTAGAGAAGTAGAGGTGACTAAACAATGCCTGAAAACCCTAAAAATTGTTGCTTTTGAGGTGTACGAGGACTCATACACTAGATTGGGTGATTTAGTCCCAATATAGGGTTGTTGGGTAGGATCTACAATCTCCAATTGACAAACTAGTAAAATGGTTGTATTGGGACTCATATGCCTAGACTGTTGCAAAGTGTCCCAAGAGAAAAATTTTGAACTAAAACTTTGCGAGCCTCTAAATATGGATTAAATAATAACTTTCCCACTAGTTTCATGTAAAGAAGTTGGATATCTTGCTTTACATTTGAGCTTTTGTGAGCCTTAACAACTTTTTAACTTTTTGTAATCTTGCAACTTTGATACTTTTGAAGGCTTCAAATCCAATTTTCTTCAACCTATAAACATGCAACATACATAGAGAGGGAGAAAAATGTTGTTTTGTTAAGGAATGGGGATTTTCCTTGGTCAAATTATCATGTTTTGGTAATAAAACCATAATGAGAAATGAAGCATGAATGAAATGAAACATGAAACATAAGATGAAATAATAGAACCTTGTTTGAAACCTTGTAGATCTACAAAAAAGCATGAAGTGGCCTCAATGGATGTAGATATTGATCATAATTATTTATGAAAGATAGTGCCTTTAAATACTTTAATTGATCTTGAACAATACATCGCAACATTAGCTCAAAACCACATGCATGATGCATCAAGCCTTTGACATGATAATGGATTTTGATTGATGCAATGATCTTCTTCAAATCTGCCTTTGAATTCTCTTGAATACTCTTGGATGCTCTCTTGATCATTATTTTTCAATAGTGCTTGAATACTTGAAAGCTTAGGTAAATATATATGAAATAAGCGTGTATTTATACTTGTTTATGCCAAATTTCCCAAAAATACAACACTACAAGCTAACATCAAATCTAGGAAAATAAAATCCCACCCAGAATTGAATTCAGAATAGGTCCTAGTTAAAGCGAGACTCATACACCAGGTTGGGCATATTGTTAGGGCCCTAACTTCTTCATCAAAGTTTATATTTACAAAATTTAATTGACTGTAATGGTATTAAACTCATTTAAATGATCATAAATTGACCCACCTTCTACCATTTTCATATTAAATAAATGCTTCATAAGAAATACCTTATTCGAAATGGAAGGCTTTTCATATAACTTCACCAAGGTTTCCACCAACTCTTGAGTTGTCTTTGTTGTTGTAATATTGAGCGCCATTTATTGTACAAGGCATAAACAAATATTGCCAAGTACCTTTATATCCAAAATATCTCGGTCTTCATCAAACATTGTTGAGGGTTTCTTGGTTTTCCCTTCCAATGGCTGCCATAAATCCTTCTAATAGAGGTAGTCCTCCATCTGCATCTTCCATAACCAATAGTTCTGCCCATTGAACTTCTCAACCTTCAACTTACCCTCGTCTTTCATTACTCCCACTCAACTGTGAGACTCCCAGTCAACCATGAGACCTTCTTGTAGAGGATAACTAAACACAACCTTGCTCTAATACCACTTGTTAGGGTTAGAAGGGAATATATCTAATAGTTAAATACAAATTTTATCAATAAAATAGAGAAATAAAACACACATAAATTATAGTAGAGACGAGACAACTCAGAGAATTTAACATGGTTCATCCAATATGGGCTACATCCACAAAACTGCAACCATCCAATGATTTTATTATCTAGTGCAAAACACATTACAATCTCATGAATAATGTCCTACTGCAACTCCCATCCCAATCGCTTATAACAAGCTTTTTAGAAGCTTCCTGAATTAGGGTTCTACAAAGTTAGATTTTTTCTTTTTTTGGTGATAAAGCGAAAAGTAGGAGAAAAAAATTCCTCAAGGGTTGTTTCCCCTAAACCCCCACTCAGGGCCCAACCCAGTAACAGACCCTTACAAGGATACATGAAGATTGTATAGTATAGCATGATCAGTCACCACATACGAACACGTATGAGTCCTAGTGTCTTAAACAAAAGACACAAACTCCCAGGAATATCTTGTTTAATATGAGATTTGAAATTGGGTCCCAAGACCTAGGTGGGACTTATACACCCAAGGTGGCATCAGTCCCAGATCACCAGATCTGGAACACACAACCTCAAACATTGAATTATGATTTGTCATTTGAAATTTTAGGATTATCCTTAGAAAAATACATTTAATAAGGCTTGTGGATATAAAATAGGACCAATTAGAGCATAAAGAAGACAAAGTAATTAATAAAGCCCTAGATTAGTATGAAAGTGTAAAGATACACCTTACAACACCCTAGTAAGGTACAATTAGGTCCATTTAGTTTAAAGGGGACCTAAACCTAATGTGAATGTGTAAAATGCATTGCAAAACTAAATCAAGGAAACATGAGGTTCATTTTAATATTAATTATCCCCAAATTAAGTGAGGAAAAGGGATACTTTTCCTACACTACATTTAGCCCCCACTTTAGTGAGAGGGGGAACTTGCTTCAAACTCTCACTAAAGTAGATGGTCAAGAGGGGTCCAAGTGTGCCAATGTGGATGGTATAGAATGACAAGGATCAATGGGGTGGTCAAGCCCCCAAGATCCAAGATCCTACGTCAAACCAACATAGGCACAAAAGAACACACATGAGGTGTATGATATGCAACATCAAGATACATAAACATACAATGTCAAAGACTAAAAGAAAGAAAAAAATAAAAATAAAAAGGGGTGGATCGGGCCTCAACTATTTTTTGAACACGATGTGGATCAAGCCTCAATTGTTTTTCCAAAATGCATGCTCACTCAGAGGCAATGAAACTTTAGGCTATCTATTGGGTGAGTATCCAAAAAGGGTGGCTTAGTGAGAAAGGTTTGCCTTTGTATCAGCTTCTCATCGTACAATGAGAAAGTCATGCCCCATGTTTAGGCTTCTTATCATACTAACCATACCAAATCTATCCCTCTGATAACTTCAATAGGACACCACAAAATGAAACTTCAAGCTTCATAAGGCCTAACAAGCTGCGTTAAATGTGTATGAACATTTATGCATATAAAGGATTGTTTAAAGGGACTTTGCTTAATTCATGTAAGGTCTCTCCTTAGGGAAAATTATACCTAATGTCTCCAAGAGAGGAAAATTCAAAGAAATACCATGTTCTCAAAGTAGATCAAATCCAATGACACCACCAAGAAAAGGATGCATGGCAAGAAGAAACAAAATCACGGTGAAATATGAGTGTCGATATATTCCCCCACGTTACTTAGCGGTTGCTAACACCATTGCTATGAGAAATTGCTTTAAAGTAGAAGAAGACATGAGAGCTTGTTTGGAAAGCCCTATGTGAAGTCATATGTTCTTGAATGAAACTACATCATAAATAAAGGGTTGCCCCCAAAATGTAATGCTAAACATAACAAGAAAAGTACGCCACATGCGAACAACTTAAGGCATGTATAATATCGTATGTAAGAACCAAACAAGTATGCCCTTCCTGCGAGCAACATTAAGCGAGGAAAGTGCAGGAGATGGAATTTTGATTTCTATAGGCAAGGATGGGAGCGATGAGGACAAAGATTTGGATGGAGGTTTTTTTGCTTCCATCTTGGGTCTATGTGGCGGGAGTGGCCTTGGAGGCAATTCTTGGCTCTATGAGGATGATTATGAAGGTGTTGTGGGTGGGGATGGATGTCGACCTGTAGGCAATTCTTGGCTCTCTGAGGATGATTCTGAAGGTGTTGTTGTGGGTGGGGATGCATGTTGGCCTACAAATCTATGACCCTTTGTGTCTATGAGTTTTGTGCATATTCCCTTTGTATATGCATAAAATTGGTCATGTCTAATTAATCCTGGCATTTAATTAAATATTTATTATTTAATTAATTTCTCTAAAGTCCTCTACATATGATTAAATTTAATTAATTTAATTATATTGTTCATTCACTTCATTCTTCCACCTTAATTAAATAAATTCACTTTATTTAATTATTTCACATTCATATGTCTACTTAATTAATTAAATAAATACCCTTTATTTATCTTAATTAATTATCACCTTTTGAATTTAATTAAGTCTTTTGATTTAATTAAATTTAAATATTTCCTTTCTCCTATTCAAATCTTTCTTCTAATTAATTAAATATTTTATTTAATTAATTTCATCTACATGTCATTTCCTAAAAAATTAATTAAATATCTTTATTTAATTAAATGTCCTTCATATCTTTTCAAATCATAATTAAATATTTTATTTAATTATGAAATATTTTTTCAATTCTTAATTAAATGATTATTTAATTGAGAAAAATCTCCATGTCACCCATAAATAAATAATTGAATTTAGTATTTAGTATTTATCTTCTTAAATCTTTCCAAAATCCTTTAAAAAGATGGTTTTTATCATTTCATCTTATCTCTTCCATGAAAGAGGAAACAAATCTTGCTTTTAGTTTTCTTCTATTTTTCTCTCCAATCTTCTTCAGCTTCGATCATTCAATCTGCCAAGATTATCATAGCCATTGATCATATCAGCCAATCACAATCCTTCGAAAGGTCTATAAATATGCCTTCATATCCAAGCATTTAAAAATTAGGCGATAGGAGATTAGAGAATAGTTGAATTCAATTAGAATTTATTATCAAAATTAAGAACATTCGTAATCATATTTTCTTTATCAAGTAATCATAGCAATCTGCAATCATGCATCATTTAATCAGCATAATCATATCTTAGCATAGCATGCATCCTTCATCTACAATCTCATTCTCTGGGAGAACTGTTTGTTGAGCCTAGTAAAATCTGAGAGCAACCGCTAGAATTGGCAAAATTACTAGAGATAGAGGATGATAGGACGACATCAAGGGAAAAGAAAATTGAGTTTGCACTTCTTTTATTTCATTTTATATTTTGATATAATGTTCTATTGGTGTGTTTTATCTTGTTTAATCTATTTTTAACTTGCACATTTAATCAATCACATTTTTGGTGACCACCATGGGGCCTTGCCTTGTTTTTAACATCTACTTGTAGGTTTTATGACAGGATTTTTCATTTTGAAGTTTAGCTTTTCAGAAAAAATTTGTGCTTTAGCACATCTGTTGAATATTTCAACGTATCTACAGACTGTTTCAGCACATCCACAAACTTTTTTAGTGCTTTTTTAGGTCGGCGCATACGAGAACTATTTCAACGCATCCGAAGATTACTTTAGTGCATATAGGGAATAAAATGGTGCATACATTTAGCTTAATTCATTAAAATTTTGTTAAAAAAAAGTACATTTTTAGATTGGTGCATTTAGGTTTTCTTTTAGTGCATTTAAGGTTTTCTGTAGTGCTTATGATGTTTGTTTTAGCGCATTGACTAATTGTTTTAGTGCATGTAGATTGTAACTAAACAAGGTTCTAAGTTTGACGCCTTCCGCAAATAGGACCTTTTTTAGATTAAAAAGAACCAATCTAGGATAGTCACATGTGGTTTTAAAAAGAAGCAACCCTAAGGTAGACATGGATTAAAATGAAGCAATCTAGGATAGTCACCACACAATGATTTTTGCCATTAACATGAACAACTTATTTTCATGAAATTATCTTCACATAGTTTAGATCATTGTGATTTGAGCTCTAAAAAGAATACTATTTGCTTTGTTTGTGGCAATAGGTCTATGCTCTCCCCTTAATTGGGTGATCAAAATACCAGAACTACCTTTTTAATTCATGCAATTTTACATGCTCTCTTAAAATTGTTTAGAGGTCCTACTCTTGTGGGAAAAAGTACTCACCCAAGAGGAACAACCTAAGTGGGAACAACTAAAGCCAAGTTTTCCAACCCACTATAATCAAAATTGAATTTGGGGAAAGTCCACAATTCGATGGTAGTGTGCAAGATAACCATCCACAAAGCCTTTTTTCTAAAGGTTGGGAGGTCTCCTAAGGGAGTTTATCTTTTTCTGCACCGAACAGAAACCCTTACTAAGAACTTAGTGTAGAATCCAACCGTGTCAATTTCCAAACATCCTAATAATCACAATGCAAGGGGAGGGAAGAATCTGCCCCCAAGATACTCACCATATAACTGCCAAGAAATTTTTGCTTAGGGGATCTAGTACCCACTTCCATCACTCTAAGTATGCACCTAGAAAAGAAAAAAACACGAGCGCCCCTGTGGGGGTGACACAGCTGTGTGAGTCGATGCAATTCTAAGATGTGGGTTGTTGATTATTATGATGACCTACTTGAGCACTAAGAGTGAGTCTGCCTGAATTGTCTATTCTCTATAAAAACCTATGAAAACATTTTATTTTTAAAAAATTTTGAACATATACTCGATGTTTAGTATAGGGCTTAAAAAAACTAATTTTTTTGCATATTTATTGTGTTTTCAATCACATTAATTCAGATAAAAGATTAACCAAAATGAACATGCCAAAATTCAGCTGAAATCATTCAAAACTATTCAGAAAACTACCTTAGAAAATTGTTTTAGCGCATCCAGGGTATATTTTAGTGCATATGAGGTTTGTTCTAGTGCATCCACTGGTTATTTTAGTACATTTAGAACCTGTTTCCACGCATTGAGTGTTTTAGTGCATAGGCTGAATATTTTGTAAATAGTTTTTGGTCACTATCAAAACATTTTTTTGTAGTGTATCTGAGACATTCTAGTGCATCTGAGGTCTACTATAATGTATTTGACTATTTCTCTAGTGCATGCACTTGTTCCTGTAGTGCATATAGGACATAGAGTAATGCATCTATCACTTTCTAGAATTTTCACTTTTGATAGATCTGAGTTTGTAACATCCTCAATCAAGTAGCATCCTGACATTTCTCCTATGCTTAGAGAAATCAACCAAGTTTGTTAAGAAATCCATTTTCAATCGAATCAAGAAACACAAGAAATATTTGGGTTACAAGAAAACCTTGCAACATGGAAATTTTTTGTATAAAATTTGAAACGTCTTGCTCCATTACCATGAATTTCTCCATAGGTACCAATATTTTGCTAGGGTATTTACCGACGAGTATGTTGTAGAGCCTTTATATTCATGAGCCTATTTTCAGAGAAGAGCTCTATCACAATGACACAATCACAATCAATCTCTCAAATTTGACTATCTACCACAACCTTCTATTGAATATCCAACACATCCCAGCCAAATCATTCAGTGATCTTAACTAGGCTACTTGACATACTTATCATTTTTTTTTGAAAAAAAGGATCAAATCTTAAAAGTGCATCTTTCAAACAAGTTTTTGATTATTGATTCAACTTCCCCAACAGGATTTTGATATCCTTTATCATTGGAAGCCACAATCAAGAGTTAGGAATGTCTTTGATCATATCATAGGATTTTCATCTTATCAGATCAAGACATCATCATTTTTGTACTTATAAAACTGTGATCTAAGTCTAGAAGAACATTTCAAAATCATATGCTTATTTTTACAATATCTCAATACAATAAGTTGGAAGAGGGCATTCAACAAGAATATCATACCCAAAGAACTCAAGAAGAGGGTGAGAGTAGTAATCCCCTTTATAGTGTAAGTCATAATCCCCTTTTCAACAACATGGATAAAAGAGAAGAAAATCCATTCCCTTTCAACAAATATAGGAACATGAGAAAAACTCTTGTAGATAGTGATGATGAAAGAGAGGATGAATGTCACCTTAGAGAGGCTGAGTAGGATCCCAAATTTCACAAAGCCTTAGAAAATATTTTAGAGCTCAAAAAAGAGAAATATTTTTTGTATTTGGCTGACAAAGGAGCCAAGTTGCCTCCTGATTTCAATATTTAGAACATAAAGAGTAATCCTAATGAAATACCCTTGTATGATCTTAGTGCCTTGTCTCAATCTATTAAAGCACTACAAGGAAAAATTAAAGACATGCAAGGGTGAACCACAATGAAGAAATATGCTCTTGATGGCATTTGTCCTTATCCTTTTGATCATTGTCTTAACATGATCCCATTTCCCAAACACTATGAAGTTCCAAAGTTTGATCGTTATAATGGGAAATCAGATCCACTCAATCATGTTAGAGACTTCTAAAACATGACTTTAGAATTTTCTCATGAGGACACATACTTGATGCGTTTGTTTCCTAGGAGTCTTAGAGGCCAATCTATGGAATGTCTATCGAAAATCACACCTCCTATCAAGACATTTGATGAATTAATCAACCAGTTCATATCACAATATTCCTACAACATCCAACATCAAATCACTATGTTGGATCTCTACAAAGCTAAGCAAAAACCTAGTGAACATTTCATTACTTTTCTTTAGAGATGGAGAAGATTGTTCATTGGATATTCACGTCATGTTCCTAAAAAGGAAAAGATGGAAATATTCATCAACAACTTAGATCTAGAAATGAGCTATCATTTGAATTTACATTGTCCTCCCTCTTTTGATAAACTAGTTGATAATTCCATAACCATTGAGGGTGCTTTGGTCAAGAGAGGGATACTTAAAATTGATAAGGACAATCCTAGCTTTTCAAATCACCACAACAACAATGAAAAATCTAAGTTTTGGACTCGCAACAAAAACATGGTGAATGATGGTGTTGTAGATGCAAATCATGTCTCAAATAAGCCAGTTATTCTTAGTGCTCCAAGTTCTCCTCACTACGATAACTAGAACAATGTCAACTCAGTCACAAATCAAGGAAACAATCCTCCTCCTCCAAGGAACAATGTGAATCAAAATTCTACTCCCAATCAAGGGAATGCCAAAAATCAAGGTTACCATGGAAAAAATAACAACAACAATGCCTTAGAAAATACCTTGAACACAAATCCACAATGATCATCATTCTTCTCTAGCAGAAGAACTTTTACTCCACTGGGTCAATCTTTAGAATATGCATTCAAAGAGTTGATGGCTAAAAATTTCCTTACTTATCCACCTCAATGCAACTTTGAACCTAGTGTGAAGCCTCCATCATGGAATGATGCATACTATTGTGATTATCATTGGTGCAAGGTCCATTGCACGAATAATTGTCAAGCCCTGAAAAATGTCATCCAAGACTTAATCGAAAACAACACCATCACAATAGAATGACACCAACAATCAAATGAAGACCACCAAGAATTTTGCAACCCTTTACCCAACTATCAAAAGGGTGAGTCTTCTGGAAAAAGTGTGAATCATATCAATGATAATATAATCAACCATATCTACAATGATAATGAGCAGGTCAGTGTTATAAAAGTTAAGGAAAATATGGAATATAGACAAGTCAACACAACAACAAAGGCACAAGCTAAAGTTGTCTTAAAGGGTGCTTCTTCAAAATCCACTATTCCCCCACCTCAACATCAATATGACTTAGTCAATCAACTTAGAAAAACTCCTGCTTAGATTTCTATCTTAGAACTCCTAAAGATTTCCCCAACGCATAAGGAAATTCTAGAAAAAGCCCTCATTGAAGCAACTGTATCCACTGATCTAGATGTGGACTGATTTCAAGCCATGGTAGGACACATGTCCTCACCCACATGCCTCTCATTCTCTGAGAAAGATGATGTTTCCATGACTCATCCCCATAATTCATCGCTATACTTAGAAGCATGATCCACAAATTTCATGTCAGATATGTACTAATAGATGAAGGGGATGGGTTGAACATATGTACCATGAAGTTAGTTCAGGATTTAGGATTTTATGAGGACTCCATTGATCCCAGAAGAAATATCACTATTAAACCCTACGATGATGAGGAAAGAGCGTCCAAGGGTTTAATCATGTTGTCGATCAGAGTGGGACCTGTTATCAAGAATACTTTATGTCAAGTATTAGACCGTGGTCTTGCATACAACATCTTGTTGGGACATCCTTGGATCCACAAAATGCAATTTGTCCCATCCACATATCATCAATGTCTTAATTTTCCTTATGACGGATAGGAGATCACAATACCAGCTGATAATTTGAATATCAGACTTGTGCCAACATCAAATCTAGTCAAGATACTTTGGTTCCCAAAAATTGAGAAGCTCTTGCCAGTACTTCTCCCAAAGTTGATACACAAACCAGTCAATTAACAAGAAGCTTTGACAAGCAACTACAGTTCAAGGACTTGGAGTTGGGGAGTACTCTCTTTGTCTTGCTAATCTACCTACATCACCTTAGCCACATGGGAAACCTTCTATCACACAACAACAGATATCTATAGCATCAACATCAATGCAACCACCAACAATGCCAAGTACATTGTTTAATGGATGATTTATCAAAGGAAAACTCCCCATAAAAGATCATGAGGATAGAGAAGTTATAAATTGGATCTATAAAGATGAAGATGAAATAGTCCTCAATGTCAAAATACCAACTGATCAATATGGTAAAGGGTATTCAATCATGCAGAAGATGGGCTATGATGGTAATGGTCCTATCAAAAAGAGAAAAGGAGTAGTTGAGCCTATTCACCTTCCAGGACTTGCTGCAAAAGAGAAAACATGAATAGGATATGATATTAACTCAAAAGAAATAACATCCAAGTAGTTGTATGATATTATCCTCACATTGCAAGAAGGTTTCAATACAAGAGAAGCATGTTTGATAGAAATTTAGAATTTCATGTATAATAACTCTAACACAAACTCTGGTGAATACGAATTGGACACCATCTACAATGATGATTTCTTGAGGGACAAAAAGGTTGATGTGATATACCCCAAATCTAATCGAAGGTGAATGGTTAGGGTCCCAACCGCAAGAATCTAAACCACAAAGTGACTATGATTCTAATACTGAGTCATATTTAAACAAACAAGACTATCATGAGAACAATACCATCATTAATCTGCCTCATACCTCAAATACTATAGACAACTTCGTTATGATCATAACCATAGCCAATTTCACATAGCCCAATGACCCGTTACCTTTGATCCATCCTGATCTCATTGATTGGGATTCATCTGAACCTATTGATATACTTATGTTTCCAAGCGATGATTCTATTGTGAACTTCCTTTCTGTAGAAGACACAAATGATTGTTCCACCAATGATTTTTGGCATAAAGTCTTTAATTAGGAAAGTGTCAAGTCTCCTAGCTACAAAAAAAAAAAGAAAAAGAAAGATACAATGGTGAAAACCAAAATCTGGCAATATTAGATCAAACAGAAGATAAAACAAAGAGTGTATCAGATGATGAAAACCTTGTTAAGGCACCAGATGATGGGATACTTGACACTCTCCCTGAGCATTATCATGAGTGATACCCTATCTTGATTGAGCCTACCAAAGAGGCTAACATTGACACTTCAAAAAAACCAAGGATTCTACAGTTAGTTGCATCATTGATAGATAAAGAAGTGCTAGAGTTCATGAAGTTCCTAAGAGAAAACTAGGTCAACTTTTCCTAGCCTTATGTAGACATTCCAAGTCTTGATCCCAATCTCATAATGCATCACTTTTCCATAAAACTAGGAGTTAAGCCTGTGAAACAAAAACTCATAAAGATGCATCCTCATGTTACACTACTAGTTAAAGAAGAACTAAGAAAACTCCTTGATGTGGGTTTCATAAGATCAATTGACCATGCAGAATGGATCTCCAACATTGTTCTTGTATCCAAGCTAGATGGATGTATCAAAATTTGCACCGATTTCAAAGATCTTAATAAGGCATGTACTAAGGATTACTTTCCACTTCCAAACATAGATGTTATAGTTGATTTGATAGCTAGCCATGCCATGTATTCGCTAATGGATGGTTTTTCTAGTTACAACCAAATCAATATTGCACCTAAAGACCAAGACAAAATAGCTTTCACATGTCCATGGGGGACTTATTATTGGAACGTCATGCCTTTTGGTCTAAAGAATGTTGGGGCTACATATCAAAGAGTTATGACTACAATTTTTCATGACATGATGCACACATTCATGGAAGATTATGTAGATGATATATTGGAAAATTCATACACAAGAGGACATCTTGAAGTGTTATCCAAAATATTTGCAAGGTTGGAAAAGTTCAAAGTTTGCCTTAACCCCAAGAAATGTGTTTTCAGAGTCACATCTGGAAATCTCTTAGGATACATAGTATCAGCAAACAGGATTGAAGTAGATCCTACCAAGGTACAAGAAATCATGGAAATGTCTCCACCAAGGAATATCGATTAGTTGAGGTCATTACATGGACTACTTCAATCTATACAAAGGTTCATTGCACAGTTGGCAGATAAAAGTCTACCTTTCACACATCTATTACATTAGAATGTTCCTTTCAAATGGGATGACAAGTGTGAAATGGCCTTTCAATAGATCAAGTAGTACCTAATGAACCCACCGGTTCTAGTACCACCAAATCTAGACAAACCTCTAATCTTATATATTTCTGCAATAGTGACATCTTTGGGGGAATTATTAGCACAAGAGGCTCTACATGAAAGGAACATGCAATTTATTACATTAGCCAAACACTAACAAGTCAGAACTCAACTACACTTTCATTGAGAAGGCTTGTATAGTAGTAGTCTTTGCCTCACATAAATTTTGGCACTACATGTTAACTCATACAATCAATCTCATTGCAAAGATTGATCCACTTAAGTATCTATTGAGCAAGGCTACATTAACAGGAAGGTTAGCAAAATGGGTTATGATCTTGAGTGAGTTTGACATCCATTATTTTGATTTCAAAGAAATCAAAGGACAAGTTATCGCCAATCAACTAGCTAATGCACCACTACAAGCAGAGCATCCCATGCATATCAAAATTTCATATGCTAGCGTCTTCACCGTAGAATCAAAACAGCCATGGTCCTTATATTTTAATGGTTCTTTCACTCAACATGGATTGGGGGAAAGCATATTCTTTGTCACCTCCCAAGGAAATAGAATTCCTTAGTCATATAGGCTAATGTTTCCATGCACTAACATAGCCGAGTATGAAGCTTTAATCACTAGACTCAAGATCTCATTGGAATGGAGGATCACAGAACTACAAGTTTATGGTGACTCACAATTAGTCATAAATTAGATCAATGATGATTATCAGACCAAAGATGACAAACTATTTCCATATAAGAAGATGGTTGATGATTTCAAGAATCACTTCATGTATATCAAGTTCATACAGATTCCAGGACTTGATAACAAATCAGTTGATGACATGTCCATGATCGCATCATTGCTACAACTCCTAGAAAATCAGGCTCACTATGAATTTATGGTGGAAAAATCATTTGCACCTACCTATGACACACCTAAAATCCAAATGATTTGTGACTTAGTAGGATCCAATTCACCTTGGTATGGCAAGATTTATGCCTACCTAAAAATGGCATCTTACCACCTGACTTATCCCAAAACCAAAAGTGTAACTTTATTTGCCAATCCTCTTGCTCTACTCTTATTGCTGACGTCCTTTATCGTCATGGTCTTGATGGTACTTTACTTTGATGTCTTGAACGTGATGAATCTGACAAGGCTTTATAAGAAGTTCATGGTGGCATTTTTGGTACTCATTCAAGTGGAATAACCTTATCCAAGAAATTGATTAGAATGGGTTACTACTGGCCTACAATGGAAAGAGAATCGTTCACTTTTGTGAAGAAGTGCTCAAAATGTTAGATACATGGGAATCTCATCCATGCACCAACACAAGAACTACAACCGTTCAAGCCAAACTGGACATTCTCTCAATGGGGGTTAGATCTAGTTGGCAAGATTTATCCTTTAGCATTGAACAGACATAAGTTCATCATCACAACAACAAAGTATTTTACCAACTGAATTGAGGCCGTACCTCTCACTAAGGTTATCGACAAACAAATCTCATTGTTCATACTCAACTATATCATTTGTTGTTATGACATTCCCAACTTCATCACAGATAATGGATGACCCTTCAAGAATCAGGATGTTGAAAAACTTTGTGAGAGATTCCATATCCAGCATAGATATTCAGCACCCTACTACCCACAAGGGAATGGCCAAGTAGAGGCCTCAAACAAAACTATAATAAAAATCTTGAAGAAGACTGTGAATGATGTAGGTAAAGATTGACATGTACAACTCAATCCCATATTATGGGCCTATAGAAATAGCATTAGAACGCTAATAGGAGAAACACCATATGCTATTGTCTATGGAGTAGAAGCCATATTACCTCTAGAGGTTGAGATTCCATCACTTAGAGTATCACATAAAGGTTTAATCACAGATGATGAATATAGAGTTTCTCGACTATAAGAGATGGAACTCCTTAATGAGAAGAGACAACAAGCAGTTGATCATTTGAAAGCATATCAATAGATGATGTCTCATAGCTATAATCACAAAGTAAATCCACGTACCTTTTAGGTCGATGATCTTGTTTTGAATGAAAACCCACGAAATCAACAAGATATAGAGAAGAAAGGGAAGTTTGAACCAAATTGGTTGGGTCCTTACATGGTCATCACAGTATACGGCTCAGGAGCATACAAGTCGTCAATGCTAGAAGGGGACCTATTTGATAAACCCATCAACAACATGCACCTGAAGAAGTATTATGTCCAAATCAGTTATCATCATCCATAAATGTCTTGAAAAAATCTATAAAAATAAAAAAATGTCTTGAAAAACATCTATAAAAATTAGAAAATGTCCTGAAAAAATCTATAAAAATTTAAAAATCTCTTGAAAAACATCTATAAATATCAGAAAATATCCTGAAAAAATCTACAAAAATAGTTGAAATTTTCCTAAAAAAAAAATCAAAAAAATGCAATTAAGGCAGATAGTGAAAATCTGGCAAACAGACACTATTTGTAACTCTCCATCTATTAGTTCATGTTTTGCACTTAGCTTCTCAGCCTTCTTTTCACCATCATCTTTGGGCCATAACAAGATAATACTGCCATAATTTTCCTAGAGTGGTAATGTCTTACCATGGCTTGATCATTGTACATATTCATTTTAGCAAGTTGTGTCAATACTGGAGGAAAATTTTGACATACTAGGGGCAATCAACTTTTAGGTTCTACCGAAACAACTAGAAAATGACATAAAAGTCAATCATGCAAACAAACAATCAAATCGTATAAACAATATCTAATCATTGATCAATATCACAACCGTTTTCAGAAAGTACCATATCATAACACATATCTAGATGATCTAAAATCTAAATAAATGTTTGGAATATTAGTATTATATTTTGAGCAATGGTTGTTTTACTTTTGATATCATCCCTTTGGAGCACACTTGATGATGGACTAAACTAGAGTGGTGAGGAAAGAGGATGATTTTTCTTTGTCTGATGTCTTGAGGTTAACTATCAATCTACTATAAATATGTCACAAGACATGATTTCCAAAGCATATCATTGATGACAATTCCAAACTTACATCAGAAAGTGGTTAATCTTTGTCTTTTTATGCAATACATACTTAGGTCATCTTGGTTCAATTATACCTTGGTGCTTGTGTTCACTTGCTATATCAAAAATCATGAAAGTTGTACTCTGGTCATCATTGGTGCTAATTTCTCCTCTGATGCTTGTGCATACTTCCAATATTTTAAAAATCTCTATGATGATTCAAGAAAGCTAACAAAGGGCTCAAAAATGGTTGGTTTCATTTTGTTGCATTTCATTTAGATCATTGTACATATTTGCATACTAGATTTGCATCAAATTTTTAAAAGGCTGAACAAAAACATCAACAGATATCATGTCTCTTTGGACTATTTGTGGAGGACATTCAGAAATTTGTTTCATTATCATCTTTCATCTTCTTCATCATCTCATTAATAATTATCATTTCAACTAGGTCATGTATATATCATATAGTTTATCAGTTATCATTCATTTGCATCCTTTATCATTTCATATCATTCATTTATCCATTAGGTATTTCATATCACTTTCATTTTCATATTATCTATCATCTTCATATCATTAACATTTTACTTATCATTTTCATATCCATTTCATTTTCATTCTACACGGTTGCATACCATTTATCATCTTCATTACCATTTCATTATCATATTTTATATTTGTATCACCATTTCATAATCTATTTCATTTCACTTATCATTTCATTTATCATTATCATTTTATCCATTTCATCTCATTTCATTACATATCATTTATCATCTTATCATACATCTCATTATTATTAATCATGTTGATTTCATTTCATACCATTATTTATATCATTTATCATTTGTCACATTACATTCATATCATATCTTTAATCATCTATCATTCTCATATCACATATCATTTCCTAATTCATATACATATTACAAATTCATGATGCATTTCATGAACACAACATCCATTTTCCATCACATCATCATTATTTATTACATTTGAAAAATCCAAAAACAAAAATCCATACATACATTCCATTTCCACATCATCATAAGTCATCCACCTACATGACATCATTAGTACACATAACAAATCGTCATCATAAATCATCCTACATCACAAGTTGGTCATTAAACCATAAAAGGCATCACAAATCCATCTCATAACATATACAAACAAATGCATATCGATATCATCATCACATCATCACGTCAAAAATGCACATCATCAAAACTCATCATCGTTGCATATCATCACTCATCAAAAATAAATGCAACTGTCCAATATCCAATGAAACTAAAAAAGTCTAAAGAGATACATAAGATATGATCAAAAACAATGTACATACTCCAAAAATGATATACATGTGTGAAGTACATCAATAATCCTACATCAATAAAAATCACATATCAAGGCTAGCTAGTGGATCCCCCTTATGGAGTTGGTCTAGAGATTGGTGGTCTGTCGTTACCACCTGCGTTGGGATCCTGTCGAGGCCCTATGACACCTCCGCTGTGTGACACACTTTGTGACCTACTCCTGGATCTACTATGGAACTGATGGTAAGGCTCTCTACGCTCGAGAGGGAACAACTCCTCATATCTAATCTAGTAATGCTTGGCCTCCCTGGCAATCTTGAATCCATCTACAATGGCCTCTAGAAAAGATGCACTCTCAACAATTCCCATAAGTCTCTTAGCAACCCCCTTTGCCTCTAATACCCTCCATCTAAAGGAGTCTCTCTCTACTATCAACTAGGCCACCTATGGGTCTGGGGCAGGAGGAGGTCCCTATGCCTATGCCTATATCTGTGCATGTTCCTATGCAAGCTGTGTCTGTAATTGCATTGCAAAAATCTAAGCTTGAGCCAACTGGCTCTACAGCTATTCTTACTACCCTTGAAGAGTCTATACCTGGGCCTATAGAGTAGCTATCTGTGCCTGCTGCACTATGGAGGGGACCCTAATCACTATCCTTCATCCAATACCAATCCTCGACCTCTGCATGATCTATACGCTGCCCAATATGCATGGCCTCTATCTCACTAGCCTCTGCTCATCCCCTTCATCATCTCCACTGTCATCCCGACCACCATCATCTGAGCTCTCCCCATCTCCATTCTCCTCCTCATCTCCACTATCCTCCTCCTCCTCCCCTCCACCAACTTCCTACTCCCCTCTGCCACATACTCTTGTCTCCTATCCCCTAGCTAATGTGCCATCAAAATGGGTGCCAACTCATCCAGACATGTGAAACGAGGAAATGGGTGTGTGTGAAAATAAGTAGAGTACTCCTTGAACATCCCTGTATTAGTAATTTTGGGCCTCCATCCAAGATCATCCTTGCATCGCGCATAGTGCACAACACCCTGAAGCATCCCCTGAGTATATCCATATTGTCTTTGTACTCGCAAAGCCAAAAATCTCTCTATAATAAAAGGGGTCTGACCTATCAAATTACGGGGCATACATACAAAGTGCATCTCAAGATGATATATATCCCACACCTCACAATCTGTGTAAGGCCTCCATATCACTAAATCTACATCATCTAAAATCCATCTCAAATAATCCAACTTTCCTAGCTTGGGTTGGACAAGTACACCTGAATATGCATATACATATGGCCTACCTAGTGGGCTAGCCCTAGGTCCAAGTGGTCAATTAATAGCAATATGCTCCCATGCCCAGATCTGGAGCAGGTAACACCACATGAAAAACTGGATGATCCTCTATACACTACCTGATGCAATTCATGATACAAATGTGCTAACATACAACTCCCCCAGGCATATCTCCATTGTTGACCTATCACCTGCTCAATGATCCTTCCACACCTAACTGATAGTCCCTTTGACTAGTGGTCCAGTCAAAGGAAGCCTCCAATGAATGCACTCAAAACTGTGGGTAAGGTCAGATATCTCCTCAAATCTACCCATGGCACCCAATACCTTGCTACATGATCATCCCCAAACACTCTCCTAAGTGCGTCTATACCACCTAACTCCTTATGGTCATAAAACACAAGATCACCTACCACTAGAATCCCCAAAATCCTGTATACATCCTCTGGGGTCACTGTCATCTCACTTGTCAGAAAATGAAAGGTATTATGCTCAGAATGCCATCTCTCTACTAGTGCGGTCAACATTCCCCTATTGAGAAGAATCTGAGGCATAAAAAAAAATGGTCCCAACCCACCTCTCACTATCAACTATACATCTACAGGTGTCAGATCTTGTATCCTATCCCATAGGGAAGCACTCTTTGATCTGGAGGTTTTTGAAAACATCCTATTTTTTGTCATCACAAAGACAATCACTCAGACTCATATCAAAGTGATCTATCTACTTAACATCATACAATCACAACACATGTCTATCTATCAGTGACCCATATCAGTGCATCATACTAGTGAACTATATCAAGTGCTCTATATAAGTGACTCATATCATGAAATCAATGCAAAATCTATCTATCTGAATATCAAATCAATCTACTCCATCGTCATTTACTATTTGTTTTCTTTTTCAGGAAAGCAAATTTATCAACAATCAAATCATATTCCTATTTGTACTTTAGTCGGGAATGCAAATATGTTTTCAATCACATCATCTACTCTTTTTTTTCTATCGCAAAAATAAAATTTATCAAAAGTCATATCAATCATCTACTCTTTGTTTTCTAAAGCAAAGTTATCAGCAAATTGCAATCAATCATTCTACTCTTTTTTTTTCATTCAAAGGAAACAAAGTTATCAGCTATCTACTCTTTGTTTTCTATTTTTGGAAGCAAAGTTATCAATTCATCATTTATCAGATCTTTTATCATTTCTATTCATATCAACATGATGACAAGAAAATATATCTATCTATTGACCAAAGAAGCAATATATGTCATCATTCTTTCATCATTTTCATAGTGCATTCTGCCTAAATTTCCTGGATGTGCTACTCTGCAGCCTCTATGCACCAGAACCCCAAAAGCACTGAAGTTTCTCCCCAATGTGCTAAATTCCTCGATGCATCATTGTATGTCCTCAAAGCATTGTATCGATTCCCCTATGCACTATTTCCCTATATGCGCTAAACCCCTAAGCGTATGCGCCATTTCATCTACCTAATGCACAAGAACCCTGGATGCACTAATCTATTTGCTATATGCACTAATATATCACTGACTAGGGCACGTTCCTACATGCGCCAATCTATTTCCTCCATGTGCTAAAGTACCACTTTCCTATAGGCATCCTAGGTGCGCTATTCTGGGTATTAGATGCGCTAACATATCTATTTCCTAATCTATCCTAGATTGGTTATTTTACACCCTCTATGCACTACAGAAAACATCAAATGTGCTAAAACTCTAACTATATGTGCTAAAATAGACCGTTAAATTCTAAATCCAAACTAAAGTTCATCAAAAATTGATTGAAATCACAAATTTTCAAAGCAAGGATTGAATCGACTCATCAGTGATCCATAAGCGGTTGGTCTATGGTACCGGTGGGCCCACTCGAATCTATGTGTATGGTATGGAATCTCCATCTCACCAAGTCAACGTCAGAACAAAAAGTCACTAAAGTCAAAAGGTGAAAATGACTTGCCCTTTTTTACCCCTTTGACCTTTTAAAGGTCAACCAAGGTGGGTTTTTGTGGCATTTTATTTTTATTTTTCTATTTTTTTCTCAAACTTTCACTTTATTTTTCACACTAGGTCATCTTTTAATCAATTATCAAGAGCTAAATCACTACATCCCCCTCATCATCTGAATTTCATCATCAACTCAACATTTTTCTCATCATCAGTGATTTACCTCCCAAGGGGGCATCATCAATATTAGTCACATTTTTCAATCAAAAATATATCAGATTCAAATCAAAAGGCATATCAGGCAAAATCAAACGTAACAAATTTCAAAAGCAAGAATATTTTCTTTTAAGCAATGTGTTTCACACATCACATCAAAGAGGGGCAAAATGTATATGCATAAAATTGGTCATGTCTAATTAATCCTGGCATTTAATTAAATATTTATTATTTAATTAATTTCTCTAAAGTGCTCTACATATGATTAAATTTAATTAATTTAATTATATTGTTCATTCACTTTATTTTTCCACCTTAATTAAATAAATTCACTTTATATAATTATTTCACATTCATATGTCTACTTAATTAATTAAATAAATACCCTTTATTTATCTTAATTAATTATCACCTTTTGAATTTAATTAAGTCTTTTGATTTAATTAAATTTAAATATTTCCTTTCTCCTATTCAAATATTTCTTTTAATTAATTAAATATTTTATTTAATTAATTTCATCTACATGTCATTTCCTAAAAATTTAATTAAATATCTTTATTTAATTAATGTCCTTCATATCTTTTCAAATCATAATTAAATATTTTATTTAATTATGAAATCTTTTTCTTCAATTCTTAATTAAATGATTATTTAATTGAGAAAAATCTCCATGTCACCCATAAATAAATAATTGAATTTATAATTTAGTATTTATCTTCATAAATCTTTCCAAAATCTTCTAAAAAGATTATTTTTATCATCTCATCTTATCTCTTCCATGAAAGAGGAAACAAATCATGCTTTCATTTTTCTTCTATTTTTCTCTCTAGTCTTCTTCATCTTCGACCATTTGATCTGCCAAGATTATCACAGCCATTGATCGTATCATCCAATCACAATCCTTTGAAAGCTCTATAAATATGCTTGCATGTCCAAGAATTTAAAAATTAGGTGATAGGCGATTAGAGAATAGTTGCATTCAGTTAGCATTTATTATCATAATTAAGAGCATTCGTAATCGTATTTTCTTTATCAAGTAATCATAGCAATCTGCAATCATGCATCATTTATCAGCATAATTATATCTTAGCATAGCATGCATCCTTCATCTATGATCTCATTCTCTAGGAGGAATATTTTTTGAGCCCGATAGAATCTAAGAGCAACAGTTGGAATCGACAAAATTACTAAAGATAGAGGATGATAGGACAACATCAAGGGCAAAGAAAACAGAGTTTTCATTTCATTTATTTCATTTTTTTTTTTGAAATAATTTTCTATCGGTGTGTTTGATCTTGTTTAATATGTTTTTAACTTGCACATTTAATCAATCACACACCCTTCATGTTGTTCTTCTGGCTTCCTTCCCTATAGTGAGTTTGGATGAGCGATGGTTTCTATGAGGAAGACCGATTGAAGAATAGGCTTATTTATGCTCCTATTCAGTGAAGTTGGATGGCTTAGGCACTCCTCATGTTGGCTTGTTCTTCTTCTTTCTTCTTGGTTTTCCTTCACTCTTTCCTATTGTTTGTTTGGCAGCTCTCTTTTGAGGGTTTTTTTTCTCAAAGTATTTTAGGTTCTTCTTGTCCCCTCTCTATGGAGTGTTGGTGTCTCCCTCTGGATGGTTGTGTGGAGTTTTGGCCCTTCTCTGGCTTTGACTGAAATGTTGGGGTTGCTTGGTGTTTCTTTTGTTGGGCCTTCTCCTTATTTTCATCTTTTTTGGGGCCCCTGTTCCTCTTGGGGCTTGGTTGGTCCTGTTCATTCTAAGTCTAGGAATCTATTTTTGGTGGTCTTTTGGCCTATGTTTCTTTTTGCTATTGTATTCTATGTGGCCTTGTTCTCTCTAGATGAGTGTCTTTGGAACCTCTTTGCTGAGGTTTTTGATGTTCCTCTTGATGCCCTACTGGCTTATTTTGGTTTTTTTGATGCTGGGCTTTGAGATTCTTTCTTGGGTTGAGTTTCTTCATGTTTTTATTCTAAAGGCTCAATTTTTGTTGGGTTTTGTCTGGCTAAATGAAGCGTGTTTTTTTTTCTGTATCTATACTCATTTATGCCATTAGGGGATTTGTTGGTCTGGCCTTCCGAATTCTTTGTGTTTTCTTTGGATCTACAAGTGGGGTCTTCTATGGAGGTGGAGACTGCTTCCATTTAGGTAGAGCCCTCTTCTACTGAGGTGGAGATGGTTGTTGTAGATTCGATGGAGATTTTGATTAGCTTGTTCCTATCAAGGTGGATCTTGCATGGGAAGTTGTGTGAAGGCTTTAAAGGATGGGGCTTTCATCTCTTCTTCTCCTATATATGGGAGCCCTCTCTTATTGAGGTGGAGGTGGGATTGGCTCAATTAGGGTGTTGCTACTTGAAGATGGATGTGCTTCAGTTTTTTGGTGTGTTCTCTAACTCCTCTATTGAGGTGGGGATCTTGGAGTTTCTAGTGTTTTTTATTATGGGTTTAGGGTTGATGGTGTTCTTAGCCATCAAGATTCCTTTTTCTCTTGGCTCAGTTACGTTTTTCCTAATTAGATGGTCTATTGGTGCCTAGCTGATGTAGGCGGGTTCTATGTTCACTTAAGGTTTCTAGGTTCTTGTTAAAATCTGGTTGTGTAGGGAACTAGTCCCTCTCTTGTTTTATGTTATAACTTGTGTTGTCATGTCTTCTTGTAAATTGTTGCTACTATTTTGATGCTAATTGTATGTGATTTATCTTTTTTGCAATGTGCCTACCTTGGATAAGGTTATGAAGCCCTTCAAAACCAGTTGTACTGGGTTTTAGGGCCCCATCAAAACTTGTTTACCTCTAATCAAAAAAACTTATGGTGTGTCATCCTCATCCCAAGATTGCTCTTATATATACATGGAATATGGTCAACTAGCCAAAAGAGATTATGACAAGTGTCATACGAGGACAAGGCTACCTAACCCCTTTCCCCCACATAGTGCAATACAAGAATGAGCTGAGATGATAGAATGAAAATCAGTATCAATTAGAGGAACTAGGTGCTTCAACACAAGGAAGAGCACCACACTCCTTAAGATGTTGAATTTTTCTACCCAAATCCTTACATTCATTAGTAGAATGACCATAAACTCTATTATATGCACAAAATGAACTCTTGTAGTAAAATTTCTTTTGTGTTCTTGGAGGGAGAGATATCAAATAATCTTGGAAGGAGTCTCGACAAGATACTTTATTGATCAAAAGCAGATGTTCCTTTATTTTGTGACAAAGATGTCTCTTGCTTAGTACAAGGTGTCATACTTACACAAGACTTTATATTGTGATATTTTGTACTCTCCTTTATAGTAGGGTGTAAAATATAACAAATTTGAATCACTAGTGTTTTGTGTGGTGAAATTGATATTAAGTGAAGATTTCCCTATTTCTTTCATTTCTTTTGAAGGACAATAACCAATACCACTAGTTTCTATCAGTTCAAGATGCACTAATGTTAAATTTGGCTTAGGGAAGTCTTTTGTAAGAGTGTTGATATTGAGTGAAGGCTTGTTTGTTTCTTTCGATGGATGATAACCAAGACCATTAGTTGTTTCTTGCGTGTTAGGCTCTAGAGGGACACAGATATCTTGTTCTCTAGCACCACATCCTTTTCCACTATAACCAAGTTATTTCATAAGTTATTTCTAGACGGAATGTAGTCATTTTTGTTGTATTTGGTAGTTGTTCATAATCAACTTCATCAAATTTTGTCATGTAATTTTCTTCTTCTTCTAAAGTGGTTGAAGTGGATTCTTTCGAACGGTCTTCCAAATTTTGTGTTGACATTTATGCTTTTTCTTTTCCCTTTTTAGAATTTTTTTTATGATCTTGTATTCTCCCATGAATGTAGGTTTCAAATCCAACAATCGCAAATCATCTAGTGATAACATTGTGAAGGGTTTAAGACACCTATCTTTTAGTCCTTCTTGCATGGACTCCACTTGTATAGTTGGTGTCAATGTTTTCAAAGGATTTTCCTTATTTTTCTCAATGTTCAAACAACTTTTTGGTTCAGGATTAGCTTTGATTGTATACACTTTATTGTTGTAGACATACTTCATTATATGATGAAGAGTTAAAGGCACTGCATGCATCTCATGCATCCATGATCTTCCTAAAAGGAGGTTGTATGAAAGATCATGAGGCATAACATGGATCGGGGTTTGTAATGTAACCTTTCTGACCTTAATAGTAAATGTAATCACACCAACCAGTTGCTTTCCTATGTTATCAAACCCACAAATAGATAAAGAGTATGATTGTATTTGGCTTTTTTCTACTTTAGTCTTGTCCAAAAGGTTTATGCTACACATGTTAAGGGTGGAACCATTGTCAACAAGGGCCCTCTTTATCCCAATTTTATTATGTTGAGCTATTATCTTAAAAGCATCATTATTTTCTTACATTTCTAATGGAGGTAACTCATCTTGATGGAAATTAATGTCTAAGTTGACTAAAGTTATAGCTTTAATTCAGGCTGCCACATCGTTTGATTGCACATTAGGAGTAGGAACTTGTTGTAAGGAAATTTGAATCATGTTATGATAATTATGGGATGCTTGAATAAGGTCCCATATTGATATCTTAGCAAGATTTTTCTTAAGTTGTTCAACAAGATTATACTCCTTTCCATTATGTATAGGAAAATGAGGGGCACTAGGAAAGATAGGTTGAGATAATGGGAGGGATGTTGGAGTTGTTTTTCTTGGTTGAAGATTATTTCTAGTGTTATACGTATGAGAAACGGTGTTGTAACTCAATTGATGTGACATATTATTCTTAGGTGGTTCGAGGATGAGGATGGTTTTTTTTTTAGTTTGTGGTTTTTTTGAGGGTGGGTAAAGGATAAGTTCATGATCAGGAGAACACTTCAAGGGATATCTAATGTGCATAACCTCAAAATACTTATCCTTATTTTCATTATTTATTGGTGAAGGGGAGTCTAATTTCACTTCATCATCTTCATCTAAGCAAGCCTCATCACTTTTGTTTGAAAGACATGTGCCAATGTTCTCATTTTCTTACACCATAATATCTTCCCTAGTAGGAGAGTTTTTAGGAGAGCTAAAAACTAGATGTTCATGACATTCAATATTTGATTATTCTACAATAACTTCATCACAAGTAAGGGAGTCATCTATGATTGGATTGTCTTGTTGATCAATGATAGCATCTATTGGTTATTTTTTAGAACCAAACTTAATCTTACCATTTTACCTATGGATCTACCATAATCCAATGATAAGTAAAGAAAAGGATTGGCCAACAAAAAAGTAAAGATTCTCATGCCATTATTTCTACACTTTGGGCATTGTGAAACCCAAGAGGGTAATCCTAGCAATGTTCACATAATATTCTTGTGCCATTTGTATCAATAACACTGCAACATACACAGATAATTCTCATGTAGAGGCTCAACTAGTAGAACATATCAAAGAAGTTGGTTGGTTATTAATAATAGTTCACATTCAGAGCATTAGAATGGTAAAACCTTATATCTTTGTAACCCATTTTTGAGAATTTGATTTAATGAATGGTTAGTTAGTGAATTAATCAACCCAATGCAATATGATTACCTCACTTAGACCAATGCCTCATCCTTGGAATGGAATTAGTACTAATACCCACATAATTTGACAAGTTTTACACATGACATTACTTAAAGCTTTGAGAATACTGCATTATTGTATTTCAACATTATATCTCAACCATCACTTCTTATTAGCATCCTAGCAACTAATTTAATATAAACCTATAGTTGTATTCAAGCATTTACATCAATTCTTTGGATTAACAAGCAAGAATAAAACCATACATCCATTGGAAATCAATGGAGACAAATAAGATAACTCTTGATTATATTATTCATAGTTTATAGAAAAATTACATAGGAGAGAAAATGGTGTCGAACTTGCACTATTCTATTCTATTTATGCCAGTATTACTATCAGAGCTTCACATAAATATTAGCAGACCCAAACCTAAGACTTAACACTAAAATGTTAAATATCCCTTACAACCTTTTGTGTGTTCAATTCTAGAATGACCAACCACCCAACAACCCTTGTAACCAGCCCTGAAATCCCATTTATAGAGATATGGGAGTGGCAAGCATCAGGCCAAAATTACAATTACAATTACACTTGCGTTTGATAGTTAATTTCACTTTAATTTTAGGGATTCCCAATAAAGATACATTTAATCATTGCAAAATAGGGGGAAACCCAAAGAAAAAACTCCATGAAGTACATTGAAGATGACCAACCAACCTTCCAAAAGGCATCATTTGTTGTTGTAGTAGTGCCAAAATCCTTTGTCCACATCAATCAAAGAAGATTTTCCATCAGCACCCAAGGAAAAAACATACATATTAACTAGAAAAGGCATATTTTCCATCGGAAGCAATAGAGTTCAACAACTCTTCTTCACACCATCCAAAAGAGTTTCCACGTTAGACCAACATCAAAGAAAAAAATCCATATACTTGTTGAAGAGGAAAAGTCTACTGTAGTGGTCATGGTATCATCAAAAACAAAAACAGAATCAGGGCACTAATTTGATTTGTCAACATCAAAGTATGCCCACCCGTTCTGCATTCGTGCTGAAACTAGAGAAGCTACTACTCCTTCATCATCAAAATCATCATGTGGCACTAGAGTGAGTAGGTAATGACCATACTCTGGGTCAGTATCACCTTCATTACCTGAAGGAATGTCTAAAACCTCTATGAGAGAGTTATGCCTCCCTATATAAGCCTTGTAATATTTATTCTTCTTCTTCGCTTCCCTCACAAGCTTATTAGATTCTTTCTTTTTAAACTTGACCAATTCTTCTAAAAAAACCCTGCTCCTCAAATTATAGGTGCTCTTGAAATTACCCTTCTTATTCTTTCGACAGGCACTCCTCCTGCCCTTTGGTGTTGCAAGAGCTCCCAGAATACCAAGTTTAGCTTCAGGAACATCAGCTTGAGATTCATGCAGACTAAGTCTCCTAGACCTTCAAATTGGGTGGGTAGACATGTCGGGTTTACTCATTTCATAGAGAACATAACAAGAACAAGAAGACTCTTAATTACAGGAATACTTTTAACCAGTTTGTTCTTAAAAAGATTTGTGCAAAATAAAACACTCAAACCATCACAATTCTTATTAGCTTAAAAAGAGATTGCAAACTACAAAACCCACACCACCCCAGGGATTTAGAGCTGGAAAACTAACTTATACGTAATTGAAATAAGCAAGTATGAGTACTTACTCACCCAGGAAAAAGCTACTTCAATATCTTTGTAACTTCTTACGCCATCTTCTTCACAAACTCAAACTTGATTTCTCAACTTATTATTTCAAACTATGAAGAAAAATATGGCTTTCAACTCTCATTATATTAAGCAACTTGATCATCCTTACCATTAATGCTCAACAAAGTCTTATACAAGCGAGCTGACAATTAGTCACTAGATTTTGAATCTCAATCGTTAATCACATGTTGAGATAAATCAACTGATAATTACAATCAGGGTAATTAGTCATGAAAGAGCTAATCGCATGTTCTTGTTTCCTTTGTCTAATAAGAAAATCCCAAGTGGATAGACATCCACTCTGTCTTCACACTTAATCCCTTACTTTTCATTAAATAAAGGCTTGTCATGTCCAATTTTCTCACTCGCCCATGGGAATTAATCCACTTGCAACTCATCTCAATAGGATGACAAGGAGAAATCATGATTTAATCTCAAACCATTGGCCCATACCCTACCTTATTCCAATGTCACCTTCCTATGTGTACCATTATCTAACAGAATTGATAGTCATAATCAAAAGCAATCCTCAAATCTTGAACACGTGCCAAAAGAAAATAATTTAAAAATAGCACCATTTAGGCCCATATGTTCTCATGGCCAAATTTATTAATATTCTTCCCTCACTAATTGTGGATTTTTTTCCTGCACTTTACTCAAAAATGAAAAAATGTTAGTATTGTTAGTTAAATTAAGCAATTCAAAACAAGCATCCCTATGAGATATTGAATCATGCTAGATATGCCAAACAAGACACTAAAATACCAAATAAGTTAAATAAAAGCATATGAAAACATGATCAAACCCTATCCCATAGTGGGAGTGGTGCTCCTTTGATGTGGCAAGGATGCCCTTTCCCACCCCCCTTGATAAGCTTCCAAAATGATGAACAAAAAGTGATGAAGATGCAAAGATGAGTGATGAAGTGCAAGATGCATGTGCCTATAGTGAGAATGCTAAGATTGTGGATGGATTTCAAGTTGAGGTGGCTTCTATTTATAGTTTGAAGGATTGAAGAATGGACAGATGGGAGGAATGTGAGACTAAAGGAGAGCTAATGAGATTGTGACACTTGTCACAAATATATTAGATGAAGGTGGAGCACATTTTGGGGAATGTACAAATAAAGAGGATGGAAGAGAAATAAATGCATATGGTTGATGATGTGAGAGGATGTAAGAGGGTTTTAATGCATGTGTAAGAGGTTTTGGAGGGAAATTGAATTAGGAGGTAGTTGGGAGGAATATTCTTAGGAATATGTCTTTGTGAGGATAAATAGAGGAATTAGTTAACTAAAAGAATTGATTTTCATGTGCAAGTGGGTTAGTTAATCAGGGGTTGTGTTTGACCAAGGTTGAGTCAAAAGCTAGAGAATAGGTATTAGGATTAGGAGTTAATTAATCCAGAATTAATTAAATTGGAGGAATTTAGGGGATTTGACATTTGATTTATTAAATCAGATTAGGGGAATTAGGGATTTGATTGTTTTATTTAAATCAACATGATAAACATTGGTGAATCAATCTAATAAATTTATTTATTTGATTAATATAAGAATTTGATGATAATTAATCAGAATTAGGTACATAATGTTGATTAAGATTATTTGCATGTCTACATTTTTCCCCTCTTTGAAGCAGTGTACTAGTTGTGTTGGTTCAAATACTAATGTTTCCAAGATCGAAATTCAAAAATTTCTTAATTTTTTCGAATGCCCCACTATTGCCCTAGCAGAAAGAAGTATGTTGGTACATTGCACCCTCGAGAGATCAGGTGAAAAGTTCAATTTTAGGGTCGATCTTGCAACAAAGAGGTTCAAGATGGATGTATGGATGGTTAGACTAACATATCTATATGATAATGACAATGCAAATGAGATGAATTAAGATGTTGAGAATAACAAGTATATAATAACCTAAACATCTAAAATTATGATGCAATGCATGTGAGATGAATGATGTTATCTATTATGATGATATGTATGAGTATGTAGGATGAGTATGCTGACATTTTATGAATGTAGGATGGATGCATTGATGTGATAGAATGTTAGTGTGAAAGAGGATAGAAGAATGAGAGGGATCAACCCTTGGTTCCAAGAAGATGTTGAAGTCCAACAAGTATATGAGTCGTCGAGGCTTTATTAGATATGATGATGTATTGCTTATCCAGGAATTGATGATGTAAAGAGCATAACTTTCCTTATGTATGATAACACAAATAGATATGATACATCTAGGTACAGACAACCAGGATGTCATTGTATCTAGTGAGATGGACTTTGACTTGACAAATAGATAGGAGTATCCTTGTTCACACCAGCATATAAAACCTTGTTAGATTTTACTTTAGAAATTTTAAACATCTCAGACCAAAACATAGAAAGGAAAAACCTCCCAATGTAATAGTCAACAAGGCATCCAAAACATCCTCCTTACAAACCAAACAAAATTAGCATGACCAAGGTTATATTACAAGAATATCCAACATGCATAGCAAACAAAAGATAATGATCAATGCCCCATTCCTTTCTCTCTAAATCATTTTGATTAGTGTATAGGAGTAAATTTGCACCCCATGTGAAAATTCCCCTTTTTCCCTTCTCCACTTTAGAAAACCAAGCTCAGAGGCTAAATTCCACCAAATTCCAATGCTTTCCACTTGGCGCTTGTTTTGAGTGTCGGCAAAGGAATTTCTGTTGGGAACACCTATGCGGTGCGCAAACATCCACTTGGCATGCTTACATCCCCAGCAGATTCCTGCGGCTAGAGCTACAGAGGCATTACACTTCTCATTGGCAGTCGACTTGTAACTCCCTCTTCGGCGAACTGACCTGAATATGGTCATTTTCTTCATTCTCTCCTTCAAATTCACTCCTTCAGCATGCATTTCATCCTCTACAAAATCTCTTCACATCCTTTTGCACCCTCTAAGAATTCAATCCAACATTCTCAAGCACTTTAGCAGCACTTTTACACTCCATAGCAGAAACAACAACACTCCATCACTTTGGTAGAGCAAGTGTGGTACAACGCCATTGCATTAGATGCTCGAGTACTCTCATTTTCTCCACCATTAGCCTTGAGTGATTTTGGTGGAGGTGGTAAGATTTCCACTCCTCTTTATCACTTGGTTGAGTAGCACTATTGCTATTTTGTAGTGTTCAGTGTTCTTTGCTTCACTTCCTTTCTTTATCATACTATTTATCCATCATTGCAAACTTGGTTGTCCATGGAGGTGGGAACACCAAAGCGGGGGTCTGACTAAGGAAAACCCCTTAACAGCCCCAACCAAATTTCCCTCTTGCTTGTGTGTAGGTGTACATGCTACTGGGAGCTATTTGGTGAACAAATTTCTTTGTGAGATTATTCTTACCACCCTAACTCTTGTTTTTCTACTTTATCATATTAGAGCATACTTTGTTTACTTCATACCATTGTTTTCTCCCTTTGAAAGTAGTTAGCTAGGTCATTAGTTAGTTTTCTATCATTCGAACTTTTCTCTTTAGTCCTCTGGTTGTACGGATGCCAGCACACTTAAGAGATTCTAATGCATCACGCTTTTATCCTCAAGCAAAGAGCTTCTTGAGGCATAGTGTTGAAACTAAAAACTAGCTTGCCTAGCCCCTTTCTGAGTTGCAGGTCTATAGAGTAGTCAAAGGGCCTTACAGTCTTCATTATTCTCATCCCACATTTCCTAACATCCTTTTTACCTGAGGTAAGATAGTGAAGCCTTCTGCTCTTGGCCATCCATGACCTAGGGCCTTGCACGTGGTTGGTCCCCCTACCTCACATTTTGGTGAACTTTACATAAACCAATGTCTATTCATTCATTGGTCTTGAGGCTTCTCTTGTATGCTTTGCAACCTTTGTATTCCTAAGTGTTACGAAGGTTTATGAGAATCACAAACCAGTCCAAAACTTCTGGGCATATTGTTAGTAGAAGTATACAACACCTTCTGATGGAAAGGATGGTCTCTACTAGTTTCTCTACAAGCATTTCCTTTGGTCCCATCGTTGGTCTGGATATGCAAGAGTAGTTGTCAAGGGATGAGATGGGATTCTTTGATGAGACCAATCATGTCCCCACTCCTCTTGTGTCTCCTCCACCATCACCGATAGACAAGCATGAATTTCAAATTCCTTTTGAACATGTCTCTGCCCTTGCCAAAGGATTGGGTGATTTAGAAAACCACTTGGAAAGAAACCTGAAGATGGCTAGAGCCACTCAAGTCGTTAGTGAGTTAAAACATATGATGGGTAAAGATCAAACAAGCATAGAACTTCTGACTAGCCTCATCGGTTTGGTTGAAGCGTGTGCTCCTTTGAAAAATCTTAGCTTTGTACAAGGAGTCACTTTCAAAGAGCATGAAGGACAGTTAGGATTATTAATGCCTCCCATCTCTATCTACATGGTCAATGCAGTCACTTCTATCAGCATCCCTTCTGTCTCCAAACAACCTGAAACTATCAAAGTGAACAAGGTCCCCTTGGGATTTAGCTTTACCACCCTGTCACCTCCAGTGGTGGAGGTTTTGGTGGGATGAGTGGTGGAGGATTTGGTAGTGGCAGTGGATTTGGTAGGGGAGGTGGTGTTGGTAGAGGTCATTCTGGTTGAGGTCATGGTGGTGGCTCTGGAAGTGGAGCTTGCTCTGGCGAAGGACCTACTAGAGGTGGTGGCTCTGGTGGTTGCTCTGGCAGAGGTCACACCAATGGCGGTGGCTCTAGAGGAGGTTCCTCTAGCCCTTTATCTTCTAATGACCCTGTTTTGAACACCCTTCTTTAGAATATGGGTAAGATGCAAAGCTAGTTGGCAAGTCTTTCCCAAGCCTCTACCTAGCCTATATTTCAGCCCTTCTTCCAACATATCTTGTTATCAGTTGTGATTCTAAACACTCCATTCCCCCAAGGAATGGAGATCCCTAAATTTGAAAAGTATGGTGGTAATAGGAACCCACAAACATATGTGTCCACCTTGAACGTCTCATGCACAAACTTCTTCCATCATGATGTGTTGATGGCTAAAATGTTTCCCCGATCTCACAAGGATACAACACTTGAGTGGTATTGTTCCTTGCCTGATAATTCAATTTTCTCACTTGATCAACTTGTGAATCAATTCCTTAGACAATTTCAAGCTAATATCAAGCCAAAGATGGCCTTTTCGGATCTCATCTAATGTAAACAAGGTGGCAATGAAAAGATCACTAATTACATAGCATTTTATCAAGTGCTCCTTTCACAAATATCATATCATTTGTTTGTTTCTGATGTACAAAAGGTATTCATAGGGAACTTACAAATTCCTTGGCAAGAGAATTTTTCCCTTATGAAGTACCCTTCTTTCACACATTTGTGTGTAACTTTATGAGAGTATCAATATACGGTTGTTTAGTTTGGGGGATCCTCCTCGCGCTCCCATTCTAAGGGAAATTCCATTGTATCAATCTCTAGGAAAGGTAAGAATGTTGCAAATGTAGTAGCCACTGCTGATGATAATAGCCTCAAACAAAACCGAAAGTTCACAAAGTTATCAAAATCTTATTCTTCTATCTTACAGAATTTGTTGAAGGATAAGATCGTAACCTTGCCGAGTCTTAAGCCTCTTAAGGAGCCTTACCCTAATTGGTATGATGAAATCACTTATTGTTAGTACCATCGATTTAATGGACATGATACAAAATGTTGTATGTGGCTACATCATGAGATACAAGACTGCATCAAGGATGGTACCATTCGTCTTGATGGGAGTAAACAAAATGCTAACAAATCAATGGTGAAAGCTAATAGTGAATTGAAAATATACATAGACCCATTTATGTCACATTCTGCTAGCATGTTTATCGATCCCACTAATTTTTTTACTCAACCTGAGGCCTACGTTAATATGGTTATGATGACTTATACCACTCTACTTGCAACTGGTTCGTTGGAAATAACATTCACATCACAAGACTTTCCCTTAAACAACAAGCCCTCTCCCCTCTACATTCCCACTTACCTCAATGGTAACATTGTGACAGGGGTCTTGGTAGATCTCGCAAGCCATGTGAATGTCATTATGGAAGAAACATTAGTATTGAATTCATTACAGAGGGAAGAATACAAAGAAATGAAATCTACCGTCAAAACACATGATGGTATGTGTCTCAAACCCTATGACTCAATAACTTTGTATGTCCTAGTTGGACCTAGGGTTGTTGACACAATTATTTATATTATCTTGGAGTTATATCTATTCAAGATGAAGCTAGGCATACCTTGGCTAACTTCCATGAATGGAATTGCCTCTGTTGTTCACAAATGTTTAAAATTATCCCATGAAGGTGTCATGCATGTAGTGCATGACACTGGATATCAACCCTTGGTGTCCCATGGTGTATATTTGTTGGATCACTTTTGGCCCACCCCAGTTAGTTTTCTCCCTCTAAGAATGGACCTAATTTACAATAATTATGTAAAGTATAAGACTGGGGCAAGGGACAACTGAAACTGACCCTTCCTGTGATACAGCAACTGGTCGCCTCCTCTTCTCAAGAGGAAAAGGATAAGCCTACACAAACTACTCCTTCCCAAAAAGGAAAGGAGAAGCTCAGGCCAACTCCCTCTCCTTCCCATAAAGGAAAAGAGAAAGTTGCTTTCTCTCAAACTACCTCATCATTTGCCCTTTCTTGGGAGGCATATTGGATGAGTCATTCCGATGACTATCCACTCAATCCAATGATACCTCCTTGGTGCAGGCCCAAGCTCAAGATCATGGATCTCCCTAATGAATACCCCAAACCATGGTACTACTTATACAACAAAAAGAAACATTCCCAAAGGGAAGAGCACCTGTTAGGGTTAGAGATGGCAGATATCTAACAATTAAATGTAGAATTAAATAATAAACAGAGAAACTAAAACATACACAGAATAAATCATAACACAGAGAATTTAACGTGGTTCACCCAATCTGGGCTACATCCACCAAACCGCAGCCATCCAATACTTTTATTATCCAGTGCAAAACCTATTACAATCTCACGAATAATTGCATTTTTCTTCATACTGTAGCCCCCATCCCAACCCCTTTTAACAAGCTTTTTAGAAGCTTCCCGAATTAGGGTTATACAAAGTCGGTTTTCTTTCTTTTTCGGAGATTTTTCCTTTTTCGCTGACGACATGAAAAAAATGGCGAGGACAGGGGGCCAGGGTGTACAGTATACCATGGGCTATACAGTATAGCATGATCAGTTGCCACATACCAACAAATTTTATCTATGGCCTCCTACTGCTCCTACTCTAAAAGAAGCAAGCGAGAAGAGGCCCACTATCAAGGCTCTTGAGCCAACTCTTCCTGTCGCCTCTCAACCTACTCCTTCTTACTCCTATTCAAGAGTTTGTTCCTTCACTAGAGATAGTTATAGTGGATGTTCCCATGGTTAAGTAGGAGCTTTTTGTTCCTTTGTAGCCTTCAACCTCTAGTTCAAAGAGTCATAGAAACCACCTTGTGCGTGAACACAAGTTCTGATGAAAGGCTCTTCTTGTTGAGCATGCCACCTCACATAGGAAAGAGATGGCTGCCCCTACTTTAGAGCTTCCTGCAATGTCTTCTTCTCTCCTTCCTTCTACTTCTCTTTAGTCTAATTCTACATCACCTCTAACTTTTGCTGCGAGCATGAATGCACCTAACCCCAAGGGGGTGTAGGTGTTCATCACTCCTTCAGTGGAGCCACCTTTGGTGATTTCCATTCTAGATGCCCTACCTTTCCCAAGACCTATAAACATGATGAACACTTCAATGGTGTCTACTACGATCTTCTCCTCCTCTTCCATTGCACCTCTTTCATCATCTGTGGGGAGCTCACATCCCCCAACTAAGTAGAAGGTGGAGACAAGTTCCTCCTACAATGGGGAACATAAGAGGAGTCCACCTTCTCCAAAAGGTGGTCATGTGCTAACCTTCTTTGTCCTAGTGATGGAACCTATCCCAGCGTCCCCTGAATTTTTTACCGCTCCTAAGTCATTAAATGAGCCTAGCGATGAATATAATGCACCACCTACCCTATCCATTGAGGTTAAACATGGAACTCCTATAAGATGCATGTTTAACTTTGTGGATGAGGTTCTGGCCTTGTCAGCGATCTTTGCAAAGTCATTGACCTTAGCTCCACAAGAGCTGGGCAAAGAGGACCTTGCAAGGCCCTCTTCCTTGGCCCTTGTTATGGGAGGGTCAAAAGCTCCTCCCCTTAATATTCCTCCATTGCAAGCTCATCCTCCTTCTCCCTACAATGATCTAGAGTGGGAAGTTGATGACCTCTTCATCGATCAGTGTTAGGGGAGGCCCTCTTCTTAATCTTTAGATTAGATGTGTGTGTGTGTGTGTTGTGATGTGTTTCCCTCGTGATCATGCTATATGTCCCTAGATGACCCTTGTCACCCCTATTGGTGCTTGGAAACAGGCATGATTTTTTTGTTTTAAACCTTCCTCTATTTGTATCATCATTATTTTGTGTTTGTGCTTGATTTTCGATAAATTGGGGATGATGCAAAGCATTGGCGGAATTCCATTTTGACTCAATTTTATTTAATTTTTTTGTCTTCTCATGCATTTTTCACATGGTCTAATATAGTAGGGGGTTGATGACAGTTCATTTGTATACTACTATTATACTATACATATATTTATGAGTAGTTATGACCCTGAAATATCAGGCTACCCCTGTGCCCTTTTTTTGTATTTTTCTCTTTTGCTTTCTCTTTATCTTTCTCTCTTCTTTTCTTTAGTTGTCCCTTTCATGTGTGACAACACCACTTCTTCAACACTTTGATTTTTAGAAAATGTATTTGTTTCCAATGAATCTTTTCTCAAAGATCCTTACAAACATTCCTTTTTCAAAGACAGCATTCAAAACAAGGGATCCTTTTGAAAGAATTTGAAAACCCTCCTTCGAAGTGGGAATCACTTTGATCTTCCCCTCACGTGGGGGCATATTCTTCCTTTTCAATTCCCTAATAAAGTTATTCCTTGACAATGAACCGGTTTTAGAAAGACGCATCTCTTTTGAATAGTATGTCCCTTGGGTGGACCCCTTCTTCACGTTAGGTTCCTAAGGGACCCCTTCAAAAAATTTCTAACTTGACGGTTTACATGACTATCTACTTACTTTCCTACATGGCTACTTCTTAACATGTTCTATTTGAGGATAAACGTGTCACCACTTCTAACTCTGTGGATTCTACTTTCCTCAATTTCCTCCATGTGAGAGTTCTTGGGGGATACCTCCCTACAGGTCTAAGAACCTATAGGATGCTTCCTTTGAGCTTCCTCCATGTGAGAGTTCTTGGGGGTCACTCCCCTACAGGTCTATAGGTCTATACGACACTTTCCTTGGGTATTCTTCATGTGAGAGATCTTGGAGAATATCCTTCTTGTAGATCTATGGGTTTGTAAGGTGCTTTCTTGAGCTTCCCCCATGTAATATATTTTGGGGGTCACTCCCCTACAAGTCTGTAGGTCTGTAGGGAACTTTCCTTGGGTATTTTTCATGTGAGAGATCTTGCAGAATATCCTCCTTACAAATCTATGGGTTTGTAAGGTGATTTTTTGGCTTCCTTCATGTGAGAGATCTTGGGGGATTCCTCCTTACAGGTCTATGGGTCTATCAGGTTCTTTTATGGGTTTCCTTCATGCGAGAGATCTTCGAGGATACCTTCTTTGCAAGGCTGAGAGCCTATGAGGTGCTTACATCTCAAGGCTTCTTCCATATGAGATACCTTGGGGGTTGCCTCCTTGTAGGCTTTTGGGCCTCTAAGATGCTTTCATTCTTCAATTTCATAGTTCTTACAAGCTATGAAGTCCTTTGCTTGCCCTGCACCTTCAGGTTCATCAAATCATGGTCTGCTTCTTTGACGGTTTAGGTATACATTTCTAACTCTACTACTTTCTCAATCTACTTTACTGAGCACTTATCAATATTCATGCTCACTAAAGTGGGTGAAAAATGTATAGGAGTAAATTTGTACCCCATGTGTAAATTCCCCTTTTTCCCTTCTCCACTTTAGAAAACCAAGCTTGAAGGCTAAGTTCCACCTAATCCCACTACTTTCATCCCACTTGGCACTTGTTTTGAGCGTCAACAGAGAAATTTTTGTCAGAGATTCCCATGCGGCATACAGATGTCCATTTGGTGCACTTACTTCCCTTGTAGATTCTTGTGGCGAGAGCTACAGAGGTGTTATACTTCTAATTGGAAATCGACTTGTAACACCCTCTTCAATCGACCGACCCGAATATGGCCATTTTCTTCATTCTCTCCTTCAAATTCACTCCTTCAACATGCATTTCATCCTCTACACAATCTCTTCAAATCCTTTTGGACCCTCTAAGCATTCTGTGTGTATGAAAAATAGATGCGTAAATGAATTGAAACAAATATTCAAACACACCAATAGGACATTATAACAAAATAGAATATAAAAGGAAAAGAGACACAAACTTAGTATCCTGCTTCCATTGTCGTCCTATCGTCCTCTATCTTTAGTGTTTTTGTCGATTCCAGCTTTGTGTTCTCAGATTATAGGCTAGGCTCAACAAACTGTCTTCCTAAAGAACGAGATTTTGATATGATGTATGATGCAATATTAAGCCATGATAATGATTTGAGCTAAGAAACTTGAAATAAACATGATGTTATGAGATTAAAGTGCTAAATGAACTAAATGCATAAACTCTAATTAATTGCCAATTACCAATGCTTGGATTCACACAGGTATTTATAGATTTTTTCAATTGATTTTGATTGGCTGTCTCGATTAACGGTTGTGATAATTCCTGGCAGATCGGACGGTTGAAGAAAGATGAAACTGAAGGAGAAAATAGAAGAAACCTAAAACCAGATTTTTCTATTTTTATTATGAAAGAGGAAAAAGAAGAGAAGATAAGAAATCATCTTTCTTTAAAAGAATAAAAGAAAGATTTAAAGCTGATAAATAATTAATTAAAAAAATCAATTATTTATTTGTGGAGGACATTCAACTTTTCTTAATTAAATAAAATATTTAATTAAGCTTTTAAAAGCAGAAGAAAGCTTGTGATAAGAAGAGAGCTTTAATCATGTTTTATTGAAAAAAGCAGAATATCTCATAATTAAATAAAATATTTAATTATGATATGAGAAGATTGCACAATTAGGTAAAATACCTAATTTTGATTTAGAAAGAAAGCATAAGATATTTTTAATTAAATAAGATTTATTTAATTAAATCACTTTTATGAAATTAATTAAATGAAACATTTAATTAATTAGAAGAAGAAAATTAAATAGAAGAAAAGGAGGTATTTAAATTTAATTAAATCAAATGATTTAATTTAAATTCAAACAAATGATAATTAATTTAAATAAATAAAATGTATTTATTTAATTAATTAAGTGGACTTATGGAAATAATTAAATAAAATAAATTTATTTAATTATGAAAGAAGAATAAGATGAATGAACAATATAATTAAATTAATTAAATTTAATCATATGTAGAGGATTTTAGAAAAATTAATTAAATAATAAATATTTAATTAATTGCCAAGATTATAGGCATGACTATTTTTATGCGTATACATTTTGCCCCTCTTTGAAGTGATGTGTGAAATGCATTGCTTCAAAGAAAAATAAAAATTTTGCCCCTGATATGTTTCTGATTTTTTTTATTGTCGATGATGCCCCCTCGGGAGGTAAATCACGGAAGAAGAAATTGATAGTGATAGGCGAACAGTGATTTAGCTCCCGATAGATGATGTGTCTGATGCCCCAGTGAAAAAGAGGATGAAAAAATGGAAAATGCCATTAATGCCCATCCTAAAAAGACCCTTATAAGGTAAAAGGGGTAAAATGAAGTGTCATTTTCACCCTGCTGCTACAGTAAAATTTGAGCTCTAAGAGTGACTTGGCGAGATGGTGATCCCCGTGCACAGACATAGGTTCGAGCGAGCGCGATGATATCAGAGACCAGCGGCGTATGGACCACCGGTGAGTGATTCGAACCATCTATGTTGTCAATTTTTTGCATTTTAGATCGAATTTGGATTGTTTTTAAATCGGATTACAATTTTTCTGCACGTTTTTCTAGCGCATTCGACAAATCCTTTAGTGCATCTAGGAAATTCCGTAGCGCATCTAGGGATAGGGTAAAAAATGATCCTCTAGCGCATCCGATAGATAGAGTTGTGCATCTAGGGCGAAATCCGTTAGGTAGGTTCCTTAGCGCATCTAGGGCACAGAACTGCGCATCTAGGGTTTGTCCAAAAATGATAGAGTTGCGCACCTGGGAGTTAGAGTAGCGCATCGAGATACAGAGTAGTGCATACGGAGTTTTAGCGCATCTAGGAAACAGTGTAGCACAATTGAGAAAAACTTTAGCGCATATGGGTTTTTAGCGCATATGGGCGACAGAATTGCACATTTAGGAAATTTTCCCCAGAATGCTTGTGTGATGAAAAATGATGATTAAAGTTGCTTCCTTAGTCAATAGATAGATAAATTGTAGGACCATCATGCTGATAAGATAGAAAATCTGATAGAGAAGTGATAACGTTGCCTTCAAAATAGAAAACAAAGAGTAAATAGCTGATAACTTTGTGACAAATGACAAAGAGTAAAATGATTGATTGAGTGATGTGAGTTTGATAACTTTGCTTCTCGCGATTGAAAAACAAAGAGTAGATGTGTGATAAATTTGCATTCTGTGATAGAAAACAAAATAGTAAAAATGGAGATAAAAATTTGCATTCATGATTGAAATACAAATAGAAAATGATATGTGTGTTGATAAATTTGCTTTCCTGAAAAGAAAAACAAATAGTAAATGATGATAGAGTAGATTGATTGGACCTGCTAATAGATTGATGTAGCTCCTGATATGGGTCATTGATATGTTATGTTGGGTAGATAGATCATGTGATATGGGTTTGATTTGATGTATTTGTTGTGATGGTCAAACAAAATAGGAGGCTTTCAAAAGCCTCCAGATCAGAGAGCGGTTCCCACTATGTTGGGAGTGGATAGGAGAGCTGACTCCTGCAAAGTTACAGGTGATAGCAGACTGTGGATTGGGACCGTTGGTGACCATGCCGCGAGGCATTCGGGCCAACAGGGGGCTATTGATGGCCTTGGCCGAGAGATGGCATTCAAAGCATAACACCTTCCACCTACCGACGGGTGAGATGAGTGTGACGCTAGAGGATGTGTATCGGATTCTGGGGATTCCGGTTGTTGGTGCCCTTGTGGTTTATGACCACAAGGAGATTGGTGGGACTGAGGCATTGCAGCGGATATGTGGCGATCCCAGTATATATGGTTACTGGATAGACTGGGATGATTTCAGTAGGTATCCTGCTCTGGTAGCGGTGTTGGCTGCATTTGTCGGAGGTTTCCTTGGACCGGACCATCGGTCCAAGGGATTCATCGTGGGTTGGGGGAGGATGCTGGAGTGGATGATCACTCAGCCACGAAGATTTGCCTGGGGTAGCTGTGTCCTAGCGGACATGTACCATGATCTACATCGGATTGTTTACAGAGGATCGACGAGCCTGGCTAGTGGAGTTACATTGTTACAGATCTGGGCATGGGAGCACATTGCTGTCACGAGACCACTTTGCACTAGAGCGAGACCAGCAGGGAGGCCGTATGTGTATGCATATTCTGGCACAGTTGTCCAGCAGAGGCTGGGCAAGGTAGAGTACTGGCGGCGAGTTTTGGATGATGTTGATGTGGTGATATGGAGGCCCTACATAGACTGCGAGGCATGGGCGACCGATCACCTAGAGATGCCTTTTGTTTACCGACCACGATATCTGATAGGGCAGACGCCCTTTATTATTGAGAGGTTTCTAGCACTACGTGTTCTGAGGCAGTTTGGATTCACTCAGGGGATGCCCCAGGGAATTGCTCATTATGGGTGGCGCAAGGGGGATGTAGGATGGGGGCCATGCATTCCATACCAGGCAGCGTATACAGAGTACTCCTCATTACAGCCCAAGGTATGGGCAGACAGGCCAAAGGTATTGGATGCAGGGATGACAAATGATTATGCCCAGTATTTTCATACACATCCGTTTCCACAGTTCACAGTGCCAGATGAGGCACGAGCGATCAGAGTAGCACCACAGCCAGGAGCAGGGATACAGGGAGGTGTGGCCAGTGGGGAGCAGGCTATGGGTGGAGGAGAGGAGGAGGAGGGAGAGGAGAGTGAGGAGAGTGGAGATGGGGAGGAGGAGGATAGTGCAAATGATGGAGATGATGGAGATGATGGGGATGAGGAGAGGCAGCAGAGACTAGATAGCCTAGGCAGAGTACCGATTCCTTGGTGGACCAGATCTGGGGGTAGGCCTCAGATAGTGATTAGGGTGACATCCTTGTCTCAGTAAGCACAGATAGATGCTTTGCAGGGTCAGGTGCAGACCTTTTAGGGGCAGCAAGCATAGCTACAGAGTCAGTTAGCGCAGGCTCAGAGCATGATAGTGCAGTTACAGGCACAGCTTGCACAGGCCCAGACACAGGCATAGGCACAGGCACAGGCATAGGTACAGGCACAGGCATAGGCACAGGTACATGTCCCGGATTCCCAGGTGTCACAGTTGATAGCGGAGAGGGATGCCCTTAGACGGCGAGCACTGGAGGCCGAGAGTGTGGCATAGAGGCTGATGGGTACCGTAGAGAGTACCTCCTTACGAGAGGCCATTGCAGAGGGGTTCGAGGCTGCCAGGGAGGCCGAGTACTATAGAGTTCGATATGAGGAGTTATGCCCTCCCGAGCGGCGAGAGCCATATCCCAGATCGCACAGCAGGACCAGGACCCGATCACGGACGTCGACACATGATAGAGAGGTTACAGGGCCTCGACGGGATCCTGATGCCGGGACTAGTGGCAGGCCACCTCCTTCCGGACCAGCTCCTTCAGGGGCATCCACCAGTTAGCTATTTTGGGGCTGATTCATTATGTATATTGAGTTTTGATCATGTCTTATGTATGATGTTCTGACCTTGTTAGCTTCATTGGACATTTGGACATTTGTATTATTTTGATGAGCGATGATATGCAGCGGCGATGTTTCTGATGATGATATGTTCATGTGTTTGTGATATGAGATGGATATTACTTGTATGCATGTATGATATGAGATGGATTTTGATATGCTTTTTACTATATTTGCGGACTAATCATTATGATGTAGGATGGTGTAGTAATTATGATGTGAATGCAATGATTTTGTGATGATGTATGTATATATGTGAGATGTTAATTTATTTTTGAATTTTGCAATGTATGCAATGCATCATGACATGATAGATAATGAATGTGGTATGAATAATGATGAAAAGATAAATGATATGTAAAATGGTAATATGATGATAATGAAATGATGATAAAATGATAAATGCGAATGGTAATGAAATGGTATGAGATGATAAAATGATAAATGAATGATAAAATGATAAATGATAATGGTAGTGAAATGATATGAGATGATAAAATGATAAATGATGAAATGATAAATGGTAAAATGATAAATGATAATGGTAAATGAAATGATATGCGATGATAAAATGATTAAATGATGAAATGATAAATGGTAAAATGATAAATGATATGGTAAATGAAATGATATGCGATGATAAAATGATTAAATGATGAAATGATAAATGGTAAAATGATAAATGATATGGTAATGAAATGATATGCGATGATAAAATGATTAAATGATGAAATGATAAATGGTAAAATGATAAATGATATGGTAATGAAATGATATGCGATGATAAAATGATAAAATGATAAATGATAATAATAATGGTAAATGATAGTGATGGAATGATAATGAATATTGAATGATATGGTAATGATAAAGATGATGAATGTATGAGGATAAATGTTAATGATAAAATGAATGACATGATAATAATAATGATGAGGATAATAATGAAATGAATAATGAAAAGGTGATATTGACAATGATGAAAGGAAATGATTAAATGGTTTTAATGAAAATGATAATGATACAATGATAATGATATATGAGAAGGATGATGATAATGAGAATGATAATGAATAATAAATGATATGGGAATGATAAAGATAAATATGATAAAATGAATGATAAAATGAGAATAAATGATAAAATGATAAATGAACCATGAATGGATGCAATGAATCAAATGTCCAAATGTCCTCCACAAAGACTCAAAACTATAGGACAACCGTTAATGCGTTCATTCAGCCTTGCAAAATACTGATGTGAATCCAATATACAGATATATGCAATGATCTAATGAATATGCAACTATATGAAACTAACCAGTTTGTTGAGTCTATTAGAAGCCTTCTTGAATCATCATAGAATGGTTTAAAATGTTGGAAGTATGTACAAGCATCAGAGGGGAAATTAGCGCCAATGATGACCAGAGTACAACTTTCATGAATTTTGATATAGCAAGCGAACATAAGCATTGAGGTATAATTGAACCAAGATGACCTGAGCATTTCTTGCATAAACATACAAAGATTAACCACCTTTCTGATGCAAATGTGGAACTGTCATCGATGATATTGCTTTGGTGATCATGTCCTATGACATATTTGCATCAGATTGATTGTTAACCTCTAGACAGCAGACAAAAGAAAAATCATTCTCATTCCTTGCTACTCTAGTTCAGTACATCATTGAGTGTGCTCCAGAGTAATGATATCAAAAAGCAAACAACTTTTGGTCAAACATGTAATACTGTTATTTCATACATTATTCAGATATTTGGATCATCTGATAGACAATGATATGATATCTTGCTGAAAAGTGTGTCATGATCGGATAAAGTTGTTGTATGAGTTTGTTGTTTGTTTGCATGATCAGATCCTATGTCATGGTCTAGCTATTTTGGTATGCGCTGAAAGTTAAGTGCCCCCAGTTGAGTTTTGCCCCGTTGATTGACACAACTTGCGGAAAGGAATATGTACAAACGATCAAGCCATGGTAAGACATTTTAACACTCTAGGCAAATGGCGGCAGGATGATGCAATTTATGACCCTAAGATGCGAAAAAAAGAGGTGCAGAAAAAGGAAAAGCTGAAAAGGAAAAGTGCGAAACGGGAACTAATAAATGGAGAGGTACAGATAGCGTCTGTTTGCCAGACTTTCACTATCCGTGTTTATTGCATTTTTTTGATTTCTTTTTGATTTTTTTGTATTTTTCTGTCAATAGACTGCCTGTTTGCCAGGTTTTCACCCTATGACATTGTTTTGATTTTTTTGTATTTCTTCAGGACTTTTTCTGCTGTTTTTGGATTTCTTTAGGACTTTTTCTGCTGTTTTTGGATTTTTTCAGGACTTTTTCTGCTGTTTTTGGAATTCTTCAGGACTTTTTCTGCTATTTTTGGATTTCTTCAAGACTTTTTCTACTATTTTTGGATTTCTTCAGGACTTTTTCTGCTGTTTTTGGATTTCTTCAGGACTTTTTCTGTTGTTTTTGGATTTCTTCAGGACTTTTTCTGTTGTTTTTGGATTTCTTTAGGACTTTTCTGACTTAAACATAATATTTCTTAAGATGTATACTGTTGATGGGTTCATCAAATAGGTCTCCTTCTGGCGTTGATAACTTGTATGCTCCTGAACCGTAGACTGCAATAACCACATAAGGGCCTAACCAATTTGGTTCAAATTTTCCTTTCTTTTCTCTGTCTTGTTGATTGCGCGGGTTTTCTTTCAGAACTAGATCACCCACCTGAAAGGTACGTGGCTTTACTTTGTGATTATAGCTACGAGACATCATCTGTTGGTACGCTTTCAAATGGTTTGCTGCTCTCTGTCTCTTTTCATCTAAAAGTTCTAACTCTTGGAGTTGAGAAACTCTGTATTCCTCATCAGTTATGAGACCTTTCAGTGATACTCTTAATGAAGGTATCTCTACTTCTAAAGGCAATATGGCTTCTGCTCCATAGATGAGAGCAAAAGGTGTTGCTCCTGTCGGTGTTCGGACACTAGTTCTGTAAGCCCACAAGGCGGGATTAAGTTGAACATGCCAATCCTTACCTGAGTCATTGACAGTCTTCTTCAAGATCTTTAGTATAGTCTTGTTTGAGGCCTCTGCTTGGCCATTCCCTTGAGGATAGTAAGGCGTGGAATATCTGTGTTGAATATGGAATCTTTCACAAAGTTCATCAACATCCTAATTTTTGAAAGGTCGACCATTATCTATAATAATGGCATTAGGAATACCATATCGACAAATAATGTAGTTGAGTATGAAGGATGAGATCTGTTTTCTAGTGACTTTAGAGAGAGGTACTGCCTCAATCCACTTAGTGAAATATTTTGTCGCTGTGATAATGAATTTATGCCCATTTGAAGAGGAAGGATGAATTTTGCCCACGAGATCTAACCCCCATTGAGAGAATGGCCAGGTGGGTGTAAACGAATGAAGTTCTTGTGCAGGAGCATGAATAAGATTCCCATGAATCTGACATTTTGAGCATGTTTTAACAAAATTGAATGATTCCCTTTCCATTGTAGGCCAGTAGTAACCCATTCTAATCAATTTCTTGGATAAGGTTAGTCCACTCGAATGAGTACCACAAATGCCCCCATGAACTTCTTGTAAAGCTTTGTTGGATTCGTCACGTTCAAGACATCGAAGTAGAGTACCATCAAGACCATGGCGATAAAGGGTATCAGCAATAAGGGTATATCGAGAGGATTGTCGGATAAAGTTATGTTTTTGGTTGCAGGATAAGTCAGGCGGTAAAGTATCATCTTTTAGGTAGGCATAAATCTTACCATACCAAGGTGAATCGGATCCTACCAAGTGACAGATAATTTGGCTTTCAGGTGTGTTATAGGCAGGTGTAAATAATTGTTCCACCATAAATTCATAGCGAGTTTGTTTTTCTGGGAGTTGTACCAATGAGGCGATCGTAGCCATAGCGTCAGCTGCTTTGTTGTCACTCCTTGGAATTTGTGTGAACTGAATGTTCACAAAGTACTTTTTGAAGTCATCAACCATCTTCTTGTATGGTAACAACTTGTCATCCTTAGTCTGATAATCATCATTGATTTTGTTAATGACTAACTGTGAGTCACCATAAACTTGTAGCTCGGTAATCCTCCATTCCACTGCTGTCTTTAATCCAGTGATTAGTGCTTCATATTCGGCTATGTTATTGGTGCATGGAAACATTAGCCTATATGACCGAGGAATGGTATGTCCTTGAGGGGTGACAAAGAGAATTCCTGCCCCCGATCCATGTTGAGTGAAAGAACCATCGAAGTATAAGGACCATAACTGCTTAGTGTCTGCCATGAAAACATCAGCATCTGGGAACTCAATGTGTAAGGGGTGCTCTGTTTGTAGAGGAGCGTCTGCTATTTGATCCGCAATAACTTGTCCTTTGATTGCTTTGCGATCAACATAGTGGATGTCAAACTCACTCAAAATCATGACCCATTTTGCTAACCTTCCTGTTAGTGATGCTTTACTTAGTAGGTATTTGAGTGGATCAATTTTTGAAACCAGATTGATTGTATGAGTTAGCATGTAATGTTGGAATTTCTATGAAGCAAAGACTACTGCTAAACAAGCCTTCTTAATAAAAGTGTAGTTAAGCTTGTGACTTGTCAGTGTTCTGCTAATGTAATAGATTGCACGTTCTTTCCCTTCATGATCTTCTTGTGCTAATAATGCTCCCAAGGACGTCTCGGTTGTAGCAATATATAGGATCAATGGTTTGTCTGGATTTGGTGGTACGAGAACTAGTGGGTTCATCAGGTACTGCTTGATTTGTTGAAATGCCATTTCACATTTGTCATCCCATCTAAAAGGAACATTCTTATGTAGGAGATGTGTAAACGGTAGACTTTTGTCAGCCAATTGTGCAATGAATCTTCTGATGGACTAAAGTCACCCTTGTAATGATCTTAATTGACTAATATTCTTTGGAGGAGGCATCTTCATGATTGCCTAAACTTTAGCAGTATCTACTTCAATTCCCTTTTCTGAAACAATATATCCTAACAGCTTCCCGGATGTGACCCCAAAAACACATTTCTTAGGGTTTAGGCAAACTTTGAATTTTTCCAATTTGGTAAATATTTTTGACAGTATCTCCAAGTGTCCTTCTCTGGTGTATGATTTTTCCAATATGTCATCTACATAATCTTCCATGAATGTGTGCATCATGTCATGAAAGATCGTAGTCATAGCTCTTTGATAAGTAGCTCTACATTCTTTAAGTTGAAAGGCATGACATTCCAACAGTATGTTCCCCATGGACAAGTGAAAGTTGTTTTCTCTTGGTCTTCTGGTGCAATCTTGATTTGGTTGTAACCAGAGAAACCATCCATTAATGAATACATGGCATGGCCAGCTGTCAAGTCAACTAAAGTGTCGATACTCGGAAGTGGAAAGTCATCCTTTGGGAAAGCTTTGTTAAGATCTCTGAAATCAGTGCATACTCTTACACATTTGTCTGGTTTTGCTACTGGTACAATATTGGAGATCCATTCTGCATAGGCAATTGATCTTATAAAGCCTACATCGAGGAGCTTCTTGAGTTCTTCCTTAACCAGTAGTGCTACATGAGGATTCATCTTTCTGAGCTTTTGTTTTACTGGTTTAACTCCTGGTTTGATAGACAAATGATGCATAATGAGATCAGGATCAAGGCCTGGCATATCTGCATATGACCAAGCAAAATTAACTTGATTTTCTTTAAGAAAGTTCATGAACTCTGGAATTTCTTTTTCTGTCATTGATTCAGCTAGCTGCAAAATCCTTGGATTATCTGTAGTTGCAATATTGATTTCCTTTGTAGGCTCAATAAAGATGGGCAATCGCTCATGATAGTGCTCTGGGAGAGTGTCAAGAGTCCCATCAGGTGGTGCCTTAAAAAGGTTTTCACCCTCTGATACGCTCTTTATTTTATCTTTTGTTTGATCTAGTACTGCCAGTTTCTGGTTTTCACCACTAGATCATTTTTCTTTATTTTCATTTTTGCAGCTAGGAGACTTGACACTCTCCTGATTAAAGACTTCATACTGAAAATCGCTAGTGGAACAATCATTTACATCATCAGCGGAAAGGAAATTTATGATAGCTTCGTCATTTGGAAAAATAGGTATATCAATAGGTTCAGTTAGATCCCAGTCAATGAGATCAGGATGGATTAATGGTAGCACGTCATCTGGTCGTGTGAAATCGGCGATGGTTAGGGTCAAGACAGATTTATCAGTAGGATCCGAGGTATGAGGTAGGTCAATAATGGTACTATTCTCCTGATAGTCTTGTTTGTTAAAATCAGACTCAGTATCACTAGACTCATAGTTGCGTTGTGGTTTAGATTCTTGTGGTTGGGATCCTGAACCTTCTCCTTTGATTAAAGTGGGCATATACTTATGTATGACATCTACCTCTTTGTCCCTCCAAAATTCATCATTGTGGATGGTATCCCATTCATATTCAGCAGAATCAACATCAGAATTATTTTCTATGAAATTCAGGACTGATACCAAACATGTCGCTTTCTTATCGGAACCTTCTTGTAGTGTAAAAACATTACCTTGTGATTGTTTAGATTGGGTAGCATCATAGCCTATTCCAGTTTTATCATATACAGCAAGCCCTGGGAGGTGGATAGGCTCAACTATGCCTTCTTTTCTTTTTCCAAGAGGACCATTGTCATATCTCATCTTTTGCATGATGGAATATCCTTTCCCATATTGATCTGTTGGTAAGGTGACATTTAGAACTGCTTCCTCTTCATCCTTATAGAGCCAATCCAGAATTGTTGTATCCTTAGGATCTCCCATGGGAAACTTTTCTTTGATAAATTATCCATTGAACTTGGTAGTGGGCTCTGTTTGTACTTGTGCCGATGTTGATGCTGTTGATATCTATTGTGGTGTAATAGAAGGTTTTCCATGTGATCAAGGAGATGTAGGTAGACTAGCAAGACAAAAGGAATATTCCCCAACTCCACTTTCCTTGAACTGTAGTTTTTTGTCAAAGCTTTTAGCTAATTGACTGATTTGTGTATCATGCTTAGGAGAAGTATTAGCAAGTGCTTCTCGATTATTTGGAACCAAAGTATCCTAATGAGCTTTGACATTGGCACAAGTTTGGGTGTTTGAATTATCAGCTGGTATAGTGATTTCCTATCCATCATATGGAAACTTAAGACATTGATGGTAAGTGGACGGAACAGCTTGCATTTCATGGATCCAAGGACGACCCAACAAGATATTGTATGCAAGATCTCGATCTAAAACTTGACAAAAGGTATTTTTGATAACAGGTCCCACTCTGATTGGTAGCATGATTAGACCTTTGGACATCCTTTCCTCATCATCATAGGCTTTTATAGTAATCTTCCTTCTATGATCAATGGAGTCTTCTACAAATCCTAATGCTTGAACCACCTTTAAGGTACATATATTTAGACCAAACCCTCCGTCTATTAGAACACATTTAACACGGAACTTATGGATCATGACCTCTAAGTATAAAGATGAATTGTGGGGATGAGTCATGGAAAGTATAAAGATGAATTGTGGGGATGAGTCATGGAAGCATCGTCTTTGTCTAAAAATGAGAGACACGTAGGTGAGGACAAATGTCCTACCATGGCTTGAAATCGATTCACATCCAAATCCGTGGATACAGTCGTCTCAAAAAGGGCTTTGCCTAAAATTTCCTTGTGTGCAGGGGAAATCTTCAGGAGTTCTAAAATGGAGATTTGAGCTGGAGTTTTTTGAAGTTGGTTAACTAATTCATATCGATGTTGAGGGAAGGTCTCAGTGGATTTTGAAGAGGTACCCTTTAAGATAACTTTAGCTTGGGCTCTCGTTGTGACATTCACTTGTCCATTGTCTACTTTCTCTTTGATTTTTATAACATTGACTCGCTCATCGTCTGTATAGAGGTGACGGATTACATTGTCATCAATTTGGTTCACATTTTTGTCAGAAAACTCTCCCTTTTGATAATTTGGTAGAGGATTGCGAAATGCTTGGTGATCTTCATTGGATTTTTGTTGTCCTTCTACTGTGATAATTCCCTTGTCAATTAGATCTTGAATAGCATGTTTCAAACCTTGACAGTTGTTTGTATGATGACCTCTGCACCTATGGTAGTCACAAAAATAGGCCTCATTCCATGATGGAGGTTTTACACTAGGTTCATAATTGCGTTGTGGTGGTAACATAAGGACATTCTTTTCCATAACCTCTTTGAAAGCAGATTCTAAGGATTGTCCTAGTGGAGTGAAAGTTCTTCTATTGGAGAAGAATGGAAAGCATTGTGGTTTCGTGTTTGAGGTATTCCCTAAAGTGTTGTTGTTGTTGTTTCCCTGGTAGTTTTGGTTGTTGGCAGTCCCCTGATTGTTGTTTGTTGAAGGGGGATGATTGTTTCCTAGATTCGCGACTGAATTGACATTGTTGTAATTATTGTTACGAGGAGTGCTCAGGACAAATGGCCTAGTCGTGATATGATTTGCATCTACAACACCATCGTTTACAACGTTCTTGTTGCGGGTCCAAAATTTAGACTTGTCTTGATTGTTGTAATGGTTAGATGAGCTAGGGTTGTCCCTATCAAGTTTTATTGTCCCTCTTTTGACCAAAGCACTTTCGATGGTGATGGCATCCTCAATCAATTTCTCAAAGGAAGGTGGACAATGTAGATTTAAACGATAGCTCATTTCTGAGTTGAGGCTATTGATGAAAGTAACCATTTTCTCCTTTTCAGGAACATGTCGTGGGTACCTAGCGAACATTCTCCTCCATCTTTGAAGAAAGGTAGTGAAAGATTCACCGGGTTTTTGCACAACTTTGCAAAGATCAATCATGGTGATTTGGTGTTGAATGTTGTAGGCGTATTGTGTTATGAACAAATTGATCAATTCCTCAAATGTTTGAACAGGAGGTGTAATCTTAGATAACCATTCCATAGAATTGACTCCAAGGCTTCGAGGAAATAATCGCAATAAATAAGTATCCTCGTGGGCAAACTCCAATGTCATGTTTCGAAAGTCTCTAACGTGGTCAATTGGGTCTGATTTCCCATTATAACGATCAAATTTGGGAATTTCACAGTGTTTAGGAAATGGAATCATGTTGAGACTTCTATCAAAAGGATAAGGACATATGTCATCCAAAGTGTATTTCTTGGTTGTGGTTCCCCCTCGTAATTCTTTGACTGTTCCTTGGAGTTTTTTAAGCTCTTGTTCAAAAAAAGCAAAATTAGATGGGGATGGTTCTTCTTCTTTGCTTTTTAATTTCTCAGTATCAAAGTCTTTAGGCAATTTAGCTCCTTGATCTGCCAAGAAAAGAAAGTACTTCTCTTTGTCACGTTGTATAATCTGTTCAAGGATCTTAAGAAACTTGGGGTTTTGTTCCGCCTCTCTAAGTTGAAGTTCTTCCTCTTGCTCATCATCACTATCTACGGGAGTTTTGTTCATGTTTTTGTTCTTAAGCAACGAATTTTCCTCTCTATCAGCCATATTGTTGTCACTGAAAAGGGGATTGCGACTCACACTAAAAAGAGGACTATCACGTTCACCTTCTTCTTGAATGTTGTGTGTGGAAGTTTCTTGTTGAGATGTTTCTCCTAGCTTGTTGTGTTGAGATCTTGTAAAAACAGGCATATGTAAGAAATCCTCGGATATGATCAAAGGTCACTAAAGGATTTGATTAGGACGCGTTGAATATTCAATTGAAGGTTGTGGTATATTCTCAAACTCAAGAGGTTGATTAAGATTGTGACGTTGAGACAATGCTAATCTTTGATAATAAGCTTGGGTAGCCAAAGGTTCTACAGCATAATCGTCGGTGAATCCCCTAATGTAGTCTTGGTATCTATGGAGGAATGTGCGATAATGGAGCAAGACGTCTCGACTCTTATACAGGAATTCTCTGCGATCTAAAGTCTTTTTGTAACTTAAGTTTGTTTTGGGCTTCTTGATCCTATTGAAAACTGATTTCTTGGTGAACTTGGTTGATTTCCACTTTCTCAACATGGGAGTAAAATCTCAGAGATTCGGGTCTGTGACAGAAACCTAAAAGCACTATTCTGTTTCCTAAATGCGCTGCAGAAAAAGGTAAATGCGCTGGAGAAAGAGTCAAATGCGCAGAAACCTTATATGCATAGAGAACATATGCGCAGCAGAATACCCTAAATGCGTCGAAACAGAACACAGATGCGCCAAACAGAGTTTAAATGCGCTGCAATTTTTTCTAGATGCGCTAAAACAATTTTTCTAAGGACAGTTTTTGACCAGTTTTCAGCTGAAATTCATCATGTTGGTTTTTGGATGATCCTTTATCTGAATTAATGTTTTTTTAAATCAAGCAAACAATCTGATTTAAGTTGATTCATAACCAAGCACAGAATAAGACAAGCACAACCTAGGTTAGGCCAGGACAATATCCGCTAGACTCCACGTGGGTTTCCCCAACCGCATATCAGTAGCGTGTGAATCCAGAAGCTTGGCTGCACGGGCTCCCCCTTACAGTGCACTCTCTTCTCAAGCCAACCAAGCTTCCAACCCCCATGAAACTCCCATGGCGAGCTGATCACCTCTACTACGGACTGCGAAAGTGTGGAAGGCTTCACACCAACCGGTGCTGGACTAGCATATAGAAGGTTTTTGGCTTTCTAAACAATGGTTTTTAGTTCAGGACCCCCGTTCGAGTGGCCATACATGGGGCAAGAGATTAATCACCATTAAGGTGGCACTCCAACCTAAAGAGGTTAAGCTCAACAGGGTTTAAGGGAGTACAACTCCATCCGTATGACACATCCGCACAAGCAACCTTAGGTTTTCCCTTAAGATTTACACTTATATATTGGTTGGGGGTAGCTTGGCCTTAGCTCCATTGCCAGTTTGAGTCGCGTTGGGGTGATGAAATCCCTAGGCAGGCCCAATTTCTAGAGTCAATAACCATTTCTCTTGCACCCAGGATCGCACAAGTGCGCAAGGGAAGAGGATACTTCGATTATCAAATCAGGGTTACACAGGAAAAAGTGGGTCTGGTTTTCTGATCACCTAGTTTGCACAGGGTGAGAGCATAATCACCTACCACTTTCAAGCACAGTCAAAAAGAGTAGACAAGTTTATTTTAAATGCACCAAAATCAAAAGTGATTTAATCTAAGTGAAGATTTTGCTTCACAACAGACATGGGGTTCATTTTAACTGCATGATGAAGGTGTGGTGGCTACCCTAGATTGATTCATTTTAAACCCAGCAAGAAAAAAAGAAAAGAATTATGTCTGCGAAAAGCATCAAACTCAGAATCCCTATTACAATAAAGTGCGCAACTCTGTAACCCAAATGCGCTAAAACATGATCCAAATGTGCAACTCTATTACTCAGATACGCGAAAATAGAATACGAATGCGCAATAACAGTACCTAAATGCGCGATAACAGTAATCTAAATGCGCAACAACAGAAACTAGATGCGCCACTTTGTTACCCAGATGTTCGAAAACAGAATCTAAATGCGCTAATCTACATGCAAAAAAAAAAAAATTAATTTTTCTGAAACATATTTGAATGTACTGAAAAATCCTATATGCGGTATCTAATCCCCTAAATGCGTTGTAGAAATTGACGGATGCGCCACTCTGTTTCCCGGATGCGCCGCAGAAATTCCCTGATGCGCCGAAACAGTCTTTAAATGCGCCAAAGTACCTGCAAAAAGAAAAAAATTTGGATCTTCCAGATGCGTTTTCGGATGTCAGAGAACCTGCAAGCAAACCTGCAAGAAAAAAAAAAAAAACTGCAAGAAAGAAGTCTAAAATAGGGGCATAGGCCCCACGGTGGGCGCCATTTAATGTGTGTATGAAAAATAGATGCGTAAATGAATTGAAACAAATATTCAAACACACCAATAGGAAATTACAACAAAACAGGATATAAAAGGAAAAGAGACGCAAACTCAGTATCCTGCTTCCATTGTCGTCCTATCGTCCTCTATCTTTAGTGTTTTTGTCGATTCCAGCTTTGTGTTCTCAGATTATAGGCTAGGCTCAACAAACTGTCTTCCTAAAGAACGAGATTTTGATATGATGTATGATGCAAGATTAAGCCATGATAATGATTTGAGCTAAGAAACTTGAAATAAACATGATGTTATGAGATTAAAGTGCTAAATGAACTAAATGCATAAACTCTAATTAATTGCCTATTACCAATGCTTGGATTCACACAGGTATTTATAGAGTTTTTCGATTGATTTTGATTGGTTGTCTCGATTAACGGTTGTGATAATTCCTGGCAGATCGGACGGTTGAAGAAAGATGAAACTGGAGGAGAAAATAGAAGAAACCTAAAACTAGATTTTTCTATTTTTATTATAAAAGAGGAAAAAGAAGAGAAGATAAGAAATCATCTTTCTTTAAAAGAATAAAAGAAAGATTTAAAGCTGATAAATAATTAATTAAAAAAATCAATTATTTATTTGTGGAGGACATTCAACTTTTCTTAATTAAATAAAATATTTAATTAAGCTTTTAAAAGCAGAAGAAAGCTTGTGATAAAAAGAGAGCTTTAATCATGTTTTATTGAAAAAAATAGAATATCTCATAATTAAATAAAAATTTAATTATGATATGAGAAGATTGCACAATTAGGTAAAAACCTAATTTTGATTTAGAAAGAAAGCATAAAATATTTTTAATTAAATAAGATTTATTTAATTAAATCACTTTTATGAAATTAATTAAATGAAACATTTAATTAATTAGAAGAAGAAAATTAAATAGAAGAAAAGGAGGTATTTAAATTTAATTAAATCAAATGATTTAATTTAAATTCAAACAAATGATAATTAATTTAAATAAATAAAATGTATTTATTTAATTAATTAAGTGGACTTATGGAAATAATTAAATAAAATAAATTTATTTAATTATGAAAGAAGAATAAGATGAATGAACAATATAATTAAATTAATTAAATTTAATCATATGTAGAGGATTTTAGAAAAATTAATTAAATAATAAATATTTAATTAATTGTCAGGATTATAGGCATGACCATTTTTATGCGTATACACATTCAATCCAACATTCTCAAGCACTTTAGCAACACTTTTGCACTCCATAGCAACCACAACAACACTCCATCACTTCGATAGAGAAAGTGTGGGACAATGCCATTTCAGCAAAGGATATTTCTCCCCCATTAGCCTTGAGTGCTTTTGGTGGAGGTGGTAAGCTTTCCTCTCCTCTCCTCTATCACTTGGTTGAGTAGCACTATTACTATTTAGTAGTGTTTAGTGTTCTTGGCTTCACTTCCTTTATTTATCATACTATTTCTCCATCGTTGCAAACTTGGTTGTCTGTGGAGGTGGGAACACCAAAGCGGGGGTCTGATTGAGGCAGATCCCTTAACATCCCCAACCAAATTTCCCTCTTGCTTGTGTGTAAGTGTACGTGCTACTGGGAGCTAGCTGGCGAACAAATTTCTTTGTGAGATTATTCTTGCCACCCAAACTCTTGTTTTTCTACTTTATCATACTAGAGTGTACTTTGTTTACTTCATAACGTTGTTTGGCCCTTTGGAAGTAGTTAGTTGGGATGTTAGTCAATTTTCTAGTGTCTGACCTTATCTCTTTAGTCCTCTAGTCATACAGATGCCAATGCACTTGAGAGATGCCAACATGCCACACTATTGTCCCAGGACCGCGCTTTTGTTCTTGGACAGAGAGCTTCCTAAGGTGTAGTGTTGAACTTGAAAACTGGCTTGCCTAGCTCCTTTCTGAGTCTTGGGTCTGTAGAGTAATCAAAGGGCCTTACGGTCCTCATTATTCTCATCCCACATTTTCTAACATCCCTTTTAGCTAAGGTAAGATAGGGTAGCCTTCCGCTCTTGTCCCTCCATGTCTTGGGGCCTTGCACGTGGTCAGTCCCCCTACCTTACAATTAGATATTATTGAGAGGTCATTGGAATGAGCACAATAAGATAAATCAAAAGAAAAGATCAAGTAAACAAACAAGTTAACGTTCTTCATACCTCTATCCAAGACAACTATGGTGATGTCTAATGTTGATTTCCATTGTAGGAAGGATGCATCCTAGGACATGATGTTATCAGATGATTCTGATAATAACGGGATGATGGGCTAGTGATACCAAGAGTTGACCGACTTGTTTACCTATTGACCTAAACTTAAGACCTTGACGTTTGAGTTTTCAATTTCAAATTTGCTAGACTTGTTTTTTATTGTTTTTCCAAAGGTTGAAGATGATGATTGATTTATTGGGAGTGGATGTTTATTGTGGGTGAACATGAAATGGGACAGATGGATTTTTTTCAAATATTTAGATGTTTTTTATGTTTTTGAAATGTTTTGAGGTTGTTTTGGGATTTTCAAGATGTTTTACAAATGTTTTGATTTTCAAATTTTCTAATGTTTTGGTGTTTTCTGAGATTTTTACCAAGAACCTAAACTATGGACCTATCCTAGCGGCCTCGAGGGCTAATCAAAGATTAGCCTCACCTACATTATACACACAGAGACCATGTAGTTTAATGATGACATATGAACAAGTGGATTGTCAGTTTATTATGATGGACTCCTAAAGGACTGACCTAATGTCTCAGAGGTTGATCAATGATTAGCCTTCCCTATGTCAAAGCTTAGATACAATGTAATTCAACCTGACGACTCTATTTTTGACATGTTTTAGATGTTTTTGGATTTTTTGGTTTTATCGATGTTTTTGGATTTTCTGATGTTCTCGATGTTTTTGGATTTTTTTGGTTTTTATGATTTTTTTTATTTTTTGATGTTTTAAGGAAGTTTCAAGAATATACATGAATCCAATCCAATGTAGGTATGAGGACATTCCCCCAGCGTGATGCAATACACTACTCTAATACAGGAAGGAAAAACTGACCTTAGGAATGTGCCAAGTAGTTCTAGGATGGAATATGATACCGACGTAGGATCAAGCTATGATATGGACGTGGATGGGTGATGAAAGAAATATGGAATGTGATGGGTGATGGAAAGTGATGGAAGGTGATGGGTGTATGATACAGAACAAGCCAAAGAGATCATGGTGGATGGATAGTGCTTATATACACAAGGTTCTTGTTTGCCAGGTTTTCACCAAGGTACTTTCCCAAAGCGCCACTGAAGTGGTTTTCACTAGAGGATGATTTTTTTCTTTACTTTTTTTAATCCTTTTTCTTATTTTTTTGTATTTTTTATATTTTTTGTATTTTTGATTTATACCTTACAAGCTTAAGCATAAAACTTTTTGAGATGGGAGCTATTGATGGGCTCCTACAAAGGCTCACCTTCGAGTGTGGATAGCTAATATGCTTCTAATTTATAACTTGTCATGATGACAAAGGGTCCCAACTAGTTGGGTTCAAATTTTCCCTTATTGTCTGGATTTGGTACATTCTTATAATTTTCTTTCAAGACAAGCTCTTCGACTTGAAATGAACAACTCTTGATCTTCTTATTATTGCTTTCTTTGAGATGGTTTTGGTACACTTGTAGATGGTTCAAAGCATCCATGTACCACTCATCTAGTAGGTCCCTCTTGTTTAGCCATGACACTCAATACTCTTCATCAATAATAAGATTTTGTAATGATATTCTCAGGGATGGGAGCTCAACCTCAATAGGCAATACGGATTTTGATCCATAGACGAGGGAGAAAGGGGTTTCACCTATAGGCATGCAGATATTCATTTGGTAGGCCCATAAGAAAATATTTAGCTATAGGTGCTAATCGTGACCAGCTTCATTGGCTTTTTTCTTTAGGATCGTCAAGATGGTTTTATTCATATCCTCACCTTGGTCATTAGCCCTAGGGGTAATATGGGGTGGAGAAGTGATGTTGGATTTTTAATTTTTTGGCATAGCTCATGGACATCTTGGTTTTTGAAAGGTGTCTTGTTATCAAAGATAAGGGCTTGAGGAACACCATAACAGAAAATTAGGTAATTCAGGATGAATTTGAAAATCTGCTTTCCTGTGATATAGGTCATGGGAATGGCTTCTACCCACTTTGTGGTGGTGATAATGAACTTGTGTCCATTAGACAAGGTGGGTGTGATTTTTCTAATGAGGTCAAGCCTCCATTATGAAAAATCCCAAGGTGTTACAATTAGTTGGAGCTCTTGAGCTGGTGCATGGATGAGGTCCCCATGATGTTGACATTACATACATTTTCAAACATAGTCGAGATATTCTTTCTCTATAGTAGGCCAGTAGTACCCCATCCTCAGCAATTTTTTGGCCAAGGTCATACCACTAGAATGTGAACCACATATGCCATCGTGTACCTCTATTAAAGGAGTTAAAGCTTCCTCTAGGTTAAGGCATCACAAGAGGGTTCCTTCAATACTTCTACAGTAAAGGGTGTCACCTAGGATAACAAAACAAGATGACTTTTCAATGAAGGTTTTCTTGAGGTTTGGGGTGATGTCAGTGGGGAGGACTCCTAAATTAAAGTAGGTGAATATTTCATGGTACCAAGGATCACTAAGACCAATTATTTCACACACAAACTTAGAATTTGATACCTCGAAAGCTAGTACAAGAAGTTACTCTATAAGGAATTCATGTTTATGGACATTCCTCGGGATCTCTAGCAATGATCCCATTGCAGCCATAGAATTTTTTCTCTATTATTTACCCTCGGTATCTACTCAAATGTTATGTTGATGAAGAATTCCTTGAGATCCTCCACCAGCTTTTTGTATGGGGTAATTTTATCATCCTTAGTTTGGTATTCATCATTGACTTGATTGGTAATTAACTATGAATCCCCATAGACTTTGAGTTCCATGATTTTCCACTATACTACAATCAGAAGTCATATTATAAGAGCCTTATATTCTGTGATGTTATTATTGTAGGGAAAATATAACCTATATGATTTTGGGATACAATTCCCTTGCGGTGTGATGAATAGGACTCCTACTCCTTACCCATATGTGTATGATCCGTCAAAATATACCCTCCAATGATCTACTACACTAAGGTTGAAAATGGACTCGTCTGGAAATTATGATACCAGTGGGTTTTCAACATATATAGATTCTTCAGCTAGTTGATCTACAATTACCTTTCCCTTGATGGCTTTTCATTCCACATATTCAATGTCGTATTCTATCAATATCATGACCCACTTGGCCATCCACCCTATGAACGTTGCTTTGGAAAGTAGATACTTTAGGGGGTCTTTCTTGGTGATGAGCTTTATCTAATGAGCCAACATGTACTCCCTAAATTTCTATGAGGTAAACATTACTGCAAGACAAGCTTTCTTAATGAATGTGTAGTTTAGCTCGTGTCATACCAAGGTTCTACTGATATAGTAAATGGCTCATTCTTTCCCTATTTCATCATGCAAAGCTAGGAGAGCTCCAAGTGTTGTCATTGTAGCTGATATGTAGAGAATCAATGGATTGTTTTGGATTGGTGGCATGAGAATTGGTGATGTCAACAAGTATTCTTTGATTTGATTGAATGCCTAATCGCATTTCGCATCACATTTGTAAGCTACCCCCTTGTGGAGCAAATGAGAATATGGGATAGTTTTATCTACTAACTATGCTATGAATCTGCAAATGGATTGGATCCTTCCCTACAAACCCCTTAACTACTTCAATGTCTATGGTGCTTCCATTTCAAGGATTTCTTTGAATTTTGATGGGTTTATCTTAATTCCCCTCATTGATACAATATACCCTAGGAGCTTCCCTGATTGTACATCAAAGACACATTTCTTAGGATTGGCTCATACCTTATATTCTTCTAGTTTGTCAAAGATTGGGCCTAATATTGATATGTGATCTTGAAATTTTCTTGATTTGGCTAATATGTCATCCACATAGTCCTCTACATATTTTTGGATCGTGTTATGGAAAATCAGAGTTGTAGCCCTTTGCTATGTAGTTCTTGTGTTCTTTAACCTGAATGGCATCATGTTCCAACAGTATGTGCCCCATGGACAAGTGAATGTTGTCTTATTTTGATCATCCTTTGCTATCATAATCTAATTATACCCTAAGAACTTGTCCATTAGTGATAGAATTTCATGCCTTACTGTCAAATCTATAATCATGTCTATGTTAGGAAGAGGAAAATCATCCTTAGGGCATGCTTTTTTTAGGTCCCTAAAGTCAGTTCAGATACAGATTCCCCCAATGGGCTTAGAAACAATTACAAGGTTGGAAACCCATTCAGGATAATCAATGGGTCGTATGAAGCCAGTTCAAGGAATTTGTGTAGCTCAAGTTTAACCAATAATGTGATATGTGGATGCATCTTTCTCAATTTTTGTCTTACGGGTTTGGCCTCTAGATAGACTACTAGATGATGGACTACTACTTCTGGATCAAGCCCTGGCATGTTGACATAGGTCCATGCAAAATTCACTTTCCTTTCTTTTATAAATGTAGCTAGATTTTCTTGTTCCTTGGTCAAAAGTGACTCAGCATAGAAAGTGATGTGTGATGTTTCTTCAATTCCTAGATTGACTAGGTTGCATTTTCCGCTAGTACTGCTAATTTTTCCTAATGGATGGTACTAAGGGGAAGATTGAATCCCTCATCCTGTGGTGCCTCAGAGAGGTTTTCACCATTGGATATGCCCCTTTTTTTTACTATTTTTGGTTTAGAAAGTGCCACAGTGTGGTTTTCATTTAGAGACCTAGGCATTACTCTTAGATTTTCTATTTTGCAACTAAGAGATTCAATTGTTTCCCCATAGTATGCATGTGTGTCTAGCTCAATATCAAATCTTTCTTTGTGGTCTCCATATGATATACTATCCCTTAGTCCCATGAATTCTGAGAGAGCCTCATCATTTTCAAATGTGTCAAAGATTGGTGGTCCTCGTTGGTCATAGTCTATTAGTTGGGGATAAACAAGCTTTAGTTCAATGGTTTGGTTAATTGACTCAAAAGACATGGTAGTGATCATAAGAAGGGAGGAGGCCTCAAATAACATGGGAATGTTAGAGAGGGGGTCCTCAAAAGGATAACTAATCAACACAAGTACTGACAGGGAATCTTTAATTTTTCTAACCATAGCACCCTTGCCAAGTATGATTGGCTTCGTAGTAGTACATCCAAGTCCAAGATTCTTAGGGTGATTCTTTGGAATGATGGGTTCAAAAAAACCATTGTCATTTTTTCCTAACTTCTCATTCTTTTTATATCCCTAGTTAAACATTAATTGAATACCTTCATTTCTTTCTTCCATGGGGAGATCTGGTATGGGTCATTCATCTTGATATTGCAAGCTTGATACATCTTTTTCATTTTATAGTCCCCACACCCATTATTTTGTCAATTGGTTGTGGCTTTCTAGGAGATCTAGGAAATTGAGGTAACTCTCCTATCACAAAGGCACTCTTTTTCATTTTATAGTCCCCACACCCATTATCTTGGATTATTGCTTTGACTTCTAAGATGTTCTGAATGGTAGGTGTCTTTGTTTTAGAAGTGGAGGCTAGAGTGGATGGGTCAATATATAGAGATGTGGGTCCCTCATCATTTTTTGGGACTTGGGTGATCTTATAATACTTGGCCTCTAGATTTTTGAAAGAATAGAATGGTTCAAGGTCTCCATGGATCATGACATCTAGGTTTTGATAAGGGAATTTAACACATTGGTGGAAAGTGGATGTGACAGCTTGCATCCCATGGATCTATGGGTGCCCTAGGAGGATATTGTATGGGAGTTCAAGGTCAAGGACTTGGAAAGTAGTCTCCATGATTGTTGGCCCTAGGGAGTTGAATGGTGCCTTGAGACATCCGTTCTTGATCATCATAAGCCCTGATAGTGAGATGGTTGGGTTGGAAGATCATGCTCAGAAAATGTGAGGAGATGTGGTGTTGTGATATGTCTGACCATAGCTTGGAATTGGTTTGCATCAAGATCTGTGGGAATGGAGGATGCGACCAATACCTTCTCTAGGATGTCCCTATGTGTGGGTGAGATTTTTAGCAACTCCATGATGGAGATTTTGGTGGGGGTCCTTTTCAGTTTCTCTAGGACATTGTAACCATTAGGGATTTATTTTGGATTGGTGGATGGTGCCTTGGGTGGTGTTGAAGGTCTTGGGATGGAGATTCTTCCACTATGTATGGTGACTGCACACTCGGCTCTAGGTCCTTTGATATTGATAACTATTACCATTCATCCAAAGAGACCACAACATGGTCATAGATATGGTTCACATTATTGTAACTCTTTCCTCTACCATTGTTGTTTCCTTTATTATGGTCCAACATCGAATTCGTGTATATTTTAAGATCTTGAACCCCAACTGGTTGTTCAATGGTTATAAGATTATTATCAAAGAGATCTTGGATCAAATTCTTGAGTCTCATACAACTAGTTTTTGTGTGTCCCTTTATTTTTTGAAAGTCGCAAAGGTGCTTCTCATTATACCATGGTTGTTTAACTTGAGGCTCTTGGTAATTTTTTGTAAACATGGATTTAGATAATATTCTCTTGTACTAGCTAATACATAATAGATTCGATTGGTTCCCCAAGTGGTGTGTATTTTTATTTAGGGGGATATTTTTTCTTTGGGGGTGGTCCCTGTTGTGCATTTTTTTTCACAAATGCCCTGCTAAAGGTAGGGACCCTCTTTTTGTTGATTTTGTTCACTTGTTTTAGGGTTTTGACCTTTTCCCCTTAAGGGATAGGTTCCTCATTTTTGGTTTTGGCTTCACCCAAGAATTCAATGTCTTATCTTCACTCAAGGAGTTTTCTTTGCAGCATCATGATCATAGTATGGCTCTTCGAAGTTTGTCTCAATTCAAAATTTCAACTTGAGGCTAAAATTGACTAAGTATGGGAGAGGTCCAAAAAATCCAAGCTCCCTTGGATTACACAATGTCTAAAAAATCTAAGCTCCCCTCTAATTTCCCAATGCCTAATCTAGCCAGAGATTTTGCCTCCCCTTGGATTTTCTGAGTCCTTGATGCCTTCATTTTACCGAGCTTTTCAAATGCCTTTTCAGGCATTTATAGCTTGCACGAGCGGTCTTTTTGGGAAAATGTGAGGTATATTTGATGTCTAATGTTGGTATTTTGGTCATTTTTCATTGTGCACATTTGAAACTTGAGAGAACTTACTCCCATCCTATGATTTTCCAAACCCTAGAGTGAAGGTAGTGATTCTTCGATGGTTGTTGTGAGACTTGAAAGCCTTCATCAAATTCCTTCTCTTTGTGCATTGTTTCAAGGTAGGGTACCCATTGTGCCTTCGAGTAAGCTTCATTTCATGATGATTTAATATGACTTAAGCTTAATAAGGGATTTCTTATGTGGTGTGTTTATTGCATGTGGATTTTGAGTGAATGGGTTTGATTATTTTGGCTTAATTGGTTGGGTTTTTCCATTCTTTAAGTGTGCATTCGAATGATTTTGATTTGGACTTCAATTTGAATGGAATGGGATACTAGGGTTTGCTAAAATCTTTAGTATTCACCATTTTTATTAATTTTTCATGCTGACATTTAGATTGTAGGGTGTTGCCCTCCTTTGAAATTTAACTTAGAAATCCTAGATTCTCCAATGCCCTAGTTTCAGGTTGTGGATTTGATGAACAAAATGAATTATGATAACAGATTGTTGTGTGAAATTTTTGATTTTAACCAACACTAGGGGTCAACATCAATTTAATTGTGAAGAATGATTATGATTCATCCTTTTTTAGTGTGCAACGAACTCAATTCGAGCTTGGGAAAACCATCAGAATTTTTGAGGTAGCTTGGATTTTTTAAGCCTTAATCCACTCAAAAAATTTGGCTCCCCTTGAATTTTCGGAATCCTTCGCAGCATCAAAATCCTGAGAACCAAAGTGCAAGCAATCTAATGGAAACTTTTTCTTCAACGAGGAGAGAATTCGACACTTAGTAAAATTTTGAATTTGAATCTCCTTCATAAATTCTCAGGTAGCTTAGATTTTCCAAGACTTAATCTACCAAGAGAATCTGACCTCCCTCAAAAATTTTGAGTCCCTCAAGTCCATAAAATATCTAATGCATATGATAAATGAACTTCAATGTGTATGGCTCAAAATGTAATCTCAAGAAGATGTTCAATAATGCATGAAGCTCTATTGTGTCAAAATTCCATAAAGGTGCCTTAGGATCCCTTGACTAAGAGTTAAGAATGCACATTCAGCAAACCACCAAAAAATTTGAGCTCCCTCAGATTACTCAAAATCTATTTTGGCCGAAGAATCCACCTTAGGGTGGAATTTCTAAGATTTCCTTAATGCCTTCAAATTCCAAGTCTTAATGATAATTGGGCTTGCAAATGAGGTTATGTGATATCCATTATTGAAAATTATCGATTTGCATTCTTAATATGAGATTCACTGGCATGCTTAATCTAATGATGGAATATCATTGAGTGGATGGTCTAATTTACATTACCATTTGGGTTTATATTGTCATCATGATTTACATTTAATGATATCATTTAGGCATTATTGAAAAATCTCATTGAATGAATGGCATGAATATTTAAGTTATGTTGTTATATGCATAGAGGTGATTATGGTTTTCTCTAACAAATGCAGGAAGAGTTGAGCCCTGACAAGACATCCAAATCAAGAGATATTGCAATACAGGAGGAGGTGAAAAGTAGAGCTGAAAGAATGAATTATGATTTCAAAGGTATATGCCCAGAATCCAGGATTTCTTCTACTTGGTCCAAGATTGCATATACAAATATGGGGCATGTGAAATATGATTACTTTCAACAAAGGATTTTTGGCGGTGCACCCATTCAACTGGCACAAATCCTTACTCATACTGGTCTAGCTCAAGCAGTAGGGTTCCCACCCACTCAACTATTCCCTAAATTGGGTTTAGAGTGTGCAAGGCACTATGATTCTGACAAGAGGATCATAGTTGGACTGCAAGGTAGAGTCATGGCTAGTCTCACTGAGGATTCCATAGAAGAGGTGTTTAACATTTCTTCACATCACAAGATCATTGAGGAGATAAATATTGTAGATTCAATAAATTTTTATGATGAGGATCCCAACAAATCCTTGGAGATAATGAATAGTTCCTAGATATTGAAGCCTAAGCCACATTACTCCAAGCTTCCCAAACAATTACACAAAGGTGATTTCAAGCTTCAGTACCATGATTTCATAAGTCTCCTAGGTAGAATAATGGGAATTGAAGAGGCTCACATTTTCCACACTTGGATGCTTTATCCTATCACACAAATCATGGGTGGAAATTATTACCATTGGGCCAGGATTATAAGCAATAATTTGGATGTGAAACTAAGGAGTGTGCAGGAGACTAACAAGTTCACAATGACCTCCTACCTTGTATATAGGTTAGCAAGCAAAACCAAGTATAAAGGTCTCAGTTGCAAAGGAACTTTGGGAAAGGATAGGATATGGGATATCTACGCACAATTGTAGTACTAAAAAAAAACTACAGGAGATCCAATGATGTATTCTTTATGTACATTCTCAGGTTTTTGCAGGATGCCCTCCATGTTAGTGTTTCTTCTGATGAAATAGACCTGATCAAACAATATGGGTAGTGGTTTATTCAATTTTAGAGATTCACATATATCATGATACAGGGATCTCTTGTTGTCCCTCTCAGATTACCAAGATACTTTACCAATAAACTCATACTATTGGAGTTGAAAAAGCAAATGATGGAATTTGAGGCAATCCTACAAAAAGACTTGCATAAGAAAGGGTTAGGAGGAGAATTCTCATTGAGAATTGGAACCCTAGAGCCGTGTCCTTTAATCCAAAGTGCTCAATATTCTGAGAAGGAGATGATGCAATTTGAGCTATATTCCCACACTAATAGAGATAACTTTGATCCTTATGGAAAATCTCAGAAGCAATACACCAAAGAATTCATAAACAAGGATCATATTGAAGATTTTTGGGCTAATTGCTGTCATGAATTTGAAATTATCAAGAGAAGGTTTGCCAGACTTCCCCTTAAATTGATAAGGCTCTATAGGGTAATAGAGGTATCGGACCAAGTTCAAGATGATGAGGAAAATCTAATTCAACACCATGATTATGAGCCTTACAAACATAAACCTCTACCTTGAGTGAATTGGTTCGAAGAAGTGACAGATCTAGACCAGATAACAAAACCAGTAAGGAAATATTCAAGGCTTTCTGTCAAACATAAAGTGTTGAAACTGGAAGCAAAGGGTACTAAGCTCACCTATGACCTAATGGGGAATCTAGAATCCTAGTCTAAAGAAGAAACAAAAGTTGATAAGGGAGATGCTGTTGAGCTTCATGATGGAGATGGTCAAGAGGAAGATAGACCTCTTATAATAAAGAGGAAGACCAGGAGCCAAACATAGGCCAAGCATGTTGAGAAGTAGTCTCCTAAAACTAAGAAGGCCCCTAAGGCTGGTACTACTATAACTAAGGGTAAAATTTAGGTTAGCATGACTGGTATCTAAATAAATCAAAACCCAAAGAAAGTAATGAAGTACAAAGGAGAGAATAATGAAAATAAAAGCAACAAATTCACCCAAGATCTTCAAACTCCATGATTGACCTCCATTACACCTTCTCAACTTGTAATATGTGATTTGCCCTCAGATTTTGTGTAAGCAATATTTGACAATGTTAAGACCAAGCAAATGTTGAAGGATTTGAATGAAATGCTAAACTATGCACTATGCAACTAGTAAGAAAATCTAAACTAAAATATGCCAAGATAAATGAAGTATACTAAGATTTCCTAAAACAAGAATGCATGAAATCAAGTATGAGGTGAAATATGCAAGAGAAGAAGTGACAAAATGAGTGAAAAAATGGCATTTTATAGAAAATGCCATTTTGGATGAAGGACCAAGATTGAGGATTGACAAGTGCCCTTGAATCAATGGACAAGATTCAATAAGACAACCCATAATTAGGGTTAGGGAAACATTAGGGTGAATTCAAAATGAGTGGACAAGATTTGATTTAAGAAAATCAAATCAAGGGATAAGAATGCATGTGACAGAAGAGGGAGTTAGAAAATCAAAATAATTTTACAAATTATTTGATTTATGTAGGAAAATGCTATTTTGAATTAAAATTAATTTAATTCAAAAAGGTGGGGTCATGTGACAACAAATAGTAATTTAAAACTACTAATTTGGAAAGAATGAAATTTAAATAAATCATTTTATTTAAATTTGGAGGAAATTAAATGAGACAATTAAATAATTAATTCTAATTATTTAATTATGGAAGAAGCGGACCAAAAATTAAATAAATTATGGAGGACTTATTTAATTATGAGAGGATATTTAGTTTTAGAGACATATTTAAATAAATAAATAAAGTTTATTTATTTAAATAATCAAGAGGGAATAATGGATTAATTAAATAAATTTAATGATTTATTTAATTAAAGAGGAGATTAGATATTAGTGGCGTAGAAGAATAAAAGTTATGAATTAATTAAATAATTGAGAATTATTTAATTAATAGTTGAATTTGGACAAAAGGACATAATCAAATATTTTAATTATGTTTTAGAAGAGTTATGGAGAAAACTGAGTTCGCAAGCCTAGGTCAATTTTAGGTGTCTACATTTTTTCCCTCTTTTTCATAATGTAGTTTATCGCATTATAGCAAAGAAAACGGGTTAGGAACATGCCCCAGTGAAGGTACAAAGTGTGTATGCCCCCTCGAGAAATTTTACGAGTTTTGGCCCAAGATCAAAAAATTTTGGAAAGTGTCCTGATAAGCTAATTTGATGACTAGAAAAGCAATGGCACAAGCAGTTTTAGAATTCAATATGTTTAAGTTGTCAACAGTGTGGTCAAAGTTGGTCAAAAGAGCCTCCAGTAATAAAAAGGTTGAAAAATCCCACTTTGACCTTATAAATAGGTTGAAAATGGGGTAAAAGTCAATTCATTTTCACTTTCACACTTGAAAATTTGGAGAGCTCAGAGCAAGGATAGTACACATGAAGATGGTGATTCCAGTGACCGAGCACCATGGGGAGATCATTCATACTTTCAAAAGGAAAGAGGGCGTAGAGCCAGCAGTGAGTACACCTTACCCACTTTGTCAATTTATCGTTTTGTGTGCTTCTTTAGGGTTTTAGGGTAGGCAATGAATGTTCTGTGACACATATGTGTGCCTGTAAGTTGCATTCGTGTTTGCGTTCGACACATTTGATGTGTTGCAATGCAAACACAACAAGTCCACAAGGCAAGTCCATTAGGTGCAACACATTTGTAGGAAATCGAGCCACATTCACCAAGTCACATTGCAATGACAGGCATAATGCCACATTCAAAATATTGTGATGCATTAGTGTCTCCAAGCTATGCATTTGACAAAAATCATGATGCAAGTGCCAGATTGAGACACAAGAGTAGGGGGAATGATGCAATCGACAAATAGAGACACAATTGTAGTACATAACAATGCAAATGGTAGAGCATGACGTAAATGAAGTCAACATAATGCATTTGACTTTGACTAGGGTTGACTTTAATTAAGGCTCAAGTTTCTAATGCTTTTGAGTAGATAGACAATATTAATGATTTTCTAATGCTTGCTTATGTCTATGCAAAGACAATTAGCACCAATCTATACACAGGAGAGTAGACCATCGACATATGGGTTCTAGGACCAGCTTCGAGATAGGGAGCAATGGTGATTGATGTGACTTGGTCTGTACTATGTTGGCTATATGCTCATTGTATGAGAAAATATAGGACTGTTGACTGCACTTTGTGAGAGATGGCATTCAGAGACATGTTCCTTTCATTTTCCGACAGAAGAGGCTACAGTGACTTTTGAGGACATGTATCAGATCTTACACTTGTTGATCTGAAGGGAGTGAGTCAAGTATGATCCACACCAGTTATTGAAAAAATTTATAGGTTTCTACGAGGACAAGATAGGTGTCAAGTTAGCCATCGAGGGCTATGAGATTCGCTTGGAGTTCATGGCAAAGCACTACCCTCGGTGGGATGCCATGTTAGAAACATTGATTGCAGGAGTACTGATACCAAACTGGCAAGGACACAGATTCTCGATTGGCTGGGGAGATGTACTAGTGAGGATGTGGTGAGATAGGACTATATATACATGTGGACCTTTCCTTCTAGGGATGTTGTACCATTAGCTTCATGAGGTTGCATACAAGGGAGCACAAAGCATTGGCTATGGCATGACACTTCTTATGATCTACGCTTAGGAGGATGTTATTTTCTTCCATCTGCCAATTTAGAGGCCACAGTTGGTAGATGGTATGCCATATGTGTATTATTATGTAGACACCCTAAAGTAGACTCGGGTGGGAGAGACAAGTTGGTGGTGACATAGGATAGACATGATGGTGTTATTCATTTGGAGGCCATACAGGGATTATAGTCAGTGGGATGACGAGGCTTATCATTTGAATTTTTGCAAGCAGTTTAGATATTTGATTAAGTGCACTATACAGAGTTAGCTCATCATTGAGATGTACCTACCATAGTGGGTGCTTTGATAATTTGGTGAGTAGCAAGGCATGCCTATCGATATCACAGAGTATGATAGATCATTGTGAGAGCCCATGTGGGGGCTTACCATTTCAATGTCATTTTTTGAGCAGTAGATAGATAGTTTAGTGTCATAGTAGTGGGGATAGAGTAGAGGACCTACTAATCTAGGGATGATAGAACATTTTGACCTGCGGTGGTAGACACACCACCCAGTGCCATTGATAGATCCTGACGGGATAGCACTAGTGGATCACAGATCAATGATACCATAGGTACGACAAGGTGGCAAGGAAGGTAGGGATGGAGGTAGGGATAGAGGCAGAGGTTAGGGGAGGGATGGAGGGAGAGGTGGAGGAGATGGAGGAGATGGAGTTGATGGTGGAGATGGTGGGAGGTAGAGATGAGGAGGTGATGGTGGGAGACAGGGGATGAGAGTAAGGTAACGCACAAAGAGAGTTCCCTTGGTATCGATCCTTGAGGTAACTGAGGAGGAGGTAGTGAGGTAGGATGGAGAGAGATAGCCAGATGTTGTGCCTAATGTTGGGGTTGGTCAAGAGGAGGGACTACTAGAGATGGAGGTTAGGTAGGAGGGGGAGATGGAGGTAGAGATACTGAGGGAGGAGGGAGTTGGTGGAGGTGAGGAGGATGTGGGGGATGAGGAGGATCCCAGTGTTGATGAGGATGCCATAGATGAGGTGAAGTGGCTGCTAAGGTGGTGGATGGTAGAGGGGGAGGATGACATGTCAAAAACACCACCCCTACCACATGATGCAACTGTAGATCAGAGAGTGGCTGATCTACAGAGGAGGCTCAATGAGGCTACTACATAGATCAGATCCCTACGAATAGAGTTAGAGGTTACATAGGTTGAGAGGGATTAGACAAAGATTAGGTGACAAGAATCAAAGAGCTGTCACTCAGGATTTGTAGTGTATCAGGCCAGTCAAGGATGTGGTGAGGGAGTTGGCAATAGTTAGCAAGAGCAGGGGTCAGTACCGGATGCTATATGAGCGAACAGTGCTAGCCAATCAAAGGGAGCCTGGGTTATCTCGATCATACAGTAAGACAAGTTCAAGATCAGGTAGCAATAGAAAGTTCCACAGTAGCCACAGCCAGAGCAGTGTGGGAGGTTCCACCTCATCAAGGCACACATCAGGGCACAGGTCTCACCATTCCCATAGGCACTCTTTAGGGAATAGGTATCACCACATCCATGGTTCCACTAGGTCAGGTCATAGGTCAATGCATAGTTAGCCTCTGGTTACAAATCCATTGGCCTCTCAAACACAAGCAGCAGTGATGATGATGGTATCAGTTCCACTCATAGAGCATTGATCACCTAGGTCTTCTCCTTGAGGGGATGAGGAGAGCATAGAAAAGTGGAATTTTGACATTGTTATCATGTTTCAAACATTCATGTAATGACACTTCATATTTTGACCATCAAGCCTACAAGCTCCATTTTTCAGATTCCACTAGACTTTATCCTGTGACATGATTATTTTGAGATATATGTATGATAATATTTTGATGCGGACTACATGTTGTGTTGTGATGTTATGGATTATGATTCTTTTATGCTTTATATGATGTGATGTGATGTGATTTTATTTATGTGATGATAAGATAATGCATGTATGATGGATTATGCCTCATGATGTTATTATGGTAATGATGGATGCACTGATGATATGTATGGTTATTCTTTTTATATGCTATTGTTAATGCAAATGATGTTTTTATGTATGCAAGATGGATGGGTGTAAATGATAAACATATATGTCATGTATATGCAATGTGATTGTAAATGCTATTATGGAAATGGATTTATGCAAATGTGAAATGTGCTAATGCAATGTTTATATGATCATGTATGCAATTGTGTTTTTATATGTCACAGGATATCACCAGAGGGAAAAAGAAGAGAAGGGACCAGATGTAGGGGAATATTAATGTTAATGTGAAGAAAATAAATGCATGTTAGTTTGAAAAGAATCCTTCAACATTTTCCAAAGTACTAAGTCATTACTCTAATCATCATTGGGTGGATTGTCATAATGGCCAACAAACACTATGATATGACATAGATCAATAGTGTGCAAAGTCAAACCATCACATAGGACAAGTAGTCACAAAGATGGATGATAATGGCTCATATGAGGAACACAATTTCCCCTAGTCATTTTTTCATGACCAATCACAAACAGACAAGACTAGTCATGAAACATCGTTGATTCTCTAAACCCTGATGTCATGACATCCTCAAGAAACTAGCCACATGACATCCAATAAAAGACAAGGAAATCATTATACTATGTCATTTCTCCTCTAAATTCTGAAGTCAGGACATCCTCAAGAAACTAGCAGCATGATGATCAAAAGGACAAGGACAATCATCATAATATGTTGTGGCTCCTCTGAGGCAAGGAACTAGTATCATGATGACCATCAAAGGAAAAATAGTGTTTGCCAAGTTTTTTACCAAGTGTTTTTCCAAGTTTTAAAATTTCAAGTGTTCAAATGTCAAGTGTTTTGATGTTGAAATGCCAAGTTTTATAGTTTCTAGGTTGTCGAATGTCAAGTGATGCCAAATTCAGGAAGGGCACATCTTGAATGATCTTAATGTCAAGGGGATTGATTCTTGAATTTCAGAAGAATCCATCAAAATGCCAGATAATGATGATGATTATTAGGAAGGACACATCCAAAAGCATAAAGAAATGACAAGAGTTGTTCTTCAAAAGGACGTATTTGAAGAAGAACCAATATTTTGATAGGTTGACTTGTTTTGATGGATTTTGATTGAAGTTAACTGATTTGACTTTTGTTGATAGAGTTGACTTATTTTGACCAAGTTGTCATGTGTTGATAGAATTGACTATATGTCGATGTTTACATGTTGATGTTATTGATATGTTGATAAAATTATTGCCAAATTTTGTTGAAAGATTGTTAGTTTTAGGATTGATGAATGATTTGCTTGACTTGACCTAGTGTGGCCTTGGGGGCTCATCGATTGATGGCCTTTCCTATGTCATGCACTCAGAAACCTTGTAGTTCGACACAACCAATGACTTTGTCTAAACGACAGAAGATTGAGTCATGATTTTATGTTGACAAACCTAGAAGGATGGGCTTAATGTCTCGGGGGTTCAAAGATGAACCTTGCCTACATAGCAAATGCACAGAGACAACATAGTTCGAACCATGACAAAGACTAACTAACGTGATTGATTTAAATGATGTGATGAAATTGACTTTTTCTTTGGGATTTTTGATATTTTCTAAAAAAAATTATGTTTTCTTTAGGACATTTTCCATTTTTTTAAAGTCTTTTTTCAAGACTTTTTAGGATTTTTTGGATTTTTTTCAGGACTTTAATTTATTTTTAGGATTTTTTCGGGACTTTTTATGAATTTCAAGACCATATGTGATACCCACTATAGTCAACTGATAGATGTCTTTCCCCCAAATAGGTCGAGGATTATTCGAGCAGAATGACATGGAGAGGGGCATATGCGGGACAAAAGGAAAGGATATGCAAGGTGTGATGTCAACCAATGCTAGCCATGGACCGAAATGATAGGGCTTATGAAATTTTTCATGAATGTGTTAGGATGTCACAATTATGTATTCAGGAGTGAAGGTAGACAGAATGATAGTAGATGGTGAAGCAAATACTGACTATGCATGGCGCCTATTTGCTAGGTTTTCACCATGGTACTTATCCAAAGTGCCTGTTTACCAGGTTTTCACTATTGGACAAATTTATTTCTCTTTAATATTTTTGCCATTTTTTCTTTTCTTTTTTTTGTCACCAAGATGCTTGTTTGCCAGGTTTTCATCAGGGTGACAATTTTTTTTCCATTTTTTTGTATTTTTAAGGTTTTCAGCTAGACTTTCTGATGCTATGTATAGAACTTGCGTAGATGATGATTGTTGATAGGATCTGTTAATTGTTCACCATCAATTGTAGCTAACTAATAAGCACAACAACTGAATGCAACAGTAATGATGTAAGGACCTAGCCAATTGGGCTCAAACTTGTCAGGTTTCTCTCAATCAACTTGATTTCTTGGATTTTGCATGAGGACCAAATCACCAATTTCAAAAAATTTGACCATCACTCTTTTATTATAGCTTCTACAGAGGAGATTTTGATATGCATGTAAGTGGCTCAGGGAATTTTGTTTTCTTTCTTGCAACATTTCTAGCTCATGTAGGTGAGACTTTTTGTACTCTTCGTCAATCAATCCCTTTAAGGAGACTCAAAGAGAATGAATTTTGACCTCGATGGGAAATATGGCTTCAGATCCATAGACCAAGGAAAATGGGGTGGCTCTAGTGGGTGTGCAGATGCTGGTACAGTAGGCCCACAAGGCAATATTAAGTTGTAGATTCCAATCATAGCTAGCGTCATTGACGGTCTTCTTAAGAATTTGAAGGATTATTTTATTGGACACATCAGCTTGAAAATTTCCTTGTGGATAGTAGGGCGTGGAAAAATTGTGTTGAATGTGGAAGCATTCACAAAGCTCATGGATGTCTTGGTTTTTAAACAGATGACCATTGTCTATGATGATGGACTATGGGATGCCATACCAGTAGATGATGTAATTAAGGATAAACTTGGAAATATGCTTATTGGTGATGTAGGTGAGGGGGACAGCTTCAATCCACTTAGTGAAATACTCAGTGGTGGTGATAATGAATTTATGTCCATTGGAAGAAGAGGGATGGATTTTTCCCATGAGGTTGAGTCCCCATTGTGTGAAGGGCCACAAAGAAGTGATTGGTCTCAATTTCGATGTAGGTGCATGGATTAGATCATTGTGCACCTGACATTTCTAACATGTTCTGACAAACTAAAGAGCATCTTTTTCTATTGTCAGCCAATAGTACCCAAGTCTTGTAACTTTCCTAGCTAAGGTTGAGCCACTCGAATGATATCCACATATACCCTCATGTACCTCACATAAAGTTGTTTGGGATTCATCACTATCAAGATAGTGAAGAAGGGTGTTGCCAAAGCTATGATGGTATAAGGTGTCACTAACGATGGTATATCAGGCGGCCTTTCGGATGAAGGATTTTCACTAATTATTGGATAGGTTGGGTGGAAGGTTCTAGGAATTACGATAATCATAGATGTCTTGATACCAAGGCGAACTAGGACCAACAAGCTCATAGACCATTTCTAACTATGGAACATCATATGCAGGAACCAACAGTTGCTCCACTAGAAACTTGAATTGTGACACATTATTGGGGATCTCTAAAAGAGATCCAATAGTTGTCATTGCATTAGCTACCTTGTTTTGTGTTATAGGGATCTGTTCAAATGCAAGTTGGTGAAAGTATGAGTGAAATCTATCAACCATGCATTTGTAGGGCATTAATTTTTCATCCTTTGTGTCATACTCATTGAAAACCTAGTTGATGACCAATTGAGAATCTTTGAAAACTAAAATTTTCTTGATTTTCCATTTGATAGCCATTCAGAGTCTTGTGACAAGTGCCTCATATTCAGCAATTTTATTGGTACAAGGGAAGGAAATTTGAAATGCCTTAGGAATGGAGTACCCTTGTAGTGTGATGAATAGGATACCTGCTCTTGAGCCATGACTAGTGTGGGACCTATCGAAATACAACTTCCAAGATGATGAAGGTTTTGCATGAAAGATAGACTTATCAGGAAAATCAGCTATCAAAGGATGAGTGCCTTGTATTGGTGCATCTGTAAGTTGATCAGCTATTACTTGGCCTTTTATTGCCTTGCATTCAACATATTGTATGTCATATTCACTCAAGATTATTACCCATTTTGCTAACTAGCCTGTTAATGTTTCCCGACTAAGAAGATACTTCAATGGATCAATCTTTGGTACCAAGTTTGTTTAGTGCTTCAGCATGTAATGTCATAACTTCTATGTTGCAAAGACAACTAGAAGACATGCACATTCAATGGATGTGTAGTTGAGCTCATATTCGACTAATGTGCGATTGATGTAGTATATAGCCTATTCTTTTTCTTCATGGTCATTTTGTGCCAGCAATGCCCCCAATGCATTGGTAGTTGCAGAGACATAGAATCAAAGGTTTTCCTTCAATTGGAGAAATTAAGACAAGTGGTGTCAATAAATATTCTTTGATTTTTTGGAAGGTTGCTTGACATTTATCTGTCCACACAAAGGGGATACTTTTGTGCAATAGGTACTGAAATGGTTGACATTTGTCTACTAGTTGTGCAATGAAGCGTCTAATGGACCGTAATCTGCCCTATAGTGTCCTTAGCTCACTGATTCCTTTTGGTGGAGGCATGTCGAATATTGATTTCATTTTTGTGGGATCAACTTCTATTCCTCGATGAGAAACTATGTAACCCAACAATTTTCTTGAAGTAACCCCAAAAACACATTTCTTTGGGTTCAAATGGACCTTGTATTCTTCCAGCTGCCTAAAGATTTTGTCTAGGACTTTGAGATGATCTTTCTATGTCAAATATTTTTCCAAAAGGTCATCCACATAATCTTCCATTAGCGTGTGCATGAGATCATGGAATATTGTTGTCATGGCTTGCGGGTATGTGGCACCTACATTCTTTAGAACAAAAGGCATGATGTTTCAGCTGTATGTTCCCCAAGGACATGTAAAAGTTATTTTGTGCTGATCTTCAAGGGCGATCTGGATTTGATTGTAGCCCGAGAAACCATCCATAAGGGACAGCATCTCATACCTTGTTGTGAGATCAACAATGATGTCTATGTTTGGCAATGGAAAGTCATCTTTTAGACATGCCTTGTTTAAATCACAGAAATTCATAGAAATGTGGATCTTTCTATTTGGGTAAAATGTTGGAAATCTAGTCAGCATAATCTATTGATCTTATAAATCTGGCATCCAGTAACTTTTTAAGCTCGGCTTTCACAAGTAATGTAATCTATGGATACATATTTTTCAATTTTTGTTTGATTGGTTTGATACCTGGAAATAAAGGAAGATGGTGCAATACTAATTCTAAATCTAGACCTGGCATGTCGGCATATGACCATGCGAAGTTAACTTTTCTTTTTGAGAAGAATTGTAAGGAAAGTAGAGGTGCGGAAACACTTTCCTAACGTCAAATCCACAGGGAAGAATGCAATGCAGGACTTTTAATTTTCAAATTACAATCTAATTAAGACACACATGAAAGATTAACAGAAATAGAACAAATACACAAAGGCAAATTAAACACCAGATTTATGTGGGAAAACCCTATCGGGAAAAAACCCACCACACCAAGCTGAATCTCTTTGTATTACAATAATAACAAATTACATACAATCAAAAAGACAACTCTCTGGTATTATTCATAGTAGCTTTACTCGTTGTTCACTAGTTACAGACAATGCTCTCTTCAATGTCGATTGAACTCACTATATCATTCAGATCAGAATCGTTTTGCCTTATTTAACACATTCTAATTTTTCCTTTTGTACATCCTTATCTACCATTTCCAACCATAGATAGTTTCCATTCGAGCTTTGATTTTTTCCTGCATGCTATTTTTCCAATGCTGCAACAGTTACAAAAAATCAACTGTCATCAATTTGAAAACCACTTCCTCTGATTGGTCCAGCAGGATGCCACACAGGATGGTCACACGGTCAATGGTGTCCAAATTTTGTTGGCATATCGGTGAGACACTAACAGTGTCTCCCTGATGCCACAAAGTTTCTCTATCAATATTTGCTTAAGTCTCCAACAGTCAACAAGACAATCATAACGAGTGTCACATGTCATACTAAAACCATCGAAGTCCATTTCATTCCTATCGGCAAGAGTTTCCTTTATTGGCGAGACTCATATTGAAAACCATAAGTCACAGCGAATAGACACTCTTATCGGCATGACATACCGATCTCCCCAACATGTCTCATCGAGTCCTTATGTTACATTGATAACCATTCGATATTGGCAAGACTCATGTCTTTCACGATGAGGTTACACCAAGCATGCCTTGTCATCCCGAGTCGGTGAGACTTAAGTCTTTCACTAAGACCTTACACTGACTGAAGATGTCATACCAAAAATCCCAGTAGTCAGTGAGACTTATTGCCTTCACCAGGACTTCATACCGAAGTCCTAAGTCACACTGATGACTACCATTCGGCAAGACCTATACCAAAAGCATCTCATCATCGACAAGACATTTTAATGTTGCTAGGACATCTTATTGAAGCTATTGAGTTAACCTGATAACCTTAGGCTATCAGCAAGACATCCTCCAATTGCTAAGACCTCACTCCGATCGCTTTGAGTTACACCAATGAACGGTTGGATGTGTCCCCATCGGCATGACCTTCACTGTTCACTAAGACATCTCCCTGTGACCTTTATGTTAGCCCAATGTCAACAAGACTTTCTTTAGTCACCAAGACTTCATGTCGAATTCTTTGAAGTCACCGTGAAGATTCTACTTGGACACCTATTCGGCGAGACATTTTGCAGATCGCCAAGACTTTATCTTGAGAGCCTTGTGTTTTGCCAATGACCAAATTCCATCGGTGATACTTTCACCATTCACTGGGACATCTCCCTGACACCCATGAGTTAACCTGATAAGATCAAACTGTCTCCAAAGGATCTCCATTCACCAAAAGGTCACAGTGAACACACAAGGTCACAGCAATAGACTTGTCGGCAAGACATTGACCTTGTCACAGCAACATCAACATTTCAAGAGCATCAAAATAGTTAGTCATCCAGACATCCATGATATCACACCAACTTTGTCTTCAAGAGGTTTCATGTCAATAAGGATTGAGGCACATTTTCCAACAAGCTCCCACTTGACGAAGACCTTACTGACACCTCCAAAACATAATAAAACTACTGAGATTCATGGGCCAAGAGGCCCATCGAACTGGCACACGACCTGAACTTGTCTGTGTTCATAGGCTTTGTCAATGCATCTACAACATTCTCCAGAGTATCCACTTTCTCCAAAGAGACCTTCCTATCCTCGACCATATCTCATACAAAGTGATACTGTACATCTATATGTTTCATCCTGGCATGGAAAGTAGGATTTGTTGCCAAAAATATAGCACTCTGACTGTCAATAGTAAATAGTAATTCTTCCTACATCAAAGCCAATGTTAGAACACAAACATTTTAACCAGATTGCTTCTTTACAGGCATGTGTTGCTGCCATGTATTCTACCTCTGTTGTGGACAAAGCGACTACAGCTTGCCGCTTGCTCATCCAACTCATTGCACCACCATTCATCGTGAAAATATATCCACTAGTGGATCTTCTACTGTCAATGTCCCCTACCCAATTTGAGTCCACATAACCTCAGATACTGAGAGTCTTCTGTGATTCTACCAGGTTTCCATGGTAACACAAAGCATAGTCTTAAGTGCCCTTTAGATACCTAAACACTCTCTTCACAGCATCCCAATGTGTCCTTCCAGAATTTTCCATAAAACAACTAAGAACTCCCACTGCTTGGGCAATGTCTGGCATTGTATAGACCATAGCATACATGAAACTGCCAACTGCACTTGTATAAGGCACACTGGTCATGTCCTCCATCCCAGTAGGAGATTTTGGGCAATCCTCAATAGATAGCTTTGTTCCCTGTGTAACTGGAACAACTAGCTGCTTCCACTCAGTCATACAAAATCTCTCTAGAACAGTCATGATGTACTTACTCTGACTAAGCCAAAGTTTTCTATTCTTCCTGTCCCTCATTATTTCCATTCCCAGAATATACCCTGCTGCACCAAGATCTTTCATTTCAAAATTTGCAGACAACTCGTACTTAAGATCAGAAATCATTAGCTTATTATTGCCTATGAACAGCATATCATCAACATAGAGTACAATAATAAGGACTTGATCACTTTCAGCTTTGTAATACACACAGTGATCACATTTTGATCTTGCAAATCCCAATGAAAAAAAAATGTGTCAAACTTTTGGTACCACATTCTAGGGGATTGTTTTAAACCATACAGAGATTTCTTCAACTTGCAAACCATTCTTTCTTTACCTTTTTCCACAAAGTGCTCCGTCTGGGACATATAAATTTCTTCTTCAAGATCACCATGAAGAAATGTTGTCTTCACATCCATCTTCTCAATTTCTAAGTCATACGCAGCTGCAAGTGACAAAAGAAATCTAATGGATGTCAACTTAGCTACAGGAGAAAATATTTCTCCATAATCAATTCCCTCTACCTGGGAATACCCTTTCGCAACTAGCCTTGCTTTATATTTTTCCACACTGCTGTCTAGACCTATTTTCTTTTTAAAAACCCATTTACAGCCCACATCTTTTCTGCCTTTAGGAAATGGCACCAAACTCCAGGTATCATTCTTGTCTAGTGATGCCATTTCTTCATTCATGGCTTCCAACCAAGAGTTTGCATCAGACATTTTAAATGCCTCTTTCACAATCCTAGGTTCATAAGTGCTAGAAATTAAAGCATAGGCACAAGTAGACTCAATTAAAGAAAACCCATACCTATCAGGTTTCTTTCTTTCACGAGTTGACCTCCTCACAAGCTGAGGCTGAGGTGGTTCTTCATCTTCATCAGAACTTTCAGAACTACTTGAGCTCTCCTTAGTATTAGGTACATTTTTATTTTTCAATTCCCCTTTATCTAGTGTCGGAGGAATTGCTACTACATCCTTTTCATTTTCTAATTTCTTCTCTGACTATAGATCCAAAGTAGAAGGTTTCAGCTCATGAAAGATAATGCTTCTGCTATGCAAAACCCTCTCAGTCTCAGGATTCCAAAGCTTGTATCCTTTTATGCCAGCACTATAGCCTATAAATATACACTTTACAGCTTTGTTTTCCAACTTGGATCTTTTTTCAAATGGCACATATGCATATGCCTCAAAGCCAAAGACACGAATATGTCTAAGAGAGGGATTCTTACCATACCATGCTTCCAAGGGTGTCTTCTCAACAAGAGTAGAGTTAGGAGAGCGATTTACCAAGTAACATGTTGTAGAGACTGCTTCAACCCAGAACTTCTCTTCCAAGCCAGCATTGTTTAGCATACTTCTAGATCTTTCCATTACTATCTTGTTGAACCTTTTAGCAACTCCATTTTGTTGTGGAGTGTAAGGTGTAGTCTTGTGTCTTTTGATCCCATGATCTTTATAGTACCTTTCAAATTCATCTGAACAGAACTCACCACCATTGTCAATCCTTAAAAATTTTATTTTTCTACTAGTCTAATTTTCTACAAGGTTTTTAAATTCCTTAAACTGACTGAATACTTCTAATTTGCTTTTCAAAAAATATACAAATGCTCTTCTTGAATAATCATCAATAAACGCCACATAGTATCTTGATTTAGACAAAGAAGGAACATTCACTATACTAAACACATCAGAATGAATATAATCAAGCAAACTAGAAGATTTGTGAGGACTGGAATAAAATGAAACACGGTGTTGCTTTCCATATATGCAATGTTCACAAAAATCAAACTCAAGGTTACAATCTTCAAGCCCTTCTACCAGGCTTTTATTTTTCAAGGTTTTTAAACCTTTCTCACCAATGTGGCCTAGCCTATGATGCCAAAGCATGGTCTTCTTTGCTGGAAGTTTAACCTCCATTGAGTTTACTCCATCAGGAATGTTTTCCTTCTTCTCTTCATGAGTAGCCTTAAGTGAATTTTTAGAGACATTGTTGCATTGAATAGCCAGTGCATCCAGCTTGTATAGAGTACCAATTCTAGCACCCCTAGCCAGCACCATAGAGCCTCTAGTCATCTTGTAGCCACTTCCAGAGAATGTGACTTGCACTCCAATATCATTCAGCTTACTTACAAAAAGTAGGTTTCAAGCCAAACCTGGTATATGCATTACACCATTGATTCCCTTCACTCTTCCATCATGGAATTGAATTCTGACTCTTCCTCGGCCCACAATTTCCAAAGATGAATCACTTGCTAGGTACACCTTTCCACCATTGTGTTCTTCATACTTCATGAACAAATCTCTGTGAGATGTCATGTGGAAAGATGCTCTAGAATCAATCAGCCAGACATCATCTAATGCCCGTGTTGCCAAAGGTGCAATGAAAGCATCTGCATCACTCTGAGAAGAATCATTTCCAAAAGAGTTCTTCTTTTTCTCCTCCTTGCAATCCTTTCGGACATGACCAGGTTGCCCACAATTCTAGCATTTCACTTTGGACTTCTTGCCAGGAGACTTTGATCTCCCTTCTGATTTTGATTTGGACTTCTTGTCCTTCTTCTTGTCTTTCTCCTTTGATCTACCTCTGATAGCTAGAGCCTCCTTTGCCATCTCAGAAAATTTTCTTCTCATTTCTTCTAATAACAGAGAAGCAACAACATCTTGCATCTTGAATGAGGATGTTGTACTCCCAATAGCCATCACCAGATGATCCCATGAATCAGGCAAAGAACATAATAGCAACATGCAATGATCTTCTTCTTCTATCTTCACACCAATAGATGCTAAATGAGCAATTGGCATGTTGAAAGCATTCAAGTGATCAGCAACACCAACTCCATCCTGCATCTTCAAGTTGTACAGCTTCTTCCTCAAGAACAACTTGTTCACCAAGGACTTGCCCTAATAAATAGCAGCTAGTCTTGTCCACAAAGAGGCTATAGTCTTTTCTTCATGCATGTTCAGAAGAACAGAGTAAGCTAAACAGAGCCTTATCAGCCCTTTTGATTTTCTATCTGCCAGATCCCAATCTTCTTGCTTCATAGCTTGAGGTTTTGTTTCAGAAACAGCATTCCAAAGATCTTGGTCCACTAACAAATCTTCCATCTTGAGTTTCCACAACTCAAAGTTGCTACCATTGAATTTCTCTATCTCCATCTTTTCGAATGTGCTTTCCATCTTAATCTAAAATTAAATTATCAGACCTCTACTAGACTCCCACTAAAAAATAATTGACACAAAAAAAACCCAACCCACTCACAAGGATAGCACAACTGGCCAGGCTCTGATACCACTTGTAAGGAAAGCAGATGTGCAAAAACACTTTCCTAACATCAATTCCATAGGGAAGAATGCAATTCAGGACTTTTAATTTTCAAATTACAATCTAATTAAGACACACATGAAAGATTAACAGAAACAGAACAAATACACAAAGGCAAATTGAACACCAAATTTATGTGGGAAAACCCTATCGGGAAAAAATCTACCACACCAAGTTGAATCTCTTTGTATTACAGTAATAACAAATTACATACAATCAAAATGACAACTCTCTGGTATTATTCACATTAGCTTTACTCGTTGTTCACCAATTACAAACAATGCTCTCTTCAATGTTGATTGAACTCACTATATCATTCAGATCAGAATCATTTTTCCTTATTTAACACATTCTAATTTTTCCTTCTGTACATCCTTATCTACCATTGCCAACCATAGATAGTTTCCATTCAAGCTTTGATTTTTCCCTACATGCTATTTTTCCAATTTTGCAACAATTACAAAAAACCAACCGTCATCAGTTTGAAAACCGCATCCTCTGATTGGTCCAGCAGGATGCCACACAGGATGGTCACATGGTCAACAGCGTCCAAACTTTGTTGGTATATCGGTGAGACACTAACAGTGTCTCCCTGATGCCACAAAGTTTCTCTATCAATATCTACTTAAGTCTCCAACAGTCGGAAAGACAATCATAATGAGTGTCACATGTCATACCGAAACCATCAAAGTCCATTTCGTTCCTATCGGCAAGAGTTTCCTTTATCGTCGAGACTCATATCAAAAACCATAAGTCACAATGAATAGACATTCTTATCGGCATGGCATACCGATCTTGCCAACACCTCTCATCAAGTCCTTATGTTACATTGATGACCATTTGATATCGGCAAGACTCATGTCTTTCGTCGTGAGGTTACACAGAGCATGCCTTGTCATCCTGAGTCAATGAGACTTAAGTCTTTCACTAAGACCTTACACTGGCCGAAGATGTCATACCAAAATGCCCAATAGTCAGCGAGACTTATTTCCTTCGCTAGGACTTCATACCAAAGTCCTAAGTCACACTGATGACTACCATTTAGCAAGACCTATACCGAAAGCATCTCATCATCAGCAAGACATTTTAATGTTGCTAGGACATCTTATTGAAGCTATTGAGTTACCCCGATAACCTTTGGCTATTGGCAAGACATCCTCCAATCGCTAAGATCTCACTTCGATCGCTTTGAGTTACACCGATGAACAGTTGGATGTGTCCCCATCGGCGTGACCTTCACTATTCACTAAGACATCTCCCCGTGACCTTTATGTTAGCCTAACGTCAGAGAGACTTTCTTTGATCACCAAGACTTCACACCGAAGTCTTTGAAGTCACTGTGAAGATTCTACTTGGACACCTATTCGGTGAGACATTCTGCAAATCACCAAGACTTTATCTCGAGAGCCTTGTGTTTCACCGATGATCAAATGCCATCGGTGAGACTTTCATCATTTGCTGGGACTTCTCCTTGACACTCATGAGTTAACCTAATAAGATCAAACTATTTCCCAAGGATCTCCATTCACCAAAAGGTCACAGTGATAGACTTGTCGGCAAGACATTGACCCTATCATAGCAACATGAACATTTCAAGAGCATTAGAATAGTTAGTCGGCCAGACATCCATGATGTCACACCGACTTTTCCTTCAAGAGGTTTCATGTCAGTAAGGATTGAGGCACATTTTCCAACATGGATGACTTGGTGAGTATGGATGGGTTAATGTATTTGGAGGAAGTGGGTGTTGAAGCCTCTCAATTGATAGGCACTCGGTGCTCTAAAGTAGCTCTCAAATTGATGCAATATTGAAAAGGATCAAGATCTCCTGGTAAAATCATTTCAGTGCCATCAAAGGGGAACTTCAAACATTGGTGGTAGGTGGAGGGGATGGCCTTTAAGGTGTGAATCCATGGACAACCAAGAAAGACATTGTAAGGTAGATCATGATCTAGGACTTGACATGTTGTATCTATAATAACTGGTCCCACATGAATTGGAAGTGTGATGATGCCTTTAGAAGAGAATTCTTCATCATCGTACACTTTTATCACAATACTCTTTGTAGCATCTACACAAGCATCAAAGAAGCTTAGAGCTTTGACCAATTTTAGAGAGCATATGTTCAATCCTGCTCTTCCATCTAGTTGGATTCATCTAACCTTATGCTTATGGATGAAAACCTTGATATAGAGGGCATCATTGTGAGATGGTTTGGGTGAGGCATAGTCAAGGTCTGAAAAGGTAATGTGATGAGGAGAAGTCGAATATCTAACCTTGGTTTTGCAATGGTTGACATCAATATCATTTGGGATGGAAGACTCTTGCAAGACCTTATCCAATATAGCCTTATGCATGGGCGAAATGCAAAGCAATTCAAGGATGAAAATTTGGGCAGGTGCTTTGCTCAATTTCTCAATAAGGTTAAATTCTGGATTGGGTATTGAAAACTTAATAGATGGACCGAGTATGGTAATCTTGGGCTGATGAGAAAAAGGGTCTAGGATGGTGACCTTGTATTTTCTTGTAGTGGCATTGCATTCCAGGGTCTTCTTAATAGTAATGTTATTGACACATTTTTCTTCATCAACAGCTTGAAGGTTATTAATGATAGGACCACCTGAATAGTTGAAGGTGGCATGAGGATAATTGACTTTATTGTTATTATTCTTTGTGTCGAAAGATGAGGGGTTACCAAAACCATGATCCTACAGTGGGTTCTTGTGAATTGTATGATCTGAATTAGACGCAAATGGTTGACCACCAAGCTCAATGGTATGGTTTTCAATAAGATCCTATACAAGGTTTCTTAATTGGTAACAAGAGGAAGTTTTATGCCCTTTGACACAATGGTAATAACAAAATGCATTATCATCCAACCATGATGGCTTCAACTAACCAGGGTCATATGGTTTAGGGTCTTCCAATGTGATGACACCATTTTGAATAAGTTTTTTAAGGACCCCCTCAATTGGTTCACCCAAGGGGGTGTATGTGCATTTTTTTAATTATTGTGGTTGACATGGTTTCCTTTGATTGGATTAAGCAATATTGTTTTGAATAGCATTAGCAGTTGGTTTTGGTGTAGTCGTAGGTGCAATTTGAATTTGGACTCCTTTGATTGTGAGCACAGGACCTGTTGCATTGATCATTTTTTTGTCGACCACTCCATCATTAGTGATGTGTTTATTTTTAACCCGGTATTTTTTTTTGTCATTGGAAGCACTTGGGTTGTTGTTTGTGGTAGTGTTAATGGTTTTTCCACCATAGTTGAGCTCACCATTGTAAATTAAGGATTTTTCAAGTTGAACTCCTTTTTTAATAAGGTTAGTAAAGTTGGTGTAGAAATGGACTTGAAGGCCATATCTTAGTGGTCCAAGGAGATTTTGTACAAACACGATGAACTTTTTCTTTTTGGGTATCTCCACAATACATCAGCTTGCTAGGGTCCTCCATCTTTGGAAGAATGGGATTAAATTTTCACTAGTGTCCTCTTCAGTGAGTTTGCATAAGGAGGTAATGTCAATGTCTGTATCAATGTTATAGGCATAATTTTCAACAAACCTATTGGCCAATTCTTCCCATTATTTTATTCCTTTAGGAAATTGTGCGAACCACTCCAGTGTGTGACCTGCAAGACTCCTAGAGAAGAGTCTCATTAGGTAAGTATGTTCATAGGCAATTTCCATGCAACTAGTTGTGAATCCTCTAACATGTTCGATGGGATTAGTTTTGCCTTTGTATTTAGGGAAGTGCGGCACAACATATCCTGGAGGGAATGGTAACATGCACAAGGTTGTGTCAAACGGATATGGACATAATTCATATGACATGTAAGGATTTTTCTTGGACATTTGCAAGGTTTCCACTTGTGTTTGAAGAGCAGCAAGTTTGAGCATGAGTGCCTCCACAATAGGATTGTTTGTATCATCACATAGGTTGGTGATAGGTATGGAGTGATTTCCCACTTGTTGTAATGATGTGTTCTGATTTGGAATGTATTGTTGATGAGTAAATTAGGTGTTTTGATTTGGAATTTGTTGGAAATGAATGTTTTTATTAGGGATTTGTTGATGTGTATGGATTTGAGATGCATATGTGGGAATGTGGGTTCCATCCGTGTTAGATTGAATTTGTGGAATTTATTGTCCTTGGACATGTTGGCTAAATGGAGTCATATATTGGGTACCTTGTCCAAATTGATATGTGTGGCCATGCAGAATGTTGGTATTTAGTCTTAAGGGAATATTGGTGTTTATTTGTGGTGTACTAGGGACATTGGATTGAGATCCTTGAATGACAACTCTTCGTTTGTTCCTCCCAAAGGGGTTTAATGATTTTTTTTCCATTGTATTAGCAGAGGAACCCAATAAAAGGTTTGTTGATGTCCCCATAGAGCTAGATGAGGCTCCAAAGAGGTTTGATGTGTTGGTTCCCATTGTATTAGATGAAGTCCCAAATATTGATCCAATAATTTGTGAGGAAATTGTGGACATTGGTTGAGGGATTGAATGTGATGTGGTGTTTGTTAGGGTTGATGTTCCCCCAATAGATGTTGTGTTAACCACATTAGATATATTGGTTGCAGCTTGGGTGGTGGTAGCACCAATAGAGGTAGAATTAATGGTGTTGTCGACACTTTATATTGTAGCTCCCATGGAGATATTATTTTCATCATGTGATGGGTTTTTTTGATTGGTAGGATTGGGAGATGTTGCTCTTATGGTGTTTATGTCAAATCCTTTTGGTAACCTATCCCCTTGTTCAAGGAGCATGGCTAGGTATCTATATGAATCACGCAAGACTAACTCTTCCACAAAGAAGGCTACTTCAAGATTTTATGTAGTAGCTTGTATATCTTCCTGAAATACCTGTCCATTTTGGTCTTTACAGAAGAATTTTTCAAAGGGATTACGTGAAGAAGATGGAATAGTCATTTCACTAAATGGATTGATGGATGAATTCCCCATGTTGGTATTTGCATTCATGTCATTAGGGAAATTTTAAAATTTGTTTCCTTTTCCAAAAGGATCCATTCTTCTTTTTCGTGGTAGTCTTGTTTCAACCATAAAAGTCTTGCTCAAATGAGGGAAAATGGAGGATGACCAAATGCAAATGGTATGAGACTATGTTTTTAGATTTTTGGAAATAAGGAATGCCATAAAATGATAATGATGGTGTCCAAAGGAGAATGTTAAATTCCAATGAGACTAAAATGAGGAGACTAAAGGTGTGTAAATTCAAATGCAAGGGATTCTAGGATGCACTCAATATTGGTAAACTTAAGGAGAGGCATACTCAACCCTACAAAGTTTAGGAAATTTCTTAATTTTGGAATTTAAGGAAGTGCAATGATATACCTATGGAAAACTAAAAATTCACCCTAAAATCCAAGGATGGAGGAATTTGAGAAATTATTGATTTGGTTGCGGACAGAGACTGTAGAAAAAGATGTATGGGATTTATTTACAATTGTTTAGCCTCGGGTTTTTTACAGTGATAATATTTTCTCAAGTCACAAGAAATTGTGTCATTTGAGGATTAAAATGTGTTTTAGTGTATCAAATGTGTCACAAAATGAGAAAATGTGGTGTTTGAGAAAGTAGATGCAGTTCGACAGAGCAATTATGGTTCTCAGGCACTCAAATGTGTTGCGAAATAAGTAGATGCAACGTGTTAGAGAGTAGATGTGATTCAATAGAGTAATTATGGTTCTTAGGCACTCAAATGCAATGAAAAATAGGAAAATGTCACATTTGAGATAGAAAATGTAGTTTAACAAAGCGATTTCGGTGTAGAAAGTAGCAAATACGGTCTAGAATGTCAAATGTGTTGCAGTTGTAGTAGATACTTTGCAGAGTCTGGTTTCTTAGAAAATTTTGGTAGATTGTAAAGAATGTTTCAAGTTTAAAGTGTTGTTCCAGATCTGAAAAGGATGTTTAATTGTTCATTTGTTCTGAAAAACACTTGGAAAACACATTGTCTTTGAAAATTTTTTTAAAAAACCACATAGAAGACAAGTACAACCCTAGGGCTTGACAGACTATATTCTTTTAGATTCCACATGGATTTTACTCCAACTGCACTTATTCTTAGCGGATGAATTCAAAAACTTGGCCACACAAGCTCCCCCTTACAATGCACTTACTTCTCAGGTCAACCAAGCTTCCAACCCCCATAAAACTTCCATGGCAGACTGATCATCTCTACTAAAAACTGTGAGAATGTGGATGTCTTTGCAATGAATGTTGCTGCACCAAAGAATAGATAAAGGTTTTTGGCCTACTATAAAAAGGGTTCTAGTAGAGGAATTCCATTCATGGGGGACCATCCATGTGGCAAGAGACCATTTTTTCCCTTCTTGTCAGAATAATCCTCATGATACTTTCCTTTTCTCAAGTACCCACACTTATATACTGGTTGGAAATCACTTGGCTTTAGCATGTTACCAGTTGGGTCGTTCCCTGGGGTGATTACTTTTTCCCACTAGGAAGTTCCTCTAAGGATAAACAATAGCAAGTAAGTACATTCATAGTTTGATCAATCTTTGTTTGCATAAACAAAGAGAGAACACACATGATATACTCACACTAGCAAGATTTTTTCATTTTAAACCCAAAATGAAATGTGAGGGTTGATAAAGTAACAATCTCTTAGTGTTTTTGTTTCTCAAGATTGCACAAACCGCAAGAGAATGACATACACACTTAAGAGAATATCACTATACCACAAGACACACAAGACACTTGTTCATTTTAAAGCCCAACTTAGTGTGAGACAAACAAGGTTTATTTTAAGCCAATGTCATGAGAGAATGAAAATTCATTTTAAGCCAATGAGTTGTAATGCATGATTGTGTTCTTTTTAATCCAATGAATGTGCATGCATGTTCATTTTAACTCATGAAATGTAAATGCAAAGTTGTAGAGTTGTTTGTTTGATTAGGATTGTGAAAATAAATAAAAACATAAACAAGGGATTAGACTCATTTTCCAACTTGCCACATGCTGTAACAAATAGATTAGTAACCAAAAACCCCTAACCTGCAAAGCAAGAAATGAAATCTGGAAAATATAGGAAAATCCAAAAGACAAACTTTACCCAGGTGAATGTGTCGCAACAGAGCAGATGCATTGTAGGACCGAATGTTGGAAGTGCAATAGGCAGATACGTTACTATTTAAAGAAAATGTGGCTCAGAAATTAGATGTGGTTTTGTCATTTAGAGAAGCAAATGTGGTTTGACAAAGCAGATGCATCATTTTTGAAGGAAAATGTGTCGCGACAGGGTGATTGCATCTCAAAAGGCTGTGATTGCATCATTCTGTACCTGTACCTATAAAAAAGCAAAAACAAATCCATACAGAAACTGCAAAAAATGATTGTCAGGTTAACCAATGTAACTAAGGGTAAAATTTAGGTTAGCATGATTAGTATCTAAATAAATCAAAACTAAGTAAGAAAATCTAAACTAAAATATTCCAAGAGAAATGAAGTATGCTAAGATTTCCTAAAACAAGAATGCATGAAATCAAGTAAGTATGAGGTGAAATATGCAAGAGAAGAAGTGACAAAATGAGAGAAAAATTGGCATTTTATAGAAAATTCCATTTTGGATGAACGGCCAAGATTGAGGATTGACAAGTACCCTAGAATCAATGGACAAGATTCAATAAGACAACCCATAATTAGGGTTAAGGCAACATTAGGGTGAATTAAAAATGAGTGTACAAGATTTTAAATCAAATCAAGGGATAAGAATGCATGTGACCGAAGAGGGAGTTACAAAATAAAAATAATTTTAGAAACTATTTGATTCATGGAGGAAAATGCTATTTTGAATTAAAATTAATTTAATTCAAAAAGGCGGGGTCATGTGACAACAAATAGTAATTTAAAACTACTTATTTGGAAAGAAGGAAATTTAAATAAATCATTTTATTTAAATTTGGAGGAAATTAAATGAGACAATTAAATAATTAATCCTAATTATTTAATTATGGAAGAAGTGGACCATTAATTAAATAAACTATGGAGGACTTATTCAATAATGAGAAGATATTTAGTATTAGTGACATTTAAATAAGTAAATAACATTTATTTATTTAAATAATCAAGACGGAATAATGGATTAATTAAATAAATTTAATGATTTATTTAATTAAAGAGGATATTAGACATTAAATATATTTATTTAAATAGTCAAGAAGAATAAAAGCTATGAATTAATTAAATAATTGAGAATTATTTAATTAATAGTTGAATTTGGACAAAAGGACATAATCAAATATTTTAATTATGTTTTAGAAGAATTATGGAGAAAATTGAGTTTGCAAGCTTAGGTCAATTTTAGGTGTCTACAACTACAACTAAAGAAGGAGAAACTTCATAGCTAGCTAGGAAGAGGTAGTTGGTCACAAAGGGTCAAAAGATGGCCAAGGCAAGAAAAACTAACATTGCCATTGATGTAGCCACTTCAACCAAGGTTGTGGATGTAGAAATTTTATGGAAGAAGCCCCAAGTTTATGTTAGGAGAAATTCTCCTAAGCATAAGACATCCCCAATAACAAAATTAAAGACTATTGAAAAGGAGGTATAGATTGAAGAGGCACCCATAGATGATGGTGCAAAGAGAGCAACTACAAGAAATAATTATCCTCCTCCTTTTCCTATTCACAATACATTGATCTAAGAGGAAGCAATTAATGAGGAAGGAAATATATCAAATGAGCTTAGGCAACATGAGTCTGAAGATGAAGAAATTTCTACTCCCTGAAGTGGAGAATGAAAAAATTTCATGGAGGAAATTGGGAAATCAACCTCTGGAGCTCAGAGCAAGAATATTGAATGTGAAGTGACTCAAGAGATGTCATCCAAGTCTCCACCAAAGGAAATGGTTAGCAAGTAGCAAGAGATAGAAAAGAATGCAAAAGAAATTGGTGACAGTCTAACCCAGGACAAGACTGAACAAGAAGCTCCTTCTACTGACATAGAGATAGAGCAACCTGATGTTCCAAATTTCCTAGAAAAGAGGCTAAGAAAAAATTAGTTCAAGAAGAGAGTCCCAGCTGGGATAAACTTTTAGAGAAATGGGGACAACCCAAACAAAGGAAAAGAGCCAGAACTATTTCAAAATTCTCAAGGGATGAATTCAACAACAAAGTTGTTCATGTAGCAGTTACTACAAAGAATAAGTACAAAGATAAAGTAAGGCCCACAAATTACAAGTTACAAATTATTAATATGGTTCCATCTACTAAGGAACAAGAGAAAGAAGAATTCCAGGAATCATCCTAGGCTATCTTGAGAAGGCTAGACAAGGAAACTAAGGAGAAGGAGAAGTTGTAAAGGAAACTTAATGATGTGTATAAATATGTGCAGCACTTGATGAAGCCTTTGCAAATAGCTAGCCATGAGAGATCTTCAATCCTAGAGGGATTACTACCAAAGGAAGCTCTTTCAGAAATTGAGAGGTTCAAATCTTTAGTTTACAACACTCAGAGATGGATCCATGATGTTAGCAATAGGGGAGATGAGTCTATTGAATAGATCTTTAACATCCATGCCAAAGCTATTGAATTCTTGGAGGACACCTCTCCATTTGCTGCTAACTATAACAAAACAAATGAATCTATTGTTGAGGAGTTAAAGAAGATTTTGTAGGTACCTAAGGAGGAATTGGCTCAAATGCAAATCTTTACTTCTGATGATATCAGCAAAGTGATGGAGTGGCTAGAAGTGTGGAACTACAAGAAGGATTTTCTCTCCAAGGCACTAAAGAAGATAATGAAGTTGCAAGGGAAAATGAAGGAAATATATGATAATTGTATCACTTTTCTAGAAATTATGGCTAGGAGGAGAAAGTTTGGAAAGAAAAATATGAACATCAGTCGATTACAAGCACGGTGGCATGAAATTTATGCTCCATCCAATAGTGCTCTCATTGCTAAAGATCATTTGGAGGGTTCAACTATCTATATTTCTAAGCTGGAAAAATATCATGAATTGCAAGTTGAATGGAATAAAATGATGACAAAATATGTTGATGAGCTAAAAACTCATAAGTTAAGAATAAAATTTATTCCAACTCTAGATCCAGCTGACATGAAAGAAATATTGGAAAAATTCAAAGAATTCTCCAGCAGTTTGGAAGCCAATAAGGAAGGAGAAAACATCCAGCTTGGAACGACCTAGGGAAAAGTGTTAGTCACATGACTCTACAGCCAGGAGGAGCGACCTAGAATTTTGTGCCAAGAAGGGAATATTTCTAGAAGGGTCTAGGCCGACCTAGAACTTATTTGAAATATGAAATGTACTTTATTTTATTAAAAATCTCTCTAGGATGACCTGTCTGGCCGACCTCATTTTGTAACCCTAATTATGGGCCAACCTAAAGTGATTTCTCTATAAATAAGGGCCTTAGCTTCATTTGTAAGGGTTAGATATAGTTGAGACTGTTAGAATTTAAAGGAGTTAGAATTTTTTGAGAGCAAGTGATGTGACATTGTGGATACATGAATTGTTGCAAATCTAGGTGAATTCAATACAAGTAAAGACATTGTGCTTTGGTGTTCTTTCCTGTGTTATTCACTTCTTCATGGTTCTTGTTTTCCTGATCTTTAAAAATAGCTTTGGAACTATTTTTGCATGTTATATTTTAGGTTTAGATGTGATGCAATTGTGTTGATGTTTCAATATTTGAAGTGTTTGAGCAATCCTTAGTACATACTTTTAACAATTTGTTGATTGTAAGTCATTTATTAAAGTTAGCCTAGGTGGATATTTATTCATTTCAATTATAAAATAAGGTTGATTTGTGTGAATGCTCTATGATCTGAAAATCTTGATTCCTTAGAAGATTGCACTATTTCTGTAAGATTACAGATTTAATCTAGGTTTATCAGGAATTGGTTTTGGAAGGATTGGTCCACTTTGAATGTTTTTTTTTTTGCACTATTGGTCTAAGGTTTTAGTTTATTTTCATAAATCTCTCTAAACCCTCTATCTTTTTCCATTTCTTTTAAAATATGGGTTAGTTTAGGATTTAGAAAGCATTAATATATTGTAAGATCCAATGAGTCTTAAGTTTCTAGTATTTGTTTTGTAAGGCCTCTTGTGACTACCATAATTTTCACATTTATCACTGAGTTGTTTTATTGCATTGTCAAGACCTAACATTAGAGGCCTTGGGGTTATCTCTTGAGGCTTGTCAATAGAGATTTACCTTTCAAGAGAGATAGGATATTATATTTTTTATGAGTTGTGCAAAAAACACCATCAACAGATTGGCGCTAGAAGGAGGGACTAAATAAGCAAGCTGGAGTGTTTTTTATCTGCAATTTCTCCTTAGAGGTTGCAAAGAAGGACCAGATCTACTATAGGCAAGGAATATTTTTGGGAGTTACAAGCCCCTACTAGGTCAAGAAGGAATAGAAGAAGTGAAGAATAATCATCTTCTCAACCATCTCTTCCATCCTCTTCATCATCTTCATCTTCATCCAGCCCCTCATCATCTGATTCTGAAGCCATTCCCATTCAGCAGCCCCATCCAACTATTAATCAACCACAACCACCACCACTCATGGATTTCTTAGTAAATAACCCATCACCCTTGTCCTTTAATAACTACAATTTCATGCCTAAGAATCCCAAGCACTTCTGCTCCAAGTTCCATGTCAATGATCCTAACAGGATAGCTAAGGAGCACAAAATGATTTTCCAAACATGCCTTAGGGATAGGGGAATTAATCATGAATATGTTGCATGCAATATTTTCCCATATTCCTTAGGAGAAGATGCCTTTTACTGGTATAATCATCTGCCTGCCTAATCCATACACAATTGGACTAAGATTGAAAATTCCTTTTTACAAAATTTTAAAATTCCCATTAGTGCCAATGAATTGTATCTGTAGTTTACTAAGGTCAAGAGGGAGGTCAATGATCCCATAGGTTCATTTAACAATATATTCCACCGTGCATACACTAGATTGCAGGCACCCTATGTTGTAGAAAATGCTACTACCTGGAATTTTATTATGAACCCTCGATAGTTTTACTACCACCTTCCTTAAATGGAGATCAAATCCTCCTAACACCAAGTATTTGATGCTTATACAAAGGTAGTTAATTTCAGTACTGATTTGAGGTGGCACTTTTCAGGACCGTTTCCATCTTTGGGGCCAGCTACTCACCCAGGGAAAATCCAAGCACTTAATCAGGCCTTGACCAATCATACACCCCTCATGAATCTTGTACCACAATTACCCTTGGTCCCACATCCACGTCCTCCATTAAATCAGGAGCCACCAATGCCTAGTTATCCATAGAGTGTTAATCAGTCAGTCCATCCACAATAGTAGGTAAGTTTCCCAACCTACCTACAAAATTTTGAAGTACTAAATTAGTCTCTAAGCTCAAGGACACCACCAGGATATTCTCAAAACAATGCAAGATTTTCACCCTATAATAATCCTAACGAAGAGAGGCTAGATGAGCTAATAGAACAAGTCAAGAAGTTGACTACTAAAGTAACTTATTTGAGGAACCAAAACAACCAACTTTAGGCTACATAGAGAAATATACAATCCAATTATAATAGGAAAAAAAATGAGTCTACACAAGGGTATGGACAAAACTTTGATAGAGGGCAGTCATTTGGACAAGGATTTGATGGAAGACAGCCCCCTAGGAAAAAAAAACATGGAATACTAGACCAAATAATGGAGGTGTCCCTACTCCATTAGACCAACCTACCAATCATGATAAATCCTCAAGTGGTGTGTACTTAGCTAAGGCAGCCTTGTCAGGATGGTGTAGACTCAATAAGACGAATCAACACTTTGAGCTAGATTGCCTTGAATTCCAAACTGTTGCATCTATCTTCTAGTATGAAGTTCAGCAAGCTAAAAATAACTCCAATAACTAGGAATTGGTAGCATCTGACCCTTATGATACTTCAGTATTGGTGTTGAATCATGCTCCTTTCCCATGAAGTGGAGAAAATGGATCAAAACAAGAAGCAAGTGAACAAGATGGCAAGTCAAAACAAGTATGCAATGAAGATGAAATTTCATAGTTGTTCTATGATGGTGTTGAGAATGATAATGGTCCTTTAGATGATGAAGAAATAGGTGCTGAAGAAGTTCAGATGTTCCACCAACACATGAGATAGTATGATCTAAGGAATAGGAAAGTTGGAGGTCCATTCACCACTTCAATTCCTCCAAATAACTTTTCTACACTGCCTGATCCACACGCTAGTAATAATCCATCTTATCCTCATCTTCCAACACAATATCTTTCAAAAGGAGGAAAATCTAACCTCTCAAAGGGAAGAAACATTAATGCAAGAAAAGAAAAGTTGGTGGACCATTCCAAGGACACCCTTGTTGATATGAGCACAAAACAATTGGGTGAGTATGTAGCTGAGGAACTCAAGAAAATGAAGGTAAGCCTCTCTGCTTTTGAATTGTTAAGGGTTCCTACTATTAGAAATGCAGTCCTAGGAGCTTTTAAGGCCAATGTAGTCTCTTAGGATAGGATTGTTAGCGACCTAGCTAGAAATATTTTTTGCTTGTAGACATCGAAAGACCAAGGGAAATGACAACCTAAGGATAAGGGAAAAGAAAAGGATCAGAGTTAGGTTGCGCAAGCTGATACTCCAGTGAGTCTATTTCAAGGAAAGACTGAAACCCCTCCTTTTCTAATTTTTTTTGCCTCTTTGGGAAAAACTTGCATAATTTCCTCCTAGACTCGGGAGCCTCCACAAATTTTGTGCCCTTTGTTGTTTGTAGAGCCTTGGGTATTACTCTCGTATCCTCTCAATGAAAGGTCACTCAATTGGATAAGACAAAGGTGAATATGGTAGGAGAACTGAATATGATTCCCATGCAAATTGTGTTAGACCCTAGGATCCAACAGATCATCAACATTCAAGTGGCAGATATCCCTGATACGTATGGTCTGATATTAGGAAGGGATTTCACAAAGGCATTAAATGGATATATGTCAACTGACCATTCTCACATGTGGATTCCTTGGAAAGGAGTACCAAACCATATCATAATTGAGAGGGAACCAAGGATGAACTATGAGATTACTAAATATCAAAATACTTCAAATGAGATACTAATATCCAAAGATAGCTTATGGAATTATATACTAGAATCCCCTCCCCAGTAACCAAGCACAGATGAAATCTTCATGTTGTAGGGTGTACCCAAGGAGCTCACGCAAGAATCTAACAGTACTAGAGCATTGGTAGAATCAATAGAAGAGGGGGATGATCAAGAGGACTTTCAGCTCTATTGGATAACTTTCAAGAGTTTATTCAAAAATTCATAGAAAACCAAATCCAACTAGGTAGAGATATGAACTTTGAAGAATTGTTCCTTCCAAACTGGTGCAAGGTTCACAATGCCTCTCACCCTGAGTTAGAATGTTGTTTATGCCAAAAAATAGTGGATCAAATAAAGAGTTGTATTAACCCACCTCCAACTATTAGGATTAATGTGCAAAGTGTTCATGATGATCCTAAGGGAAAAAGGCTAATGTCTCAAGAAGAATCCCTAAGTTGTAGAAAAAATAATGAGGATAGATCAAAAAGGTTAGGTGTTTCCTGTTGTTTGATGCTTAGATTTGTGGATCCAAGTCCAAGCAAGTAGTTGGGGCTGGGTTTGAACTAAATAGTCCCAAAGGTAAGAATTTATTCTCTACTCATAGACTGTTGGAAAACGTGCCTCAAACTTACTGACATGAAACCTCTGAAAGAGAAAAGTCGGTGTGACATTCTTACTGTCTGGCCGACTAGCAGTTGTGTAACCTTGTGGAATGCTCAAGTTGCCGAGACCTTGTTGTTGTCTTACCGACTGGAGCTATCGCTGTGACTTTTCTATTACTGTGAGTTTTTTATCTCTCTGCTCGAGGAGATCTCTTGGCGACGGATGATTGTCTTGCTGATAGTATAGTCTGTTGTTGGTATGAATCCTGGTGAAGGATGGACTCGAGGTGACTTGGAACTTGTGGGGTGACTCTTAGCGACAACCTAAGTCTTGCCGACAGATGTTCATATCAGTATGACTTGAGGACTCGTTGTGACTCATAGCGACTAGTGATTGTCTAGGTGATGGTTCTATTGAGGATATCGGTGTAAGGTCTTTCCGATCTTGCCGATAGAGTAAGTCTTGCCAATGGGAATGTTGATGTCAATGTGACTTTTGAACATGGGTATGACCTCTCGTCCATAGTGGTAGTCTTGTTGATAGAGCTACATGTGTTGATTATCGATATGATGTCTCAGTGATATGACTTGTCTCACTGACAGCTTTGCATGATGAACATCGGTATGACATAAAGATCTAAGAGACTCTCGGTGATAGTATAACTCTTGTTGATAGATCTTCACAAAATGGATTTGTGTTCAGTATAATGTCTTTCCAATGGTGATGACTCTAGGTGATAACTACAATTGGGTCTTGTGGCCTCGGGGAGACACGGTTAGTGTCTCACCAACATGCGAATATTGTTTGAATGTTTTTGACCGATTGTAAGAATGTCCTATGTGGTGTGTCTTTGACCAATTAGAGAAGCAGGATGGGAACCGTTGGTAGTTAGACTGTTACGACCATTCCTGTGAGGAAGATCAACAGACTATGGACAACATGGATATACTTTGAAATTGTAGATGATGTTTGGTTCGGATGAACAGTTCGATGGGTGATCAATGTGTGTGAATTCAATTGAGAGTGCATTGTAAATGTGATGTTCTGTACAAGGTTGATCATTGAATCTTCTATTGTAAATTGACATCAAAAAGATAAGTCTAGTCTCTGTATGTAATTTCCATTACTATAATACAAAGAGGCTTTTCTTGTTGTGGTGGGTTTTTTCTCCCATAAGGGTTTTCCCACATAAATCTAGTGTTCATTTGTGTATGTTAACTTCTCTTTTTTTGTTATTTCTTTCATGAGTATCTTAATTGAATTGTAATTGAAAATTTAAAATCACCTCTGCATTCTTCCCTGAGGTTTTGACGTTAGGAGAGTTAGTTCTACACCTTATCTTTCCTTACAAGTGGTATCAGAGCCTAGCTAGTTGTGTTATCCTTGTGGGTACATTTGGTTTTTTGTGTCAATTTTGTTCAGTGGGAGTCTTGTAGAAGTTTGGTAATTTGAATTATAGATTAAGATGGCAAGCACATCAGGAAATATTGAAATTGAGAAATTCAATGGCAGCAATTTTGAGTTGTGGAAACTTAAAATGGAAGATCTATTGGTTGATCGTGATCTGTGGCTTGTTGTGTCTGGAACAAAGCCTACAGGCATGAAGCAAGGGGATTGGGACATTGTAGATAGAAAATCAAAGGGGCTGATAAGGCTCTATTTAGCAGACTATGTTCTTCTGAATGTTCACGAAGAAAAGACTGCATCTTCCTTGTGGAAAAGATTGGCAGCTATTTATTAGGGCAAGTCCTTGGTGAATAATTTTTTCTTGAGGAATAAGTTGTACACTTTGAGAATGCAGGAGGGAGGATCTGTTGATCATTTTAATGCTTTCAACATGCTGATTGTACAGTTAGCATCTGTAGGTGTGAAAATTGATGAAGAAGATCATTATATGTTGTTATTATGTTCTTTGCCAGATTCTTAGGATCACCTAGTGATGGCTATTGGGAGTACAACATCCACTTTTAAGATGGAAGATGTTGTTGATTCTTTGTTATCATAAGAGATGAGAAGAAAATCTTCTAAGATGGTGAAGGAGGCTCTTGTTGTTAGAGGCAGATCGAAAGAAAAAGGCAAGAAGAAGGACAAGAAGTCCAAATCCAAATCAAAAGGGAGATCAAAGTCTCTTGGCAAGAAGTCCAAGGTCAAGTGCTAGAATTGTGTGCAACCTGGTCATGTCTGAAAGGATTGTAAAGAGAAGAAAAATAATTTTTCTGACAATGACTCTTCTCAGAGTGATGCAGATTCCTTCATTACAGCCTTGGCTACGCAAGCATCAGATGATGTTTGGTTAATTGATTCTGGAGCATCTTTCCACATGACATCTCATAGAGACTAGTTCATGAAGTATGAAAAATACAATGGTGGAAAGGTTTATTTGGTGAGTGATTCATCTTTGGAAATAGTTGGTCATGGAAGAGTCAGAATTCAATTCCCTAATGGAAGAGTGAAGCGAATCAATGATGTAATGCATATACTAGGTCTAGCTCAAAATTTACTTTCTGTAAGTAAGCTGAATGATATTGGATTGCAAGTCACGTTCTTTGGAAATGGTTGCAAGATGACTAGAGGCTCAATGGTGCTAGCAAGGGGTGCTCGTATTGGTACCTTGTATAAGTTGGATGCACATGTTGTTCAATGCAATAGTGTCTATGTAAAGTCACATAAAGATACTCATGGGGGAAAAGAGGAAAAAGTTCTTGATTGTGTGAACTCTATGGAAGTTAAACTTCCAATAGAAAAGACTATGCTCTGGCATCATAGGTTAGGCCACATTGGAGAGAAAGGCTTAAAAACCTTGAAGAATAAAAACCTAGTTGAGGGGCTTGATGATTGTAACCTCGAATTCAAATTTTGAGAACATTGTATATATGGTAAACAACACTATGTTTCATTTTATTACAGTCCTCACAAATATTTTTGTTTACTTGATTACATGCATTCTGATGTTTTTGGTCCAGTGAATGTTCCTTCTTTGTCTAAGTCGAGGTACTATGTATCTTTTATTGATGATTATTCAAGAAGGGCATTTGTTTATTTTTTGAAAAGTAAATTAGAAGTGTTCAGTCGGTTTAAGGAATTTAAGAACCTTGTAGAAAATCAAACTAGAAGAAAAATAAAATGTTTAAGGACTGATAATGGTGGTGAGTTTTGTTCTGATGATTTTGAGAGGTACTGTAAAGATCATGGAATTAAAAGACATAAAACTACACCTTACACTCCACAGCAAAATGGAGTTGCAGAAAGGTTCAATAGGACAGTGATGGAAAGAGCATGAAGTATGCTAAGTAGTGTTGGCTTGGAGAAGTTCTGGGCTGAGGCAGTTACTACAACATTTTACTTGATAAACCGTTCTCCCAATTCTACTCTTGTTGAGAAAACACCTTTGGAAGCATGGTTTGAAAAGAAACCCTCTCTGAGACACATTCGATTCTTTGGCTGTGAGGCATATGCACATGTGCCGAATGAGAAAAGATCTAAATTGGAAAACAAGGTTGTCAAATGTATTTTTATTGGTTATAGTGTTGGCATAAAAGGATACAAGCTTTGGAATCCTAATACTGAGAAGGTTCTAGACAACATAAGTGTTATCTTTCATGAGCTAAAGCCTTCTACCTTGGATCTGCAGTTAGAGAAAAAATCAGAAAACAAAAAGGATGTAGTTGAAATTCCTCTAACACCAGATAAAGAGGAATTGAAAATTCAAAATGTACCTAAAACTAAGGAGAGCTCAAGTAGTTCTAAAATTTCTGAAGAAGAACAACCTCAGCCTCAGCAAGTGAGGAGGTCAGCTCGTGAAAGAAAGAAACTTGATAGGTATGGGTTTTCTTTGATAGATTCTACTTGTGCCTATGCTTTAATTTCTAGCACTGATGAGCCTAGGACTGTGAAAGAGGCATTTAGAATGTATGATTCAAACTCTTGGTTGGAAGCCATGAATGAAGAAATGGCATCATTAGAAAAGAATGATACTTGGAGTTTGGTGCCCTTGCTGAAGAAGAAAAAGCTATGGGTTGCAAATTATTTAAAAAAAAATTCCGATGGCATGTGGAAAAGTATAAGGAAATTTTGGTTCGAAGGGTTATTCCTAGGTAGAGGGAATTGATTATGGGGAAATTTTTTCTCCTGTAGCTAAGTTGTCATCTATCAGATTTCTTTTGTCACTTGCAGCAGCATATGACTTAGAGATTGAATAGATGGATGTGAAGATAGCATTTCTTCATGGTGATCTTGAAGAAGAAATTTATATGTCCCAACTTGAGCATTTTGTGGAGAAAGGTAAAGAAAAACTAGTTTGCAAGTTGAAAAAATCTATTATGGATTAAAGCAGTCTCCTAGAATGTGGTACAAGAAGTTTGATACTTTTGTTTTGTCATTTGGATTTGTAAGATCAAAATCTGATCATTGTGTGTATTACAAAGCTAAAAGTGATCGAGTTCTTATTATTGCTCTCTATGTTGATGATATGTTGTTCATAGGCAATAGTAAGTTAATGATTTCTGATCTTAAGTCTCAGTTGTCTATAATGTTCGAAATGAAAGATATTGGTGCAGAAATATATATTCTGGGAATGGAAATAACCAGGGATAGGAAGAGTAGAAAACTTTGGCTCAGTCAAAGTAAGTATATCAAGACTATTCTAGAGAGATTTTTCATGAATGATTGCGAGTAGCTAGTTGTTCCAGTTATGCAAGGAACGATGCTATTTGTTGAAGACTGTCCAAAATCTCCTACTGAGATGGAGGACATGACCAATGTACCTTATGCTAGTGTGGTTGGTAGTCTAATGTATGCAATGGTTTGTACAAGGCCAGACATTACCTAAGTAGTGGGAGTACTTAGTTGGTTTATGGCTAATCCTGGAAGATCACATTGGGATGTTGTGAAAAGAGTATTCAGATATTTGAAGGGCACTTCTGAATATGCATTGTGTTACCATGGAAAATTTTTTGAATCATAGAGGACTCTCAACATTCATGGCTATGTGGATTCTAATTGGGTAGGGGACATTAATAGCAGAAGATCCACCAGTGGATATATTTTCATGGTGAATGGTGGTGTAGTGAGTTGGATGAGTAAGCAGCAAGTTGTAGTCACTTTGTCCACTATAGAGGAAAAATACATGGTAGCAACACATGCTTGTAAAGAAACAATCTAGTTAAAACGTTTGTATTCTAACATTGGTTTTGATGTAGGGAAAATAACAATTTACTGTGATAGTCAGAGTGCTAGCTATTTGGAAAAGAATCCTACTTTCCATGCCAGGATGAAACATATAGATGTACAGTATCATTTTATATGAGATATGGTGGAGGATGGAAAGGTCTCTTTAGAAAAAGTGGATACTCTAGAGAATGTTGTAGATGCATTGAGGAAGCCTGTGAGCATAGACAAGTTTAGGTGGTGTTCCAATTTGATGGGCCTCGATGCCCATGAATTTCAGTAGTTTTGTTGTGCTCTAGAGGTGTCAGTAAGATCTTCGTCAAGTGGGAGATTGTTGGAAAATGTGCCTCAAACTTACTAACATGAAACCTCTGAAAGAGAAAAGTCAATGTGACATTCTTACTATAAGGCCGACTAATAGTTGTGTAACCTTTTGGAATGCTTAGGTCACTGAGACCTTTTTTTCTTACCGACTGGAGCTATCGCTGTGAGTTTTTTATCTCTCTCCACTCGGGGAGATCTCTTAGCGACAGATGATTGTCTCGCCGATAGTATAGTCTGTTGTTGGTATGAATCCTGGTGAAGGATGGACTCGGGGTGACTTGGAACCTGCAGGGTGACTCTTAGCGATAGCCTAAGTCTTGCCGACAGATGTTCATATCGGTATGACTTGATGACTCGTTGTGACTCATAGCGACTAGTGATTGTCTAGGTGATGGGTCTGCTGAGGATATCGGTGTAAGGTCTTGCCGATCTTTCAAATAGAGTAAGTCTCACTGATGGGAATGTTGATGTCGATGTGACTTTTGAACATCGGTATGACCTCTTACCGATAGCGGTAGTCTTGTCGATAGAGATACATGTGTTGATTGTCGGTATGATGTCTTAGCAATATGACTTGTCTCACTGACAGCTTTGCACGATGAACATCAATATGACATAAAGATCTATGAGACTCTTGGTGATAGCAAAACTCTTCCCGATAGATCTTCACAAGATGGATTTTTGTTCGGTATAACATCTTGTCGATGGTGATGACTCTGGGCGATAACTACAATTAGGTCTTGTAGCATCAGGGAGACATGGTTAGTGTCACACCAACATGTGAATATTGTTTGAATGTTTTTGACTGATTGGAAGACTATCCTATGTGGTGTGTCTTCAACCAATCAGAGAAGTAGGATGGGAATTGTTGGCTGTTAGACTATTACAGCCATTCTTATGAGGAAGATCAACAAACTGTGGATGACATGGATATACTCTGAAATCGTAGATGATGTTTGGTTCGAATGAACAGTTTGATGGGTGATCAGTGTGTGTGAATTCAATTGAGAGTGCATTATAAATGTGATGTTTTGTACAATGTTGATCGTTGAATCTACTACTATAAATTGACATCAAAAAGATAAGTCTGATCTCTATATGTAATTTCCATTACTGTAATACAAAGAGGCTTTTCTTGGTGTGGTGGGTTTTTTCTCCAATAAGGGTTTTCCCATGTAAATCTGATGTTCATCTGTGTATGTTAACTTCTCTATTTCTATTATTTCTTTCATGAGTATCTTAATTGGACTGTAATTGAAAATTTAAAATCACCTCTACATTCTTCCCCGAGGTTTTGACATTAGGAGAGTTATTTCCACACCTTAGCTTTCCTTACATAGACTTCAATTCCATTGCACTAATAATGTTGTTGAATATGAAGCTTTAATTCATGGTTTGTTGATGGCTCTGAGAAAGAAATTCAAGATCTTACAAGTCTTTAGAGACTCTGAGTTGGTAGTTAGGTAGGTCATAAAGCAGTATTCATGTCATGACATATGAATGACCAATTATAGGCATAGAGTATGGGATTTAATTGAGGGGTTTGATGCTTTCAACATTCAATTGATTCCTTGAATTAAAAATCAAACTAAGATTCTTTAGCACAAGAAGCAAGCACATTGCAACCCTTGTCGCTCTTGGGATTAAAGAAGTTCACTATGGAGCTCACTCCAATACCCTCAGTGCTTGATAATGTAACTAATTTTCAAGTATTTGAGGATGATAAGCATATTCTAAATTTCATTACAAGCTCTGATGTTTTCACTGCTTATATAATCGATGAAGCAAAGCCCCAGGAGGTAGAATTGGACTTGGAATGAGTTATCAACTTGAAAATAAACATAATTCCAAGAGGAATGGTATAGCTAGAAAGGATCAGGACCAACAGAATAAAAAGGACTCCATTAGTAGCCAATGTGACACATATAATATGGGGACTCCAGATGATGTTAAGAATGTTTTTATTGGGAAGGTGTGTACTCTAGAAGAAAGGAAGGGGATAATAGATGCACTTCATGAATACCAAGATTTCATAGCCTAGAGTTATGAAGATCTAAAGTTGTATGATACCTCAATCATTACACACACTATTCCTCTCAAGTCAGCTGATAAGCCATTTAGGCAAAGACAGAGACCACTTAATGCCCTGCTAGAACAAACTATCTAGAAGGAAGTACAAAAATTATTGTCAGCTTGCATCATTTTTCTAGTCAAACACTCTACTTGGGTTGCCAACCTGGTTCCAGTGAGGAAGAAAAATGAAGAAATCAGACTTTGCATTAACTTCAGGAATCTTAATCGTGCCTTAGAAAAGGACAATTACCCTGTCCCATCGTTAGACAAGGTAATGCAAATTTTCAATGGATCCCAGATGATTTCCTTCCTAGATGGATACTTAGAGTACAATCAGGTCATGGTATAGTATGAGGATAGACACAAGACTTCCTTTACCACAAAATGGGGTACCTTTTCCTATAGAAGAATTCCTTTTGGATTAATCAATGCAGGGGACACCTTTTAGAGGGCCATGGACATTACCTTAAAGGATATCATCAGTAAGTGTATTATCATATACATAGATGACTTGACTGTGTTCTCAAAGAAAAGAGGTCATCATATTTCAAATTTATGCAAGGTATTCCAGAGATGCGAGGAATTTGGTATTTCACTCGATCCTAAGAAATGAATCTTTGGAGTAACTAAGGGGAAGTTGTTGGGCCATGTTATTTCAGAAAAGGGTATATCCATTGATCTTGAATGAATAGAAGCTATATTGAAAATCCAACCTCCATCCAATAAGAAGGAGAAGAAATATTTCTTTAGGAAAATTAATTTCGTCAATAAGTTTATCACTAGATTTGCAGAGATAGTTAAACCTTTAAATGCCATGCTGAAATAGGATGAAAAAGTTGAATGGAATGTTGAAGCAAAGGAGACTTTTGCAGAAATTAAGAGGGAAATAGTTGATGCCCCAATGTTGGTGAGTCCATATTATTCTAAGCCCTTTTACATATACTCATTTGCATCTGATCATTCTTTTGTTGGCATGCTAACTCAGAAATATGATCAAGGAAGTGAACACCCTATAGCCTTGATGAGTGCTCCATTGAAAGATACAGAATTAATGTACCCTAGTGTGGAAAAGCAATCCTATGCATTGGTCAGGGGTTTGAAGAAGTTCTGACACTACATCCTAAGAAACAAAGTCTTTGCAATAGTGCTAGACCCTACGGTCAAAAATTTTCTAATGCAGAATGAGTTGGGAGAGCGAAGGGGAAAATGGGTTACTATGTTGCAAGAGTATGACATCAAAATACAGCCTATGAAACTTGTGAGAGGGAAAGGATTGACTAAGACTGGCTAAAATCAGTCCTGATATCATAGCCCAAAAGAACCACCTCCAGGACGTCTCTCCTAATGAATGGTATGATAACATTGTCTATTACCTATTGAATCAAAAGTGTCTTGATCATCTCAGCACAGTACAGCAGAGAGTCTTATGCTTAAAGAGTGACAACTATATGTTGAAGAGGGATATCATGTATAAGAAGAACCATGAGAGCATCTACCTCCATTGTCTTGGGAAAGAAGATGTTGTCCAGGTGATGACAGGATTTCATGATAAGTATGGTACAGGTCATGGTTCTGGACCAAATACTACACACTAAATCTTAAGAGTAGGATATTATTGGTTGACTCTATTTAAGGATGCACACAATCATGTAAGAACTTTCCATGTATTCTAAACTGTAGCTAGTAAGGAGAAGCATTTAGCACTTCCATTACAGTTGGTGAATGAGGTAAAACCATTCACATAGTGGGGATTGAACTTCATTGGTCCATTTAACCCACCTTCTTCCGCAAGCCATAGGTATATTCTTACCGCAACTGATTATTTTACTAGATGGACTGAAGCCCTTTCCTGTAAGTAGTGTACTTCTGAAGTAGTGATCATTTGTTTGGAATCAGGTATTGTCAATTGTTTTGGTTGTCCAAATGCTTTAGTCTATGATAATGGTCGTGTGTTTGCTTCATTAAAGTTTTTGGGATGGGCATTTGATCATGGCATCATCATTAAGTTTGCTTCTAACTATTACCCACAAGGAAATGGTTTGGTTGATTCTATGAACAAGAATCTTTTGACAATCATCCATAAACTATTAGAGAGAGATCCCAAAGATTGGCATACCCAACTCAGATTTTCTCTTTGGGTAGGTTGTACTAGACACAAAGCCTCTCTAGGAACCTCTCCTTATCACCTTGTGTATGGCCTTGAACCAGTATTTCCAATCCAACTGAAAATCCCCACCTAGTAATTCATTAATGATTACTATCATGAAGGGGATAGATGTGAGGCTCATTTGGCTAAGCTTCTACACCTTGAGGAGAAGAGAGATGAAGCATTAGAGAACTTTTCTAAGCACCAAGGTGTTGTCAAAATATGGTTTGATAAAAAAGCCAAGGTAAAAGCATTCAGAATCTATGATCTGGTCTTATATTGGGACAAAGCACATGACAAAAGGGGAGAACATGGAAATTTTGACAAGCTCTGGCTTGGGCCCTTTTAGATCTCAAAGATATTGGGAGATAATGCTTTCTGTTTAAAGACCCTCACTAGAGAGGATGTCCCATTACCTATCAATGGGTAGTATTTGAAGCATTACTTCCTAGCCTAAGCTATTTTCAGCTCTCCCTTGTAAATAGTTAGTTTAGGTGTTGGTTTTTGTTGGGTTGGTTTTTTCCTTTTCTTTCATTTTCTACTTTAGTTTTCTTTGTTTTTTGTTTTGTTTAGTGTAGGTTTTCTTTAGTTTGGTTTTGGTTTTATTTTTTATTTTCTTATTTGGTTTTGGGTTCCCCTGTTCTCTTTTGGGAGTGTTGTACCTACACAACAATTATTACATTGTCAGGTACTGTTCCAAGTATTTCATTTACAAACTTTAATCATCCTTCTCAGATAAGCTGGTGGAAATCCTTCATTCGGTGTCACATGTGCTAAATGCTTAAAGTGGATGCTAAATGCTTAAAGTGGATGATTCCTTGGATTAAGTTAGTTCCAGAATGTGCTCAAATCTTATATTTACACACACAACTTAAGAATCTTGAGGTTGTTGAAGGTTCCTTGCGAGGTCTGATTAAGTGAAAAATCTTAGTTTTACTTCAATGCCATTGTGGTTCTCATCCCTAAGCATGAACTTCATTGTTCATGATTTGAAATGAAAAGTGAAAAGAAAAGAACATCAGAAAAGAAAAGAAAAGAAAAATATTGAAAAATCAAAAGAAGTGAATTCAACTTATCAGGAGTATCCAAATATCTCTACTGGGGCTATAGACACCTGGTTGGCAGTAGAGATATGTTCAAGAGAATCACAGTGATAACCTCATCGGGGCTATGGATGCCTGATTGGTAGAAATTCTCTATCCAGGTTGCTTTTGAAGTTAGAATCTTTACGTAGCTTGACTTGACTGACCTTGGTTTCTTGTAGTAGCTAAGGGAGGGAAATGAACACATCTACACACACTAGGATTTCAACATAGGAAGGACCTACTTGTCCATTGGATTTGAAACTTTGTTTATAGGTGACCTAATGCAAGGATCGAAACCAGAAGTTTTGGGTTCTTCATTCTAATTTGTCATTGAAATGCTCGAGAGCATTTCCCTAGAAGAGTCACCATTTATTGTGCATTTTTTTGCACACACACCCCACGAAGGCAGGGACCCTCTTTTTGTTGGTTTTGTATGCTTTTTTTAGGGTTTTGATCTTTTCCTCTTAAGGGATAGGCTCCTTAGTTTTGGTTTTGACTTCACCTAAGAATTTAATGTCTTATTTTCTCTCAAGGTGTTTTCTTTGCAACATCATGATCATAGTCTAGCTCTTAGAAGTCTGTCTCAATTCAAAATTTCAACTTGAGGCCAAAATTGACTAAGTATGGGAGAGGTCCAAAAAATATAAGCTCCCTCGGATTACCTAAGGTCTAGAAAATCTGAACTCCCTCGGATTTCCCGATGCCTAGTCTGGTTGGAGATTTTTCCTCCCCTCGAATTTTTTGAGTCCTTGATGCCTTCGTTTTACCGAGCTTTTCAAATATCTTTTCAGGCATTTATGGCTCGCACGAGTGGTCTTTTTAGGTGAATGTGAGGTATATTTTATGTCTAATGTTGGTATTTTGGTCATTTTGCATTGTGCACATTTCAAACTTCAGAGAACTTCCTCCCATCCTGCAATTTGCAAAACCCTAGAGTGAAGGCAATGATTCTTTGGTGGTTGTTGCAAGACTTGAAAGCCTTCATCAGATTCTTTCTCTTCACGCATTGTCTCAAGGTATGGTATCCTCTATTCCTCCATGTAAGCTTTGTTTCATGATGATTTAATATGCCTTATGCTTAATAAGGGATTTTTTTATGGGGGGTGTTTATTGCATGTGGATTTTGAGTTAATGGGTTTGATTGTTTTGGCTTAATCGGTTGGGGTTTTCCATTCTTTAAGTGTGCATTTGAATTATTTTGATTTGGAATTCAATTTGAATGGAATGGGATACTATAGTATGTTAAAATATATAAGATTCACCCTTTTTATTGTGTTTTCATGCTAACTTTTAGATTATAGGGTGTCACCCTACTTTGAAATTCAACTTAGAAACCCTAGATTACCCAATGCCCTAGTTTCAGGTTGTGGATTTGATGAAGAAAATGAATTATGATAACAGATTGTTGTGTGAAATGTTTGATTTTAACCAACACTAGGGGACAACATCAATTCAATTGGGAAGAATTATTATGATTCATCTTTTTTTAGCGTGTAACGAACTCAACACTTATCAGATTTTTGAGCTTGGGAAAACCATAAAAAATTCTAAGGTAGCTTGGATTTTTTGAGCCTTAATCTACTCAAAAAATTCAGCTCCTCTTGAATTTTATGAATCCTTTGCAGCATTGAAATCTTGAGACCCAAAGCGCAAGCAATCTAATGGCAACTTTGTCTTCAACGAGGAGAGAATTTGACACTTAGTAAAATTTTGAATTTGAATATCCTTAGGAAATTCCAAGGTAGCTCACATTTTCTGAGACTTTATCCACCTAGAGAATCTGACCTCAATCAAAAAATTTGAGTCCCTCAAGTCCATAAAATCTTCAATGCATATGATAAATGAACTTCGATGTGTATGGCTCAAAACGTAATCTCAGGTGAATGGTCAATAATGCATGAATCTTTATTGTGTCAAAACTTCATAAAGGTTCCTTAGTATCCCTTGACTAAGAGTTAAGAATGAACATTTGGCAAACCACCAGAAAATCTGAGTTCCCTCAGATTACCCAAAATCTATTATGGCCAAAGAATCTTCCTGAGGGTGGAATTTTTGAGATTTCCTTAATGACTTCAAATTCCAAGTCTTAATGATAATTGGGATTGCAAATGAGGTTATGTGATATCCATTGTTGAAAATGAGTAATTTGCATTCTTAATATGAGATTCACTTGCATGCTTAATCTAATGATGGAATCTCATTAAGTGGATGGTCTACTTTACATTTCCATTTAGTTTTATATTGTCATCATGATTTACATTTAATTATATCATTTAGGCATATATTGATAAATCTCATTGAATGAATGGCATGAATTGTTGAGTTATGTTGTTATATGCATAGAGGTAATTATGGTTTTCTCTAACAGATGCAGACAGATTTGAGCCTTGAGAAGACATCCAAATTGAGATCTGTTGTAGTACAAGAGGAGGTGAAAAGGAGAGTTGAAAGAATGAAGTAAGATATCGAAGGTATATGTCTAGAATCTAGGATTTCTTCTACTTGGGTCAAGATTTAAAATACAAATATCGGGCATGTGCACTATGATGACTTTCAACAAAGAATGTTTGGTAGTGCACCCACTCAACTGGCACAAATCCTTACTCATACTGGTCTAACTCAAGCAACAGGGTTCCCACCCACTCAATTGTGCCCTGAATTGGTTTTAGTGTGTGCAAGGCACTATGATTCTTACAAGAGCATCATAGTTGGACCACAAGGTAGAGTCATGGCTAATCTCACTGAGGAGTCCGTAGAAAAGGTGTTTAACATTGCTCCACATCACAAACTCATTGAGGAGATAAATATTGGAGAGGCAATAAATTTTTATGATGAGGATCCCAACAGATCCTTGGAGATAATGAATAGTTCTTGTATATTCAATCCTAAGCCACATTACTCCAAGCTACCCAAACAATTACACAGAGGTGATTTCAAGCTTGAGTACTATGATGTCATAACTCTCTTGGGTAGAATAATGGGAATTGAAGAGACTCACATTTTCCACACTTGGATGTTTTATCCTATCACACAAATCATGGGTGGAAAGAATTACCATTGGGCCAGGATTATAAGCAATAATTTGTATTTGAAACTAAGGAGTATGTAGGAGACTAACATGTTCACAATGACCTCCTACCTTGTATGTAGGTTAGCAAGAAAAAATAGGTATAAATGTCTCAGCTGCAAAGGAACCTTGGGAAAGGATAGGATATGAGATATCTAACCACAATTGTAGTACAAAACAACTATAGGAGAGCTAGTGATGCATACTTTATGTGCATTCCTAGGTTGTTGCAGGATACCCTCCATGTTAGAGTTTCTTTTGATGAAATGGACCTGATCAAACAATATGGGTAGTGGTTTTTTTCAATTTTAGAAATTCACATATATCATGATACAGGGGTCTCTTGTTGTCCCTCTCAGATTACCAAGATACCCGACCAATAAACTCATACTATTGGAGTTGAAAAATCATATGATGGCATTTGAGGCAATCCTACAAAAGGACTTGCATAAGAAAGGGTTAGGAGGAAAATTCCAATTGAGAATTGGAACCCTAGAGGCATGTCCATTAATCCAAAGCGCTTAATATTCTGAGAAGGAGATGGTGCAATTCAAGCTATATTCCCACACTAACAGAGATAACTTTGATCTTTATGGAAAAGCTCATAATTAGGCCACCAGAGAATTCAAACACAAGGGTCATATTGAAGATTATTGCGTTAATTTCCATCATGAATTTGAAGTTATCAAGAACTAAGGTTCTCCAGACTTCCCCTTAAATTGATAAGGCTCTACAGGGTAATAGAGGTACTGGACCAAGTTCAAGATGATGAGGCAAATGTAATTCAGCACCATGATTATGAGCCTTAAAAAAATAAACCTCTACCTCTAGTGAATTGGTCAGAAGAAGAAGTGATAGATCTAGACTAGATAACAAAACTAGTAAGGAAATATTGAAGACTTTGGGTCAAACATATAGTGTTGGAACTGGAAGCAGAGGGTACTAAGTTCACCTATGACATAATGGGGAATCTAGAATCCCAATCTGAATAAGAAACAGAAGTTGATAAGTAAGATAACATTGAGCCTCATGATGGAGATGGTCAAGAAGAAGATAGACCTCTTGCATTAAAGAAGAAGACCAAGATCCAAACACAGGAAAATCATGTTGAGAAGCAATCTCCTAAAAATAAGAAGGCCCCTAAGGCTAGTACTACAACTGAAGAAGGAGAAACTTCACAGCTAGCTAGAAAGAGGAAGTTGGTCACAGAGGTTCAAAAGATGGCCAAGGCAGGAAAACCCAACATTGCCACTGATGTAGCCACTTCAACCAAGGTTGTGGATGTATAAAGTTCATAGGAGAAGCCCCAAGTTTATGTTAGGAGAAATTCTCCTAAGCATAAGACATCCCTAGTAACAGAAGTAAAGACTATTGAAAAGGAGGTGTAGATTGAAGAGGCACCTATAGATGATGGTACAAAGAGACCAGCTACAAGAAATAATTCTCCTCCTCCTTCTCCTTTTCACAATACACTGATCTGAGAGGAAGTAATTAATGAGGAAGGAAATATATCAAATGGCCTTGGGAAGCATGAGTCTGAAGATGAAGAAATTTCTACTCCCTGAAGTGGAGAATGGAAAAAGTTCATGGAGGAAATTGGGAAATCAACCTCTGGAGATCAGAGAAAGAATGTTCAATCTGAAGTGACTCAAGAGATTCCATCCAAGTCTCCAATAAAGGAAATGGTGAATGAGCAACAAGAGATAGAAAAGAATGTAGAAGAAATTGGTGATAGTCCAACCTAGGACAAGACTGGACAAGAATCTCCTTCTACTGACATAGAGATAGAGTAACCTAATGTTCTAGATTGGCTAGAAAATAGGCTAATCAAAAATCCAATTATAGTTCAAGAAGAGACTCCTAGCTGGGATAAAATTTTAGAGCAATGGGGACAACCCAAACAAAGGAAAAGAGCTAGAACTGTTTCAAAATTCTCAAGGGATGAATTCAACAATAGAGTTTTTCATGTAGCAGTTCCTACAGAGAATAAGCACAAAGATGAAGTAAGGCCCCCAGATTACAAGGTACAAACAATTAATCTGGGTCCATCTACTAAGGAACAAGAGAAATTAGAATTCCAAGAATTTTCCTAGGCTATCTTGAGAAGGCTAGACAAGGAAACTGAGGAGAAGTTGTAAAGGTAACTTAATGATATGTATAAATATGTTTAGCACTTGATGAAGCCTTTGCAAATAGCTAACCATGAGAGATCTTCAATCGCAGAGGGATTATTACCAAAGGAAGTTGTTTTAGAAATTAAGAGGTTGAAGTGTTCAGTTTACAACACTCAAAGATGGCTCTAGGATGTCAACAATAGGGGAGATGAGTCTATTGAACAGATCTTTAACATCCATGCCAAAGCTACTGAATTCTTAGAGGACACCTCTCAATTTGTTGTTGACTGTAACAAAACCAGGATGAATCTATTATCGGGGAGTTAAAGAATATTTTGCAGGTACCTAAGGAGGAATTGGCTCAAATGAAAATCTTTACTTCTGATGATATTAGCAAAGTTGTGGAGTGGATGGAAGTTTAGAACTATAGGAAGGAGCTTCTCTCTAAGGCACTGAAGAAGATAATGAAGTTGCAGGGGAAAATGAAGGAAATATATGATAATTGTATCACTTTTCTGGAAATTATGACTGGGAGGAGAAAGTTTGGATAGAAAAATATGAAAATCAGTCAATTGCAGGCATGGTGGCATGAAATTTATGCTCCATTTGATAGTGCTCCCATTACTAAAGATCATTTGGAGGATGTAGCTATCTATATTTCTAAGTTGGAAAAATATCATAAATTGCAAGTTGAATGGAATAAATTGATGCCCAAATATGTTGATGAGTTAAAAACTCATAAGTTAAGAATAAAATTTATTCCAACTCCAGATCCAACTGACATGAAAGAAATATTGGAAAAAGTTAAAGAACTATCCAGCGGGTTGGAAGCCAATAAGGAAGGAGAAAACATCTAGCTTGGAACAACCTAGGGAAAAGTGCCAGTCACATGACTCTACAACCAGGAGGGGCGACCTAGAATTTTGTGCCAAGAAGGGAATATTTATAGAAGGGTCTAGGCTGACCTAGAACTTATTTGAAATATGAAATGTAATTTATTTTATTGAAAAAATCTCTAGGTCGACCTTTCTGGCTGAACTCATTTTGTAACCCTAATTATGGGCCAAACTAAAGTGATTTCTCTGTAAATAAGGGCCTCAGCTTTATTTTTAAGGGTTAGATATAGTTGAGACTATTGGAATTGAAATGAGTTAGAATTTTTTGAGAGCAAGTGATGTGACATTTTGGATACATGAATTGTTGTAAATCTGGGTGAATTCAATACTATAGACTTGTAAAATGTACCAATTGAACCTATACACCTTATCCTGATTTACTAACACCATTTCATCCTAAATCATCTTCTTTGCTAGTCATTTAATTTAAATATAATATGCATTTGATTAAATTCATCACTCTTCATCTCTTAATTAAATAAATCAACTTTATCTAATTAAGCCATCATCTCCTATTAATTAAATAAATCAATTTTATTTAATTAATTCTATAATCCCCCTTTTAATTAAATAATTCATTTTATTTAAGTAATCTCTAAATTCATTCCATTAAATCAAATAAATTAATCTTTATTTTCAATTTAATCTAACACCATCTTCTTTAATTAAATAAATCAAAATATTTATTTAATTAAGTCTAAATCATTTTCCTCTCACTTTGATTTAAATCAATCCATAAATGTAAATCAAACTGTCACATCATTTAATCTCTCATTAAATTAATCAAATCCTAATTAGTTTAATGATAAACCATCAAATCCTCTAGCTTTTGCCACTTGCTCATGAAAATCAATTTATCAATTTATTAAATCATCTATTTTCTTTCAAAAAGGCATCAATAGTTAGAATATTTCCCAAATTTGAAAAATCCCTCTAAAAGGGTTTGTACATCCAACAAATCATTTAAAATCTCGTACATGTCTTTTCTTGAGCCATGTGGCATTAACTTCACCTTTTACCTCATCCTTCAAGCCATCTTTGGAATTTGAATCTCCCCCCTCTTTGCACATTTTCCAAAATGTGCACATCCTTCATCCATTCATCTCTTGACAAGTGGCATTTAGCCATTGGTTGAAAGTTAGTCCCACATTACTTCATTTTGGGAATTCCTCCATCTTGTATTTCTATAAATAATAGGTTTCTCTCCTCATTTTGATCATCCACAATCATCCACAATTTGAGCAAACTTATTATACTCAATTTCATCTTCAAGCATTAGCATTTTCATCCATTTTATCAAAGTATTAGCTAGGTTATGCAGGTTTTTCATCATGGAGCACACTTGAATCTTCAACAAAGTGGATCACTCTTCATCACTGATCAACATTGCATCATTGGAGTTGGGAAAGGGCCAATTTTCACATCAAATTGGCACCAATTCCCCCATGGGAACAAGAGTTTGCTTGCTTAATTAGGATTTCATTTGCTTTCTTGTTTTGTTCTTCATTTTATTTCCTAATTTGAGCATTGTTAATGGATTTCATGGGGAATCTTAATTCTTACTTGCATTTGATCATCTAATGTGTTTATTCCATGTATTTTGCAGGTATTAGGATTGGGGTTCTACAAATACAAGTAAAGACATTGTGCTTTGGTGTTCTTTCCTATGTTATTCACTTTTGCATGGTTCTTGTTTTCTAGATCTTTAAAAATTGCTTTGGAACTATTGTTTCATGTTAGATTTTAGGTTTAGATGTGATGCAATTGTGTTGATGATTCAGTATTTGAAGTGTTTGAGCAATTCTTGGTCCATACTTTAGCAATTTGTTGATTGTAAGTTGTGTAAAGTTAGCCTGGGCCTAAATATTGTGTGTTGAGTTCAATTGTGGGTATTTATTCATTTAAATTATAAAAAAGGTTGATTTGTGTGAATGCTCCATGATCTAAAAATCTTGATTCCTTAGAAGATTGCACTATTTATGTAAGATTGCAAATTTAATCTGGGTTTAGGAGGAATTGGTTTTGGAAGGATTGGTCCACTCTGAATGTTTTGTTGTTTGCACTATTGGTCTTAGGTTTTAGTTTCTTTCCAAAAATATCTTTAAACCCTCTATCTTTTTCCATTTCTTTTAAAATCTAGCCTAGTTTAGGATTTAAAAAGTATCAAATATTGTAAGATCCGATGAGTCTTAAGTTTCCAGTATTTTTTTTGCAAGGCCCCTTGTGATTACCAACATTTTCACATTTATCACTAAGGTGTTTTATTTCATTGTCAAGACCTAACATTAGAGACCTTAGGGTTATCTCTTGAGGCTTGTTGATATAGATTCACCTTTCAAGAGAGATAAGATATTATATTTTTTCTAAGTTGTTGGAGTGTAGAAAACACCATCACTAGTCCCCCTTAATCATTTATGTTGTTGAAAATTTGATTGTTGGGTTGTTGTTGTGATGATGGATTGGTTTGTGGGTTGCTTTGTGTGTTGATTCGTGGTTGTTGGTATGTTTTTTGTTGCATATTCTACCTTGGGGCATGGATAACAACCTTGGCATCGATGACACCATCATTGATAACATTCTTTTTTTTGGCCCATGTGTGAGGTTTGTTATTGTAACTTGTCGATGGTCAATTGTCTTGGTACATGGGTGTTCCCCCTTGTGCTATAAGGGATTTTTCAATGTTGAACACCTTGGGGATCAATTGGTCATACATTTTTATACGTTGCATTTTTAAATGAAAGGATAAGGTCCCTTCAAAGTTGGAGATGATAGTCTCAATTTTTTGTTCTTCCGGCATAGACCATTTTCTCTTGCTGGCCTTGGATTGCCATCATTGCAAGAAAGTTGTAAATGTTTCTCCCTTGACTTGTTTTAGACTGGATAATTCTTCTAGGCTCACTTCCACGCCCAAATTAAATGAATATTTTTTTAGGAAAAAGTTCATGATTTCTTGGAACTTTGTAATGCTAGAGGGAGATGAGAGAACCATTCCATTGTTGGACTAGTCAAGCTTCAAGGGAAGAGTGACATTAGATACAAATCATCATATGCGACCTCCATACAATGTACATGGAATTGGTATCAAGACATAATAACTTGGCCAAAATAACCCTGGACAGTATAACCCAGCCAAAATAACCCAAGGACATAATAACCCATGGATAGAATAACTCGTGGTCAAAATAACCCACAGACAAAATAACCCATAGTCATTTTAGATCAAGCTAGTAAACTAGAAATGACATAAAATAAATTATAAATATGATTGTGAGGTAGAATAGAGGATATTTAGGTCATTTTTAGACCATATATCCATTATATACCCCTAAAATAGCCTTAAAACACCTTTAATATGCTTAAATAACCTATACAAATGGTAAATAATTATAAAAGTAAAGGAAATTTTGTGGGAATTGTTATTCAGCTACTCAAGATGATCTTCCCATAACCAATAATACTATTGAGGGATGGCACAGAGGATTTAGTGAATTGCTTCAAGCATCACACAACTCAATCTAGAAATTCATCAAAGCAGTAAAAAAAGAACAGTCTCCAAGAGAATAGAATAGAGAAATATATGGCTAGATACACTCGGAAACCAAGCAAGAAAAAATACCATGAACTCAAAGAAAGACTAAAAATATTGGTTGATGGTTATGACAACCATAACATTTTAGATTATATAACATTCATTGCTCATAATTTGACACTTTAATTGAAATTTTGAATAATAAAGTTTTTTTAGCAACATACATGTAATTTATAAATTTTGTTTTCCTTTCTCTATATTCTTATGGGGACATTTTTTCCATGGGTTATTCTGACCACAGGTTATTTTGGCTTGGGTTATTTTGTCCCTGGGTTATTGTGACTGGGTTATTTTGTCCAAGGTTATTTTGGCCAGGTTATTATGTCTCATAACCCATTTTATAGATTAGATGGTGGGATGTAATTGTTTTGAGATGGTATGTTTGGTTGGAGGAAGGATGGGGTCGCTTGGATTTTTTTGTTCAAGGAATTTTGATGCATGTTTGTGAGAGGTTGATGTAAATTTTGTTGTGCGAACAATGCTTGTTGCTATGCCTGTAGTTGTTGATATGCCAACAATTATTGTTTTTGGTCTTGTTGTTGTTTTTGTTTTTGTTGTTTTTGTTGTGCCAACAATGCTTGTTGTTGGGCATTTTTTTGGGTTGTTTGTTGTTGTGCTTGGTGTTGTTGCAAGGCTTGTTGATAAGCTTGTTTTTGCAACATAGCTTGGTGCTTGGGCTTGTTGTGCTTGGTATTGAGCTTGAGCTTGAAATTACACTTGAGCTTGGGCTTGTGCCTGAGCTTGTTGTGTGGCTTGTCCAACTTGTGTGGCTTGGGTGGCTCGTGTGGCTTTTTTTTGTTGTAGCAAAGCTTGCACTTGTGCTTGGGAAGCTTGTTGTTCATTCTATGCATCTTATTGTGCTTGGAATTGTTGAAGTTCCTTTTGATATGCTTGTTGGGCCACTTACAAAATGATGTTGTATTGATTTGATATATTTGGATTTGGTGGTAGAGGTGGTGGATTTTGTGGGATGGTGTGAGATGGTTTGATGAGAGATTGTTTGGGTCATTGTTGTGGTTTTTGTTGAGTGATGACAAGGGGTTGTGTGGTAGATGGTATGGTTGATGTGCTAGGTCCTTGGGAGACCACATTTTGGATATTTTGAGGTGTTGTAGATGATGTAATGATTGGTTGAGATGTTTGGATTGGTGCCACTTGGTGTTGCAATATCAGTGGCATGCTTGGAGGATTTGGTATCATCGAAGTGTTGATTTGATTTGATTGATTTTGGATTGGAGTGTTGGATAAAGGGGGCTTCCATATACCTTGGATTGGTGTGGATGTTGATGTTAAAATATGGAATTATGGGAAGATTTGAGGTGTGTTCCCTTGTGGGATGGAAGTATTGAAAGCACCCACTTGTCCAAATAAATCCAGTTGTCCTTGTGACATAATGGGGAGAGAGCCTTGTGTATCAAGCAGGTATGTCAATGTTGCAGAAAAGGTGGAGGGGTTGTTTGTATCATGGAAAATGAGTGGCACATATGGATGTTTTGGATCTTGTTGGAAGGTGTTAAGAATTCCCAAGATTGTGTTAGCCTCTAAATTCTAATTGTTAACAAGTGGATGACCTTAAAGGACTTGGACTAATGAGATTCCCTTGGTGATCATTTGTTGACTTGGATCATGAGAAGATGTTGGTTGTTTGATGGGTTGGATGATGTTTGGGAATGAAGGTATGAATGATGTTGGTGGCATGTTCCCAAAAGTTTGTTCCACAATAGTGCTCACATGAAAATCAGAGGGGATTTTAGCCCCTTCCTTTGCTAATGCCAACATGAATTATGTGGGATTGAGCCTCATGACCATGTTGAAAATTTTGTGTGTTTCAAGATTTTGGAATAGCTCAATTATTTCATCTTGGGTCATCCCTTGGAAGTCATTAGTGATATCCTCCACTTGGAAATTTCCCTCTTGAAGATCTTGTGGTAGTTGAGGGGGGTTAAGTGGAGGGTTTGTAGATAACATGGGGTTGAATTCTGATGCAGTTTGACTCAAATCACTTGAAGTGGATGTTTCTTTGTTTTGCTCCATGATCTTCTTGTGTTGTGATCTAGTTTGTGTTAGGAATTGTATGCAGAGAATATCAATTAAATGAAAATAAAGATTAAACAGAGGAATGAAAAACACAAAGACAATAACAACAAGAGGCAATTTTTAATGTGATTCGCCCAAACTTGGGCTACATCCACATACAGAGATTCCAATATTATTATCCAGTAAATCAAACTGATTACAACCAGTAATCCTTACAACTCAATACCGCTGCAAATGCTATGATAAAATAGTAATGAAAACCCTAACCCTTAGCCTTTTATCAAGACTTATGTCAGTTACAAAATAGGGTATTTTTATGTTGGCCAATAGACAAATAACTCCCAATGCCTTTATAAAATAATAAAAAAATTTGAGAGGTTTTGGGGGCACTACCCCCGAGCCCCCGCAGGGGCGTTGCCCCTCGACCCTACCCTGTATCATGACAAGGATCATGCCAGGGGCACTACCCCTTGACCCCATCTTGGTGGTGCTACCCCAAACCCCCGTTAAATAATTTGGGGGGAAACCACACTAATAAAATTGGGGAAAATTTAACCTACAAGTCTAATTAGGATCCATATAACAACAATCTCCCACTTGGAGACTAATCAAACACCACCCCATATCATCTCCCACTTGGAGACTAGTCATAACATTGTTGACCCTATAGCTCCCACTAGAAATAAGCACTCTAGACCCTGTTGTTCTGATTTTATTGTTTTCAGTCTTAAAGACCAACTGAAGCTGAAGAGGATCTCAGCTTCTCCCTTGGCACTGCCTTTGTAACCATATTCCCTGGATTTTCATCTATATGTATCTTTTCTAGCCTTAATTGTCCATCATCCAACACTGACCAAATGAAGTGATACCTCAACTGTATGTGTTTAGTCTTTGAATGCAAGGTAGAATTCTTTGCAAGATGTATGGTGCTCTGGCTATCCGTAAACAAATAATCGTTGGCCTGTTGTTTTCCTAATTCTTCCATGAAAGATTGTATCCATATGATCTCCTTTCTTTCCTCTGTTGCAGCTACATACTCTACCTCTATGGTGGATAAAGCAACCACCTTTTGCAACCTGGAGATCCAACTCACCGATGTCCCACCTACAGTAAAGATAACCTATAGGAATCCACTTGGTATCAATATCCCTTACCAAATTTGAGTCTACATAACCTGCTAAATCAGTATTAGAGCCCCCAAAACATAAATGTTTATTGGATGTACCTCTCAAATACCTGAGAACCCATTTTACTGCATTCCAATGCTCTAATTAGGGATTACTCATATACCTGCTTACGAATCCAACATCATGTACAATATCCAATCTTGTGCATACCATGGCGTACATTAAAATTCTTACAACTAAAGCATACAGTACCTTAGACATTTTTTCTTCCTCCTCTTGTGTCTTTGGACACATCTCCTTAGTCAATTTCAAATGACTAGGCAAAGGTGTGCTGACAACTTTTGCATTCTCCATGTGGAATCTCTGCAACACCTTTTCAACATAATCAGCCTAAGATAGAGTCAATTTTTTGTTCTTCCTATCTCTACAAATTCTCATACCAAGGATTTTTTTGTTGCCTCCAAATCCTTCATAGCAAATTATTTTGCTAACTATTCTTTTAACTCATTTATATGATCCATGTTAGACCCCGCGATAAGCATGCCATCAACATATAAATATAAAATAATGTATTTGTCATTATCCAACCTCTTAAGATGAACACAATGGTCAAAATTACACCTGTCATAGCCTTTTTCAACCATAAAACTATTGGCAACACAAGAATAGACAACTAAGAGTGGGGGTGAATCAGTTGTCACATAATTTTAAACTTATTCAACTTTATTAACCTTATTCATAGATCAGATCAATAACCATGAAATCATGAATGAAAAACACATTAGAAACACACATAACACCAATATTTTATGTGGAAACCCTATTAGGGGAAAAACCACGGTGAAGGTCAGTCCACAAGATTATACCCTATTAAAAGTATAAGGAAATATGAATGGGGAATGCACATGCATTCTGGCACACTTCCTAGAGCTCACTACTCAATTATAAATAGGCTTACTTCCCAAAGGAAGACACACTGTCTTACAGAATGGTTTTGATTATATCTATCATATTTGAATTGATAAAAATAGCATCTTCTAATGCCTGATTATAGTTCTGATTAAGCACATTCACACTTCTTCACTCTTCTTCACACTTTGCTCTGCCTTCGAATGATTAGTAAATAATTCACACATCTCATATAAAATCACTCCCTTGCACGTTCACACCAACTCTCATGCCTTCAAATGATAAAACAATTGCTCTTATATATCCGCAACAAAAAATTACATCACTATAAGTTGGCCTCAAAGAAATAATAAAAAGAATATAAACAGTCAGCTCAAATCAATAAAGATTATTCATGTGAATCAACCAAGGTCAGCCACAACATATTGAAGACCAAAAATAACATCCTCAAACACAAACCACTTCTATTAATCACTCAAAGATCCACAACACACTTCAACACCTTGTCGGCCAAGAACATGAACAACATGAACATGCAAGAGAAAATCTCAGATCACGAGCACAACGATCAATGCTGATGTGCAACACAGATATAGCACAATATAGAAACATCCACAAGCATCATGAAACACTAGAGGAGCATCCACAACAACTAAACTTATTGAAATCACATGATCTTCATTTAGGAACAAAATACTGAAGTAACAAATAAACTATCAGAATACAAATCTTCATAACTTGATCAAATCTTCATGCGGATTTCTAAAACTCGACATGGATAAACTAGATATACTCAACAAGAAAAAATTTAGTCCACAACCTTAGAACAACAATGTATTGAGCACACTGATAGACAGAACTTCACTTCACCATTAACAACCTGTAGCACTTATTAAAATTTTCTCAATATCCTCAACATATACAACTTCTAATGCATTAATGCTAATAGTGTTGACATTAATGACAACCACATATCAGCAACACAACCACAACATCCAATAATCTCCCCCTTTGGAATTGATGGAAACACATGATGTGAAAAATACCATCAACACAACACTTACTCCCCCTTAGGTTCTGACTCTTCTCCTCACAAGATTCTTTTCTCCATAAAGTTTTTCACATTACTCTTCTACCCCTTTGTCATCAATGACAAAGATATCTTCTATACAAGCTCTGAACCACATATATGAACACCCAAACATTTGACTACTCCCCTTGAGTAGCAAGCACCACAACATCAATCCAGATCAAAATATGATCATGAAATGCACGAATTGATGCAAATCAATGCATCTTAGTTCTAATTAAGAGGGGAAATCACCCCTAACTTCCCTCTGAGATACTCAAAATTATCCTTAGGCTATGGCTTAGTAAATATGTCTAAAATATGCTCCTTAGTAGGCACATACTCCAATTTGACTTCCTTTTCACTTACTTTCTCTCTCAAAAAGTGAAACTTGATAGATATATGCTTGGTCTTAGAATGTAGCACCGGATTCTTATAAATAGTCTCATCATACACAACTCTAATATCCTTAGACATTTTCTTCATCCAAAGTACTTGAGTATAATTATTAGCAGTAGCAATGTATTATGCCTCTGCATTAGATAAAGAAATAGCATTTTTCTTTTTGCTTAACCATGAAATAAGCTTCTTTCCCAAGAAAAATGCTCCACCACTAGTACTTTTCCTTTCATTCACATCTCCTACCCAATCAACATTAGTAAAGGAACTCAAAGTAAGATTATCATCTTTAGGATACCATAGGCCAAGATCAACTATCCCCTTCAACTATTTGAAAATCCTCTTCACAACAGTCACATGAGATTCTTTAGGATCAGCTTGAAATCTTGCAACAATACATACAACATTCATGATATCAGGCTTGGTTTGAGTCAAGTAGAGCAATCCACCAATCATTGATATGTATCTAGTCTGATTTTCCTTCGAAGAATCATCATTTGTTGTC
>VDFB02270651.1:512698552-512807622 GCA_007258455.2 Sequoia sempervirens
ATAGGAAGCATGCTAGGGGTGCTGCCCCTAGACCCCACAAGGGGTGCTTCCCCTTGACCCCATCTTGGGGGCATTTCCCCCAAACCCCCATTAAATAATTTGGGGGGAAACCGCACCGATAAAAGTGGGGAAAATTTAACCTCTGAGTCTTATTAGGCTCCATATAACAACAATTTGGACCATAAAATAAGGATCAACTTCTAGGAATATAGGAGGTAAACCTCTAACTCCTTTGGTTGATCTAAACTGTAGGTATAAAAAGAAATTCTAGTATATTTTAAGGATTAAATTATGGTGATGAGATAAATGAAGGGTGAATGATATGGATGTTTGAACTTTTGAGAACTTTGGAGGTATACTAGACTTTAGGATTTTTAGGATTTTTTATTTGGATTTAGATTGATATGGATAATGGACTTGTAGATCCCAAGATGTTAGATGGTATCTTGGGGTAAACTTGTCCAGAGGGGGTGATAATTTAACTAAATGTGTGAGGAAGGATTCATCCACACACCCTTAGCCAAATAAAATGATTTTGATTTTGATTAAAGGATTTACCAAAAGTATAGCATAAATGATTTCTCCAAGGTTCTAAAATTTGTTTGTGATATGGGATCTAATGAATGAGTAACAAATGAAAGTGTTGATTTTGATCCTAGAAAGACTTTGTTTACAAGACCAAGGTATTGAAGAACATGCTATACCTCTAAAACTTTCAACCCTATGTGAGAAATTCAAAACATTGGAAAAGACCAAGATTTTGACAATAATAGAAGGAATACAAGTTTGGATTATTTCTTGAAGCACATTTGTAAAATTTGTAAACCAATCTATCTCTGGTTTCATGAAGTTCCAAAAGGTGTTTCTTGAGAGCCTTTGGACTAAGATGCTTATGATGATTAGTAAACCTTTATTTTGGGATTTTGAATTTTTACGAAATCATGAGAACAAACACATATGTGGGGTCCAATTATCTTTTATCTCGATTAAATGGATTATTTTTACCACATCAACACTTCTTGCTTAACTTTCAAATTGAATGTCTATGTCTTAACTCCTTTTCATTACACAAGATCCATTATATGAAAATCAAAGAATCAAGGCCATAGTTTTCTTAGGTTGACTTTGGAGAGAAAAAATTGAGATATGAGCCCAAATATTTAGAATCCTATAAGGATAAAATCCCTAGGGATAAGCAGTAATAATTGTACTTTTCAAGGATATTTTCTCTTTCCAAAGGGTTTGAAATTTTGATGACTTGTTGAATTTTTGTTTCAAAGTTTAGAGATCCAAGCAATGTATTTGACTGACTCTCAAATTGTACAACCCTAGTTTAGAAATCGCTATACTTGTTGAGTCCCCACTCGAATTTCTCCAAACATTGAGACAAAGTGAACAGTTAGAGATCTGGTGACATTGGCTCCCCCTTTCTCGGCACACACTTCTCGGGACCACCAAATCTCAAAATCCTGAAGATACGAAGACCTTAAGGATTTTTCTGTTTCTACTTTGAATAGTAAAAAAGTGAGGCGACTTCAGAATGACTGTTCTTGCACCAAAAATTATTAAGGATTTTGGTCTTTTAAACAAAGGGTTGTAGTAAGGACATCTGGTTCAAGGTATACTATGATAAAATTCATCAAGAGGTCTCCCAACCCTTAAAACAAGGGCTTTACGTATCATAAAGATACTGGGGGAGGGCTATCATGTATTGCTTGCCGTTGATTGCAAACTTTCCTTGCAATCACAAATTTATATAGTGGTTCAAAAGAGCTTGGCTTTAGCTCATTACCAGTTGTTTCATTCCCTCCTTTTGAAGCGAGGAGACAAGCCATCTAAAGATTAAAAAAAATAGAAGTACATTTGCAGTTCGACTACCTAGATTGCGTAAAGCACTAGGAGGGAACACACATAATGTCTTTCCTTCACACTTGCATGATTGTTCAATTTTAAATCCAAATCAAAATGTGTGGGTGATTTTAGACAACCAATATCAATGGAATTCTTTTGATTCTCAAGATCGCCGACTGGCGCAAGAGAACTGCATACGCATTCAAATGACACAAATTACAAAAAATCACAAAACAATGAAGGCACAAATTCTTTTTAAACCCAAAGTAAAGATGAATTTGTTTTAGAGCACCAAGCCAAATTTGAGTTTGTTTTGTTCAATTTTAGCCCAAAATCAAAGTCTAGTAAGTTCCTAATGTTCAATTTTAGTCCAACTTTGATAAAGCTTGAGTTCTTTGTTAATTTTAAGCCCAAAAAAAAAAAAGTGAGTTGTCCTAAAACAAAAAATGAAGGCAGAAAATGGATGCTTTAAGCTATTACAATAAGCATTAAAAAACACTTTTTTGAAGTTCCAATGCCCACTTTCTTCAACTCAAATCTACTTGTTACTTTTCAATTCTAATGTCTAGGTTCAATGTCACTGATTCTTTATGCACACCTAAAAAGAAATTACTACAACTTCTTTGAGGCCAAGCAAATCAAGCCCCATGGTGGGCACCAAAATGTGGATTTTTTTCCTACACTTTACTCAAAAACAAACAAACATTAGTATTGTTAGTTAAATTAAGCAAGCCAAAACAAGCATCCCTATGAGATATTGAATCATGCTAGATATGCTAAACAAGACACTAAAATACCAAAGAAGTTAAATAAAATCATATGAAAACATGATCAATCCCTATCCCATAGTGGGAGTGGTGCTCCTTTGATGTGGAAAGGATGCTCTTCCCCCTCCCCCTTGATAAGCTTCCAAAATGATGAAAAAAAAGTGATGAAGATGCAAAGAGGAGTGATGAAGTGCAAGATCAATGTGCCTATAGTGAGAATGTTAAGATTGTGGATGGATTTCAAGTAGAAGTGGCTTCTACTTATATGTTAAAGGGTTGAAGAATGGAGAGATGGAAGGAACGTGGGACTAAAGGAGAGCTAATGAGATTGTGACACTCGTCACGAATCTATTGGATGAAGGTGGAGCATATTTTGGGGAATGTGCAAGTAAAGAGGATGGAAGAGAAATAAATGCATATGGTTGACGATTTGAGAGGATGTAAGAAAAATAAATGAGGATGTAAGAGGAGTTAATGCATGTGTAAGAGCTTTTAGAGGTAAATTGAATTAGGAGGTAGTTAGGAGGAATATTCTTAGGAATATGCATTTGTGAGGATAAATAGAGGAATTAGTTAATTAAAAGAATTAATTTTCATGGGCAAGTGGGTTAGTTAATCAGGGGTTAGGTTTGACCAAGGTTGAGTCAAAAGCTAGAGAATAGATAATTAGGATTAGGATTTAATTAATCTAGAATTAATTAACTTGGAGGAATTTAGGGGATTTGACATTTGATTTAAATAATTTGATTTATTAAATCAAATGAGGGGGATTTAGGGATTTGATTGATTTATTTAAATCAACATGATGAATATTGGTGAATTAATCTAATAAATTGCTTTATTTGATTAATAGAAGAATTTGATGATAATTAATTAGAATTAGGTGCATGATGTTGATTAATATTATTTGCATGTCTACAGTAATTTCCATCCAACTTTTTAGATCGTTCCATGTGGTCATCACTCGCTTGCCCACTAAGAAGTAAAAGGTACAAGTGGGCTCCTCACAAGATGGTGGGGAGCAGTCAATATTTACCCACATCACCCGCCATCAACTGTTGATCCTTGCTCCACAAAGTATTCACCATCTCCAAAGTAAGGTGAGTCCCTCCATGAAGCAACAGGTGTCAATCCACCCACTATCCTGTGACATTTCTTTAATATAAAATGAAATCGAACGGGGTGGCAGGGAGCGGCCAAGATGAAGTCACATCACCCAACAACCACTATCAATTTCATTTTAATACTACTCGCAAATCTTTCAAACATATTGGACCTGCCAATGTAGAAGACACGTGGCTTGCACCTAGTAGCCTGTGTGATTATTTTAATGAGGAATAAAATGAGATAGTGAAGCAAGGAATGGTGGATATTTTCTCACGATGATCAACAGTCAACAAAGAATCTAATATCTACACATGCCAAAAATGTTAGTTTTAAGAAGGGGCCATCACTAGGTAGATGACGGTCAGGGACATAACAATTAAGGTTAAAACCTTAGGAAAATATTTAAAAATCAAGCTTATATTGAGAAAATATTTTGAAAGACATCGAACTTGATTAAAATAAGGCAATAATTTTAATATGACCATGGGCATCGACCGGGATCATTAGGATCAAGGGGTTGGTAAAATAATGATCTTGACAACATAAGTCACAACTTGAACAACCAGGAACCTGTTACAATAGGTCAATGATAGGTTAGCACGTTGGAAAGGACACGAGCTTAGGGATTATTTAGGAAGGGTTTCTAGCAACATAAACCCTTAAAATATTGATGAGGAATGGAACCCGAAGCCCCAAGACAAGGGGTAAATCCAAAATTTGTATAATTTTGATATGGAACATGAAAAGAAAATTTAGAGGTTCCATCAATGGCTCCTATTGGGGACACATGCCTCTCACATGCAAGGTGAGATCTAAGAATCTTAGGTTGAAGCAGACTAGACACAAAGAATCAAAACCAAGAACCTGCCCAGACAAGGCAGGAGAACCAAACCAAAACAACTATCATATATACAACATTTACATGATTATATAAAAAGATCCACTTCAAAATTTTAGAAGCCTCCTCTCATATGCAAGTCTTCAATTTGCAAATGAAATTTCACTAGGCTTCAATCACTTGGTGGCCCCAGGCCCCCAAAACTTAGGACAAGTATTCTCCCCTATTAAAAACCTTACTTTTTGTTGTCTATATTAGGCCAAGACTGGGAACATTTCCATGAAATATCCGCCAACTAATCTTTCTTTGGTTGCTACCATCAACCATACTGACCATGTGTCCAAATTTTCTATTATCATGATGAATTTTGCCTTACTAAAAATTGCAATCAAACAATACTTGAAACCCACACTCTTTGTAATATATGATCCCAACCTGAGCATTAGCACACCCTAGCAAAGGCTTATCCAATTGAATTGAGAAATTGAAACATTCATAATCCACTTGATCATTAAGGTCATATGAGTTGACACCAACTTCAATTTTCAAATTGAACAGAAAACCCTCATAAACAATGGGCTTTAGATCTTTATCCAAGAGTATATACCCTGACTTCTTGGATTCATATTGAAATTCCTCTTCTAATGAATCAAAATACATAGGAGGATCATATAAAACCTTAAAATCATCCCCTTGCTTCTATCTCATACCAGGAAAACATTTATCCTATCTACTAAATAAGAAGTGTTCATATGCAAGCATATCTTCAAGTTGATATTTACATTCACCTGAGCACTCTATACCAGGAATATTGTCACATGCTCCAATACCATGGAAAAATGATTTATCTAAATTCATAATAGCCTGGCCTATATTCAACTCAGGGTCATCACTACAAACCTTGTTGTCAATCGCATCCCATGCATCAAAGAATACTTCTAATTTAATCTCAGCAACATATTTTGATTTACTCCTCAAATCATCATCCAACTCAATACAAAATGTTTCAAAGGATGGCTCAAATAACTCAGAATTAATAGAATCAACAACAAGGCATTCTTGTGTACCATCAATTGATAGTTGTGCTAACTCTAATGTGAAAGTTTCATTACAATCTAAAGGCTCCTCATTACAATTTGAACAAGCTTCCTCATCCTTTTCTTCCTCAAAACATTCCTTATTAAGAACAATCATGTCCATTGCTACTACAAAACCAAAAAATTCCATCTTTGTTTCTACATGCAATCAAGGACAACTAGGACCTGATTGTTGCTAGTTAGTACCACAATTTTCATCACTTTTAACATTGAACTCAGGCTTAGGATGTTGAATACAAACATTCTTATCTTCAAACACCTCATCATTCATAGCATTGGCATAGTTAATATTGACATAACTGGATTGCATTCCCAGTATCCTTCACATGGGATTTTTTCTTTGACCTGTAAGGGAAAAACCTCATGAGCATCACAATTATTACATCCCTTGGGAAAAGAAGAGGCTCCTAGGTCATCCTCATAAAAAGCCCCATATTCTTCAAGGAGACAACTAGAATCTTCTCTCTCCTTATGATCATCATCAGAAGGAGATTCATTATCACATGCCATGTACTTAGAATGTTCATTGTGAATGTTCACACTCTCATTTTCAATATTTTGATTAATAATTTGTAACGACACATTAGCAACACTCACAAATGTACTAATGGTATCATTAGATAGATGTTCACTTTCTGAAATATCCTTTTCCATAATTTGGGCTGATCTTTAATCCTTTTCAATAAGGAAACCACCACTCTCATTTTGAGACCTCATTCCTTATATATAATCATACTTAGCTTCCTTGTTAATCCTGACCCAATCCAATATTTGATCAAAATCATGAGGCTTCAATTCTTTTGGTAAGGTACTAAGCCCCGGCTCATAAATTTCACATAATAGGTCAATACATATTGAGTCTTCATTTGGTGATTCTCCCTCATGCTTTTTCATGCTAGATATTCTTCGAACAAAAAGCATCTAATCATCTTTTTTAAAAATTTTGTTAAGGTTCACCTTGAATTTTCCATGATTAATATGTTGTGAGGTTGAACAAGTTAAGGCATCAAAATTATCATCATCTTGACCATTTCTTTCATCCTTATGAATTTCATTTACATGACGTGTTAGGACAACAAACACTTGCAGCCATATATCCCTTCATCATTGAATATGTCATGTTATTTTCAATGTCCATGGAAAATTGATATGCATGATGCAATGTTGTGGGCTCTTTATCTCTTAACAAATAACTCATCTCATTACCAAATGTACCTAGATACACAACCAGACATTTTGCATCACTTGGTCGCATATTTTCAAGAATATTTCTTACTACTTTTACAAATTTGAGGTTAAAAGTAGGGAAAAACTCCTCTTCATTTCTCTGAATTTCCATGAATTTTTTTCTTACCACATTTGAATTAACCCTTTCACCAATTTGTTCTACAAATGTTATCATGAACTCATTCCATGAAGCTATAGAACATACTGATAAATATGAGAACCAGTCTCTAGCATCTTCCTTCAAAGACTAAACAAAAAACTTCATGACAACATCTTCATAATTTACCTCATAATCTCCCATCAAATCCATGAATGCATACAAATGTCTAGAAGTTGACTAACCTCTACCCTATAAATTTTGGTAATTTTTTCTTAACACCATTAGGAATCAAGTTTGGGAAACCTTGAATACCACTAAAGTCCAATGGCCTATATCTCTCAACAAAAAAATCCTTTGATGGCATGATAAAGGTTGCATGCCCTGCATGGTTTTACTTGATATTCCATAATGAGACATAGGGGAACAATACATTTTCTTGTACCCCTATTCAACCCTAAAATATCAACTTCACAGTTGATCATTTACTACCTTACTCCTTAATTTGATCATGATTTTAAAGTACATGGATCAAATACATCTATATCATAGTCCTTTTATCATGTAGATTTCAAAGATAAGCATACATATTCAACCCAATACAAATATATCCAATTATACCTTAGAAGTATGTAAAATTACTACTATAGTTCCCTTTATTTGTGATTAACTCACTTAATAGGGAACAAAATTTTTTCCAGATCATTCAATATGGTTTTCCTACAAATTTATGCTTCTTGAAAACCAAAATAGGGGAAGTACCTGGATGTGTTGTAGCTGCTTTGAATTATGCCTGTGACTGGAAAACTTTGCAGATGTGAAGCTATCATCAGGTTCTTTGCATAGAGTCGCCATCTCCTTCTTCAGAGGAATGAAACTTCAATAATATGGAGTTTCTTTCACAGGTTGATTTCACTCTAAGCCTCCTTGATCAGCAAAGTCACATGTGAATCCTTCATACCTTCTTGTCCTTTCTTCAACAAATTTTCATTCCATTTCACTAGATTTTCTCAAATAATACATTCTAGTTCAAATATTTCAAAGTCACAAACAGGAATTTGTGAAAATATTCATGGAATTTTGGTAGATCCTGATAATATTTACAAGTTTCAAGGGAAACACAACAAATTATTGCAACATTTTAGAGGATTGACTCACTAAAACAAAGCTAAGCTTGAAAAATGTATTCTCTAGCACATATTTGACTCTTTAATAGGACAGTCTGCAACCCAATTTCTAAGTGCATCCTTAATAGAGTCACCATTTTTGTTGGTTATTTTTTTAGAACCAAACTTAATCTTACTGTTTACCTATGAATATGCCAAAATCCAATGATAAGTAAGGAAAAGATTGGAGAACAAAAAAGTAAAGATTTTGAGGCCTTTACTTCTACACTTCAGGCTCTATGAAACCCAAGAGGGTAATCCTAGCAATGTTCACATAATATTCTTGTGCCATTTTTATCAATAATGTACTACAACATACATAGATAATTCTCATATAGAGGCTCAACTAGTAGAACATATCAAAGAAGTTGGTTGCTTCTTAATAATAGTTCACGTTCAGAGCATGAGAATGGTAAAACCGCATATCTTTGTAACCCATTTTAGAGAATTTGATTTAATGAATGGCTAGTTAGAAAATTAATCAACACAATGCAATATGATTACCTCACTTAGACCAATGCCTCATCCTTAGAACGGAGTCAATACTAATACCCACATAATTTGACAACAAGTTTTACACATGACATTACTTAAAGCTTTAAGAATACTGCATTACAGTATTTCAACATTATATCTCAACCATCACTTCTTATTAGCATCCTAGCACCTAATTTAATATAAACCTATAGTTGTATTCAAGCATTTACATCATTTATTTGAATTAACAAGCAAGAATAAAACCATACACCCATTGGAAATTAATAGACAAATAAGATAACCCTTGATTATATTATTCATAGTTTATAAAACCAGTACATAGGAGAGAAAATGGTGTTGAACTTGCACTATTCTATTCTATTTATACCAGTATTACTATCAAAGTTTCATATACATATTAGCAAACTTGAACCTAAGACTTAACACTAAAAATTTCAGTATCCCTTACAACTTTCTATGTGTTCAACTCCAGAATTACCAACCACCCAACAACCCTTGTAACCAGCCCTAAAATCACATTTATAGAGATATGGGAGTGCCAAGCATTAGGTCAAAATTACAATTATAATTACACTTGCATTTGATAGTTAATTTCACTTTAATTTCAGGGATTCCCAAGATAGTTACATTTAATCGTTGCAAAATAGGGGGAAAACCAAAGACAAAACTCCATGAAGTATGTTGAAGATGACCAACCAACCTTCCAAAAGGCATCATTTTTTGTTACAGTAGCACAAAAATCCTTCATCCATGTCGATTAAAGAAGATTTTCCATCAGCACCCAAGGTAAAAACATACATATTAACCAAAAAAGGCATGTTTTTCATCAAAGCAACAAAGTCCAACACCTCTCCTTCACACCAACCAAAAGAGTTTCCATGTCAACATGAAAGACAAAAAAACCATATATTTGTTGAAGAGGACAAGTCCATTGTAGTGGCCATGGTATCATCAAAAACAAAAACAAAACTGAGGCACTACTCTAATTTGTTAGCATCAAAGTATGCCCACCCGCTCTGCATTTGTGTTGAAATTGGAGAAGCTACTACTCCTCCCTCATCAGAATCCTCATGTGGCACCAGAGTGAGTAGGTAATGACCATACTTTGGTTCAATATCTCCTTCATTACCTGAAGGGTTGTCTGAAACCTCTATGGGAGAGTTATGCCTCCCCATATAAGCCTTGTGATATTTATTCTTCTTCTTCACTTCCCTCACAGGCTTATTAGATTCCTTCTTTTTAAACTTGACCAATTCTTCTTAAACAATCCTACTCCTCAAATTATAGGTGCTCTTGAAACTACCCTTCTTATTCTTTCCACAGGCACTCCTCCTGCCCTTTGGTGTTGCAAGAGCTCCTGGTATGCCAAGTTCAGTTTCAGAAACATCATCCTAAGATTTATGCAAACTAAGTATCCTAGACCTTCGAATTGGTTGGGTAGACACATTGGGTTTACTCATTTTTACAAAGAATAGAATAGGAACAAGGAGACTCTTAATTGCAAGCAGACTTTTTACCAATTTATTCTTAAAAATATTTTGCAGAACAAAACACTCAAACCCTCGCAATTCTTATCAACTTAAAAGGAGATTGCAGACTACAAAACCCTCACCACCCAAGGACTTTAGAGCTGAAAAACTAACTTATACATAATTGAAACAAGCAAGTATGAGTACTTACTCACCTAGGAAAAAGATACCTCAATATCTTTGTAACTTCTTACCCCATCTTCTTCACGAACTCAAACTTGATTTCTCAGCTTATGATTCAAACTGTGAAGAAAAATATGGATGTCAACGCTCATTATGTTGAGCAACTTCAGCATGCTTACCATTAATGCTCGAGGAAGGCTTGTGTGAGCAAGCTAACAATTAGTCACTAGATTTTGAATCTCAGTCGTTGATCACATGTCAAGATAAATCAACCGATAATTACAAGCAAGGTAATTAGTTATGAAAAAGATAATTGCATGCATTTGTTGCCTTTGTCTAATAAGAAAAGCCCAAGTGGATAGACATCCACTATGTTTGCACACTTAATCCCTTAGCATTAAATAAAGGCCTGTCGTGTCCAATTTCCCCGCTCGTTCGTGGGAATTAATCCACTTGCAACTCATTTCAATAGGACAGCGAAGGGCAGCCATGATTTAATCTCAAACCATCAACCTATACCCTTCCTTATTTCAATGTCACCTTTATTGGAACCTTCAAATTTTGAAAAAATTTGAAGGTGTCATGTCAAAAATTTTCATACAGCACTCAGAAACTCAGTTGAAAAAGTAGCCCAAAGAGCACATTTTGAAAAATCATAACTTTGAATCTAGTCATTTTCATGCAATTTCATCTTGCAGATGTGTTCATCTATCATATGTGAGTATCTCTGCCAGTTTTCAACTTCATACAATCTGATTTGACAAAGTTTCAAAGCAACAAGTTGAAAGGTTTTTGAGAAAATATGTTGTCAGTACAGTGAAAATTCTATTAAAATGGTCAACTTTGAAGGTAAATATTAAGCAAATGGATGATGATCATGACAAACTGATTGGTGCCTTCAATTCTCTACACCAAATTCTACCTCCATGCCAATTTTCAAGATGTTTGGACGTCATTTGGTATTTTTTCAAAATCAAAATCAAATGAGTTTTACACAATTTGACAGGTGCAATTTTCAGAAAATGCCAAGTTTTGAACATTAACAGTTTTCAATCTTGATGAGCTCGTGCGAAACCAATATGCAGTCACATTACCCTACTACCAATCAACATTCTAGCGAATTTTCTTGGATTTTGAAGATCATTTGATTAGTTTTCCAAAAAATTTGGAAGCCATTTAATTCATTTTGTCATAGTAAAAAAAGATCAAAACTTAGCAAAAGCTATTGAATATCTATTTCATTTTAAGAGGCATTTTGGTATTCTATGGAATAGTTATGAAAGATAAAAGTGTCATGAAGCTCAATTATTAGGGTTTGTGCTCTTGATACACCATTTTGACCATAGGATCATGTGGGAAAGGCAGTATAGGTCAAGTTTTTGAATTCTTGACAAGAATAAGGTTACATTCTACACATACAACACTATTATTTATGATTTTTTCAAGAGGATACTATGGAAGAAAAGGATGAGATTAAGAAATTATGGAATGAAAATGTGAAAAATAATGTTTCTTCTAAACTCATTGTAAGTACCAAGCGTGAAATAGAATCTCAAGACATAATAAATGAGGTAGAGCAACAACAACCTAAGTTGCAAGAAAGTAACAAGGGACATGATTTTCAAGAAGAACCAATGGAAAATGGAATTGAATATCAGAGACTAACAAGAAAAAGTGATGAGCATGAAGAAGAATCAACAGGACTACAGGTACATGAAATTGAAGAAATAGAGTAAGGAATATTCATTTGCTTCTCCCACAGAATCAGGGAAAAAAAATTCAAGGAGATAGGGGATCTCAAGTTAAAGCTAAAGGCTCTCTCAGGTGGAAATGAAGACATGTATAAGTCTTTCAGGGAAATGAGAATCCAACTGACAATTTTGATGCACATTTTAAACAAAAGAAAGGAGATTTTGAATTAAAAGGCCTAGAGGAACTTCGACCACTTTCATCTAAAAAGGAAATGGAAACAAGCTTGACTAATAAACAGATAAAAAACTGCAATAGATTCTACAATTAATAAACACAATTTTGAGGCATTTATCATTAGCTCGAGTTCACAGAGTGAAGAGAAACTAAAGGTTTTGTGGGAACAAGAGTAGCAAGTGCAAAACAGTGGAGGAGTGCGGTTGACACCAAAGGCATACGAAGAGAAATGGTAATCATGAAGAGTTTGCCCAAACATTCCAACAATGTTTGTTTGAAGATAACTTGCGAAAATGAAAAAATAGAATTGCATGTCGATTATTGTGACATTTGCTTGATGTTGCCTAATTCATAGAGAAGCGACTCATTTTATTCAACGTGCTAGAGGGGAATCAATATAAAATGAATGGCATGTCACTGGGTTTCACACCAGCACCTACGAACGTTGTGGAGGCTATCGTAGGAAGTCAATTTTCTTCAAATCATCGAACGGGATGGGCAACCTTGTATAACACATAATGAAATGAAGGCTCTAGCAGATACTATCATTTGGAGGAATTTTGATGATATGTACCATCACAGAAATTGAAAGTGAAAGGAAACCTTTTGCATATCGTTATGAGCAGAGGCTAGTACTGAATTATGCGAACATTACAGTCCACAGTAGAATGGTTGCGAAGGGAACATTATTATACTCACTACGCCTATGATCAACAGACAAATAAACTGAGTTTTCCAAGCTGAATCTGTTCGCAGCTACGTTAAATGCTTGTCAAGAAGACGACATCAGTGGAAAATGCTTGTAAACATTTCGAAGGCCTGCAAGTTGGGATTCATCAAGAAGAGGAAGCTTCTAAGCAATGAAAAGGGTCGAAGGAGCAATGAAAACGTTTTTCATTATTTGTGGAAAAGGCCCCTGACCAAGGTGATAGACATTTCCATCATAAGAAATATCATGAACATGAAAGGGAACGTGATCGAGAGTTGGAGAAGGAGCGCAAGGGTCGTGACAGGAAAAACAGAAGCAAAAACCCTAAATGCCATCGGTAAGACGTATACTGTCAGAGAGAATTTTTAAAGTCATACCAAGTGCATTTGTCACGCCGATGGAAGCCTCATCGGGGAGAAATATTATTATCGGGAGAAGAAAGTTTGAGTCTCTTCGATGGTGCATGGCTGGCTGAAAGTTTGGAGGTGGGGAAAAATAATTAAGATAAATGGTATCGATACAATCTGGGTAAGATTAAAAAAGATTTAAATATTACATTGTTGGAGTAATAAGGCGAATAAAGGTGAAGATAGAGAGGTAAGAGTATTTTTATGAGGTAAAATATTTTAACCAAGATGTGAATTATTTTCACCAAGGGAGTTATAAGGTGGATATTTATTTTTTCCAAAAAAATCATAAAGGGTAAAAAATATAAAGTATGCGCACAAGAAGTTGAATTTTCAACAATGGGATTAAAAGAATGGGTGATTATTTTACCCGAAGAATATATTATTCAATTAGGTGAAAATTTCCAGCAAAGAAGCTTAATGAGTAAATCAAGATTAATTTTCACGGGAAACAAAGGTGATGAAGATTTAAATATTTTAATTTTCCAGAGGAAATTAATCAAAATATAATGAAGAGTTCTAGCCAACAAACAACAAGAGGTCACAACTATTGAAGATTTAATGTATATATATTAGATAAAATCAAATGAAGAAAAAATTAGAAATAGGTGAATAGGAGAAAATATACAGTAGATAATTTTCAATAATGTTTACATTTAGGATACCATGATGCATGTATAAAATTTTGGAGGAATCAATGGAAGTCATCTGATTTTGTGACCTATTTTTGGTGTCAATTGTTTGTTGGATTAATTGAAAATGTTACTAAGTTGTCTCCAAGGTTGATAGTTCTCTATTATTTAAATTGATATATCAAGCATATATTAAGTTTATCAATGCATATTTACTGCATTTGTGTGGTATGATTGGTTGGTTCTTTCAAGCAAAGATTAAATCCTTCAAGTCAGTCACAGTAATTGAGGAATATCATTTGGATCAATAAGAAGAAGTTGGTGATTACATTTTTTGCATGTTTATACAATTTGTAAAAAAATATTAAGATGCCAAACAATTAGAATTTATGCCAAGTAGAAGTCACTCATCTCATACTTTCATTTGACTCTGTTTTACCCAATAATTAACTGGTCTCATATAGTTCATCTCTTTGTTTCATTCATTTTATTTTTACATCTATTAACTAAACCTATTGATCTATACTTTAGGATTACTTATACAATCTATACCAAATTAGGACTTCATCTCTCCACTCTAAACTTCCATAGTGGATAGACTGCTTAGGGAATAAACACACAATTCAAATTTGCTTCATTCACATAGGTTTACCCACCTAGGTCTGGCAGAACCTAAAGAGTAGAAGGTTTAAATTCCTTATTTGGCCTTGTACATTAGCCAAAAATGTTGTGAGAGCTTGGAAACCTCTCATGGTTCAAACCTACATTTTTGAGACCTAACAACCTTCTCGTGTGTACCATTATCTAACAGAATTGATAGTCGTAATCAAAAGAAATCCTCAAATCTTGAACACATGCCAAAAGAAATTAATTTAAAAATGGAACCATTTTAGCCCATACGTTATCTTGACCAAATTTATTAATATTTTTCCCTCACTAATGTCCATCTAACCTTTTAGATCATTCCATGTGGTTTTCACCTGCTCCCCCACTAAGAAGCAAAAGGTACGAGTGGGCTCCTCATGAGATGGTAGGGAGCAGTCAAGATTTACCCACATCACCTGCCATCAACCATCGCTCCTTTCTCCATAAAGAATTCATCGTCTCCAAAGCTAGGTGGGTCCCTCCATGAAGCAATAGGTGTCAATCTACCCACTAGCCCATGACATTTCTTTAATATAAAATGAAATCGAACGGGGTGGTATGGAGTGGCCAAGATGAATCCACATCACCCAATGACCATCATTCATTTCATTTTAATACCACTCATAGATCTTTCAAAGGTACCAATCCCACCAATGTAGAAGACACGTGACTTGTGCCTACTAACCCGTATGATTATTTTAATGAGGAATAAAATGAGATGGGGAAGCAGGGAATAGTGGAGATTTGCTCGCAATGATCAAATGGTCAACAAAGAATCTAATATATGCACATGCCGAAAATGTTAGTTTTAAGAAGGGGCCATCATTAGGCAGTCAATGGTCAGGGACATAACAATTAAGGTTAAAACCTTAGGTGAATATTTAAAACCTGAGCTTAGACTGAGACAAAATATTTTGAAAGACATCAAATGTTTAAAATAAGGCAATAATTTTAATACAACCATGGGCATCGACCAGGATCACTAGGATCAAGGGGTTAGTAAAAGAATGATCTCAGCAACATAAGTCACAACTTGAACAACCAAGAACCTGTTACAACAAGTCAACGTCAACATATTAGAACATTTGCAAGGATGCAGGATTAGGAATTATTTAGGAAGTATTTCTAGCAACATAAACCCTTAAAGTATTGATGAGGAATGAAACCTTATGCCCCAAGAGAAGGGGTAAATTATCCAAATTTTGCATAATTTTGAGATGGAACATGAAAAAAAATTTAGAGGTTCCATCAGTATTCTCTCATTCAATAATGTTTTTCTTAGTAGGAGAAGAAAAACAAGTAGGATTCTCATGGCACTCAATGATTGGATCTTCTAACACTAAAATATCTTCATCACAAATAGGAGAGATATTAGGAGAAGACCAAATTTGATTGTCATGATTGTACCCTATTGTATTCTCTTTCACTAAAGCATTCTCATAGGGGAGATCTATGAATTTTTTCTTAACATGGTTAGAATTGTAAAATACTAACATTGTTTGACCAAGAATGAAAAGTACTTCTAACCATCTACAATGCTTCAAGAATGTAAACAATGTATATCAAAAGATGAAAAGTACTTTTATCCAATTTATACAAAGATTTAAGAATGTAAATGATGTATATCCAAAGATGAAAAGCACCTTTATCAGATTTATGCAAAGCTTTATGAATGTAAACATTGTGTATGAAAAAGTGAAAAGTACTTTTATCCATATTATGAAAAGTTTCATAAATGTAAACATTTTCAGATTTGATGATTTTTGTTACTGAAATTATTTTGGAATGATTCAAAAATGAATACACCAAATGGATGTTTTTGACCTAGATGCATAATACAAAAGTTCCTAAAAATTTCCATACTGATACTATAGGTTACTGGCAAGCCTAGGAAGTACCAAAAATTAGCATAAAACTTAGAAAAGCTAGTTTTTGTAGGCCTCCAAGGACTCATTCGCCTAACTAGGAGTATGTTATGGTTTTTGACAGGTTTAGACAATGCACATAATGCCTAGAAATCAGGAGAAAAGACATGTACTAGGACTAAATAGCCCAAATGAGTGAATGAGTCGTGATTAGGGTTTCTAAACTAGAAAAACAAATTCTGAGTTGATTCTAAGTTTTCTAACTTGTATGTTGACTAGACTATTTGCAATTACCAATTTTTAGTGAAATTGAATGATGTAAGATGCAAAAATCTAACCAATGTGCACTTTTCACTAATGCAATTTTTAGAAGCCCTAAATGCAAATTAACTAATGCAAGTCTAATGAAAAGTTAATGCAAACTAGATATATGACTTATAATGCTCTCCAAATTAGAAATAAAGTTTTCAAAGGTTGGGTTCACCAAAATGATTAAACGGAAAAAGGGTTCCACCTTTTGGGAGATGGAACTTGGATCTACTTCACACTTTAATCATTGGGAAACCAAGTGACTCAATTGAGGAAAGGATATATGATATGTAGGTTTCCTTAGGTGTGATTAAATGCAGGGTTCACCATTAAATGAAGCTTCTAATGAGGAATACAAATATGAATGCACTAAACCTTAGAAACTTAAGAATATGAAATTAGATAACTAATTAGAGAGAAACAAAAAAGTACCTGGAGAAGTAGAGGTGACTAAAAAAGGCCTGAAAACCCTAAAAATTGTTGCTTTTGAGGTGTACTAGGACTCATACGCCAGACTAAGTGATTTAGTCCCAGTATAGGGTTTTTGGGCAGGAATTGCAATCTCTAGGTGATTGATCAAAATCTTCTAAAAACTAGTAAATGGTTCTATTGAGACTCATACACCTAGACTATTGCAAAGTGTCCCACTTTTTCGCAAAGTGTCCTTGGAGAAAAATTTTGAACTAAGACTTTGTGAGCCTCTGAATATGGATTAAATAAGCACTTTCCCAATAGTTTCATGTAAATAATTTGGATATCTTTCTCTAGAACTGAGTTTTCATGAGCCTTGACAACTTCTTATGACAAATTTTCAACTTTTTTGCAATATTGTAACTTTGATACTTTTTAAGGCTTCAAATCCACTTTTTCTTCAACCTATAAACCAACAACATACAAAGAGAGGGAGAAAAAAAAATGTTAGGGAATGGGGGTTTTCCTTGGTCAAACCCTGTTTTGGTAATCAAACCCTAATGAGAAATGAAGCATGAATGAAATGAAACATGAAACATAAGATGAAACAATTGAACTTTGTTTGAAACCTTGTAGATATGCAAAAAAGCATGAAGTGGCCTTAATGGATGTAGATCTTGATCATAATTATTGATGAAAGATAATTCCTTTGAATACTTGAATTGATCTTGAACAATAAATCACAACATTAGCTCAAAACCACATGCATGATCCATCAAGCCTTTGACACAATAATGGATTTTGATTGTTGCAATAATCTTCTTCAAATCTACCTTTGAATGCTCTCTTGATCATAAGTTTTCTATAGTGCTTGAATACTTGAAATCTTAGGTTAAATTGCATGAAATAAGCTTATATTTATACTTGTTTATTCCAAATTTCCTAAAACTACAGCACTACAAGCTAACATAAAATCTAGGAGAATAAAATCTCACCCAGAATTGAATTCAGAATAGGTCCTAGTTAAAGCGAGACTAGGTGTATGAGATCCAGTGTCTTAAACATGAGATACAAACTCCAAGGAATGTCTTTTAATGTGAGATTTGAAATTAGGTCCCAAGAACAAGGTGGGACTCATATGCCCAAGGTGGCGTATGAGTCTCATATCACTAGATATGGAACACACAACCTCAAACATTGAATTATGATTTGTCATTTAATAAATGATGAAATTATCCTTAGAAAAAATACATTTAATAAGGCTTGTGGATGTAAAATAGGACCAATTAGAGCATAAAGAAGCCAAACTAATTAATAAATCCCTAAATTAGTGTGAAAGTGTAAAGATACACCTTACAACACCCTAAATAAGGCACAATTAGGTCCATCTAGTTTAAAGGGGCCCTAAACTTAATGTGAATGTGTAAAAAACATTGCAACACTAAATCAAGGCAACATTAGGCTCATTTTAATATTAATTATCCCCAACTTAAGTGAGGAAAAGGGATAAATTTCCCTACACTATAGTTTTGAAAAACAACAAGATATATTTATGGGTATGTAGCAATATATTGCCCTTAAAGTGCACTCACAAAATAATCAAAGGGCTTGAATTGTTTTGAACATGATGATGTTTGTTTTGGGTTTAAGATATCAAGCAATGTATTTAATGACTCAATGGGTGAGGGTAATATTTGGAAAGTCTTCTTCCATAATACTTACTATTTTAGCTCAGCAAAATCAATCACATTAACATCTAGACAAAAAGGTATGATTTTTCTTAGTAGGCTTACCTCACCCCCAAAGGAATGATGTAATCTAAATCTATAGAGGGGCCAAATAAGCCATATCAAAGAAATGTACCATCTTGATACACCTATCTTTTTACAAGAAAATGAACTCTTAAGCTTTATGCCTCAACTATCTACCGAACATGGCAACTATCTACTGAACATGGTAACTTATGGGAGTGGTGTGCCTCCCATGCACTACCTCAAAGAACGGTTTAGAAAACTTGGTTGGCCTCTAGAAAAAGGTGTGTAATGAAAATTGTGGACACTACAACACATGCATCATACATAAGCCACTAAAGGGTATAGCCATCCTGTACAACCCATTATGTTTGTATGAGGATTTAGGCACACCATGGAATTCCCACCCAAATTTATGCTACTTTCTTTTGATTTCTCATACTTTAATATAGCTCATTGGTAAATGTGATTTTAGGGTTGCTTATGAGTTCTCCATTGTGGGATGTGTCTCATATGTAGGCCCATATCTAATAAAGACAAGAAAATTGTATTTCTCTTCACCCAAGATTGCACGAAGCACAAGGGGAGTGGATACATCGCAAATCCTTGGGTGACTCAAAAAAAATTGTAAACATAGAGTGTTTCTCTTCACCCAAGATCACACGAAGCACAAGGGGAGTACATACACACTAAAAGTCTACATAATCATGGCAAGAAAAGAATACACAAATTCATTTTAGTGAACCAAAAGTAGATGTTATGTTCATTTTAAGCACCAAAATTGAGTGTGAGGTTGTATTGTTCAATTTTAAACCATAATTGCAATGTGAGCATGTTTGGGTTCAATTTCAGCCAACATTGAAAAACTCATAGCATTGTAAGTTTTAAAGCCCAAATTGAAATCTAGTTGTCCTAAAGCATGAAAAAAAGCAACAATGATGGGTTATATCATTCCATGAGTGTTTAAAAACACTTTTACAATTAAATATTTAAATGCTCATTCACTTCAAAATTGCATGCTCCTCCCCAAACCTACAAAATAGTTAACCTTATAGAAAAAAATAAAAAGTTAGTAACTAATCAGAGAGTAGATTAAATGGAATGAGGAAGTCTCGAGATGTGTCAATGCTCCACCAACGCGGTCATCATAGCTAGATAGGTTTGGATCTTTGGCATGTGAGCTATGAAGCCCTAGTCCAATCGCTTCAAGGAAGAAGTTCTCATCATCCCCCAAATAGTAAATTCGAGAAAGAATGTTGGGTTGGTGCTCACAGGACATGAGCAGTTGCATAACCTTCTACATGCACAAAGTGAACAACATCAAATTTGCTAAAAATGATAAAATTTGGAGTCTAAAACCCTAAATCTACAATTGTGCAGCTATTTCACAATAGCGTCACTCTGGAATTTTACAGTTGTGTCACAATTTTATAGTTGTGTCTTTATACACAATTGCATGTTGGCATTCAAACACATCACAATAGCAAAATTACTCATTGCGATCCCATTTTGCAATTGTGTCACAATTTTGAAATTGCATTGCTAGACCTAAATGACACATTGTACTACTATTTCACAATAATGACGATGTCTTGCAATAGTGATCCTAGACCTAATTGAACATTATGTCACAACAATGACAATAGCATCACCAAACATGACAAAAGCGTCACAATATTGTAGCACAATTTTCTAACCAACTTTGACTCCTAATAAATGCGTGAAAAATGCAAAAAAAAGGAAAGTTTTAAAATGTGTACTAGGATTCCTATGTCTATATCTCGTTGGAACTCGTGTACCCTATCCACGAGGTGTTGGAGGAGTGCACGATCAACCATTGTGTTAGTGTATCAAAGAAAAAATGGCAGCAATTCACTAAAGTAGAGTGTGCAAATGAATTGAAAGTGACCCTTCAACCTATAGTTAAGCCTAAAAATTAGGATTTTTTTCCCTAATTAGGGTGGGAAAATGGGGTTTTTAATGTTTTAATCAAATTTTGAGCTATCAAGCCTATTTTGAGGAAAATTTTAGTGTGATGAGCCTATTTTCATGTCCTAAAGCTTATTTTCTATAGCTAAACCTATGTTGAATCCTTGTTGCAATCTCAACCAAAAAATTAAAATTTTTGCATGATATCTCGAGGGGTAGTGTACCAACATAATTCCTTCTATTGGGGCAACAATGGGGCATCTAAACAAATCATGAATTTTTAAATTTTTGATCTAAGTAGCAGTGTTAAATTTAAAAAGTGTCAATCTTTGAACCAATGTAACAAGTACCTCACTTCAAAGAGGGGAAAAATGTAGACACTTGAAATTGTCTTGATCGATATTACACATCTGAATTTGATTATTAACACCATTTTTATCCTAAATCACCTCTTTTTGACCATTTAATTAAATAATCCTAATTGTTTAACTAAATGCATCATTTTTGTCTATTAATCTGATAATCAATTTTATTAAGCTAATTCATCCCCTTTCATGCTAATTTCATCCTGTTTGGTAAAATAATGTGAATTATTTAATTGAACTCCTTAAATCCTCTCATTTGATTAAATAATCTTAATTATTTAATTGAATGTCATTAATCCCTGTTTAATTAAATAAGTTAATTATTTAATTAAAACCCTAAATTTCATCCACCATGCACAACTAAATAATGTTTTAATTGTTTAATTAACTAATTACATTCATCCTCCCACTTGCAAAGGAATATTCCCTTAGAATATTCCTCCACTCCAATTCCCTCCTAAATAGGCATGCTTTGCACATTCCTCCTAAGTTGGTTAGGATTTGTGCTTCTTCAAATTAGTTTGGTCCATTAATTAAAATCATTGATCCTTGTCAACTTATTCTCATCCATGGATTGGAATCCTTGATCCATGTCATCTCCTCCTATTGATTCTCGCCCATTGATTGATCAAATCAATCTTGACCACTAATTCAGCTATTTCTCCTATAAATGGTCCTCATTTCTATGAGAAGAGGATCCAATTTCATTCAGAGAAAGGAATCGTAGTGAATTTTAAAGACTTCTTCATGATAATTTTAGCATTTAGCATCCATTTTAGCTAATATTTGCATCCATTTTAGCTTATCTTTCATCTATTTTCATCAATCTTCATCAATGACATACATTTGAAAGCTTGTTTCAATCTAGGGATTAGGAAAGTGTTGAAATTCCACATCAATGCAACACCAATCCCCAATGGGATGAGGTTTGAGGCATTAGACTATTTTCCATTATGCATTTCTAGTTTGTTTCTTGTTTAATGGCTTTGTTGTTTGATGTTTTCAAGTGTTTCATTTGGAGCTTGACTTAACTGGTTAGATCTTGGTTAAATATGTTAGTTTAGTCATGTTTTTCTTAGGTTATGATCATTCTCACTCATGGAAGCATGCAATTGTAGGAAGGCTCTTGATATTTATCTTGTTGCTTTGGGTTAGAGGATTAATGAAGGGAAATCATCATTTTTTCTTCAACACTCCTTCGCTTATTCAATCTAGAATTTTTCATATCCTCATATTTCAAATTGGTAACCTTCCTTTCGTGTATTTGGGTGTTCCCTTCTCTGTGTCCTCTTTGCCAAGGGGAACTTGGAAAAAGATTCTGATGAATTTTAGGGGCTATGTCAATCACTAGACTTGTTGATGGTTGTCCTTTGTTGGGAGGACTATGCTCTTGAAGGTTGTGGTACAAGAACTTCCTCTTTATAGATGCATGGTTTAGGTTGCTCTTGTTGGATTCATTAGAGAGCTTGATGCACTCTCTAGGTAGTTTTTATGATCTAACAATTTGGATACTAGGAAGTGGAGTTTGCTTAAGTTGGACATTATATGTAGGCCTATTCAACATGGTGTCTTGGGTCTTCAGTAGGTGGTTATTATTAGTTAGGATTTGGATGACAAGATTTATTAGCATTGGTGTACTAGCTAGGATCAATGTTGGGCCAAAATTCTCAAGGCTAAATATCTGAGGGGTATTGCAAATAAGGATATTCCTAGATATGGTTTGGATGGTAATAGGTCTATGATTTGGGAAACTCTCAAAAGGGGTGCTAGCTTGATCAAGAAGGGCCTATTTTGGATTTTTCACAAGGGTAATGATGCTCTCTTTTGGCTTGACTCCTAGGATGGGCATCTCCCTATCCTTATCACCCATCCTCATCTGCAATATTTGGGGTTGCATATTCAGGGTTTTGAATGGTAAAAGGTTAGTGATTTCAAGGTCATAGAATAGTTGGGTCAAGTGGAGGTGCTAAAATGGAAAGTGTGTCACCTATGCCCCTTGGGGGTTCTGAGGAGGACCATGTTTTGTTGTCTAAGATTTTGGAGGAGAGAATCTATGATTCTTTGCAGCAAAGGGATGTCTTGGCTTGGGCTCTAGATCCTAAAGGGGTGTATTCAGTGGTTGTTGGGTATCGTGAATTTGATAGAAGGGAGGATGGGGAGGATGAAGTCCCATGGTGGAAATATGTGTGGAATAAGTTTACATGGCCTAAGTGCAACTTCTTCCTTTGGTTAGTGAATCATAATAGGTGTCTTACTTGGGATAATCTTCTAAAGAGGGGATTTTAGGGGACCTCCATATATTTCCTTTGTGGTAGTAGTGAGGAGTCTTACTCACATCTTTTCTTTCAATGCTCTTTTACCAAATCTATTTGGAACTTATGGTGGGTGGTGTGGAGACACTCTCGTATGCATTCCTTAGCCCTTTTTGAGCTTTGGAGGATGTTGGTGTTTTTTCTAGCTAAACTTTGAAATTCTTTAAAGGGTAGCCAACCCTTATGTTCAAGAATTGCATGAGGTTAGTGGCCAACACAACAAGTAGAGAATTTTGAGGCCTCTATTCCTACACTTTAGGCTTTGTGGGGCCTAGGAGGGTATTCCTTCTTGTTTTCATTTGGTATATCAATTTCTCAAGAACACTTCAACACAAATTCATTCCTTTTGAGAAAAATACACAAAATTCACTAAAGACTTGGTAGGTCTTTGAGCAAATAAATATCTATTTTGCTAGGAATGTGGGCACATTTCAAATTTACATTTCAGAATTGGTAATATTTTAATAATTGTTTCTCTTATTTTGAATCCATGACTAGGTGTATTACTAATTCATTTAGTTGCATGAATTCTTGATAAAAAAGCCAATGCCTCATCAATTGGGTAAATGGAGTCAAATATGAAACAACCAGTAATACATTGATTTATCTAATTCTGATATATATATGGACTATCTCTATAATGCCTTGCAATACAAAGACTTATATTATCCAAAACATCACTTCTTATCAAATCCTTGCAAATTCCCACACACCCATGACTTTTCCCAAGAATTCTAATTAACCCTTTGAGTTAAAGCAAAGAAATAAAGCCATACATAAATTGAACCATTGATGACAAATGAAAATATCTTTGATGATTCATTTATGATTTGTGAAAATGTACAAAAGGAGATTATATGTTTTGAAATTTATATTTGTTTCAATATCAGTAATCTATGTAAAACCATTTAAGACTATTACATATATAACTTATACCCAAGATAATCTCCCAGCAAATTCATCAAGTACTTTGCATTGTCATTTTCTTCTTATACTAAAATCCTACCTAGAATGTATTGTACTCAAATTTTTTATCAGAACCCCTGTACATTGAGCCATGAAATCCCTTTTATAATACAAGGGATCAACAAGCATCCGGCTCAAATTTAATTACATTTCATGATAATTTCAAATTCATTTCATTAGGGTTGATTCCCGAAATGTTATACCTTTAATCATTTCTTCACCACGGGATAAGGAAAAAGGAGAAAAGAGTGTCAATCCATTGGTCAAAGCCACCACATAAGCCTTCCAAAATTTGTTGCACAAATAGGAACATTCACTGATACTAGAAAAAATCAACATTAGCACCAAGAGCACAAAACCACGAACCAGCCACCTTGAAGTATAATCACCATAGCACCCAAACACCAAACACCATTAGAAGAGGACATGGGTGTTACCCAGCCTTGTCAGTAGTCGAGTAAACACCCTCACCTAATCTTAGGATAGAGAGTCAAGTTGGAATAACAATCTCATCATCTAAGTCACTATATAGCACAAGAGAAGTAAGGAATTGACTAGAGCCAAGGCCAACTCCTCCCTCTTCACTTGAAGAACTATCAAAAATTAAGATAGGAGTAGCAGGATTCTTCGAACAAACCCTAGGACCTGTACTAGGTCTCATTAATTATTTCGTAAACATAGGTCCCTTCTCTTTTATCTCGACCGGTTCCTGCGACACAGTCCTATTCCTCAGGGACTAGGTGCTCCTAATAGCAAATTTCTCACATTTCCTACATGTACTTCTCTTTTTCTTTGGAACAATTAGCACCTCAACCAGGAGGAGTTTTTCCTCAAGTATGTATGCAACTAGTTCCTTCATACTCAACCTACTAGACCTCCAGATAGGTGCAATCAAAGTACTCGGCTCACACATTTTTTTAGGATATAATAAAAACCAGAGCCAATTATGTAGAAGAACACAAACCACAACTTCTAGAAAATTCCCATGTATAAGCAATGAAAACACCCATAGATTCTAGTCACAGAAAATAACTAAACCATAATAGCAATGCAAAAAGCATACACACTTACATGCCAGAAGATGCCATTCCACCACCTTTGCAATACCTAAGCTTAAAATTTATGCAATTATCTCTCTAGTACTCACACCAATTAATTATGTGCTATAGTAATTCATGAATGATCTAAAAAATTATAGAGAATCCTCATTAAATAGAGGAATTTAAGGCTAGTCATAATTAATGGCCATCTTGGCTCACTTGCATGAGCAGAAGGATCAATTACTGCATGCTAGATCTCCATCATTGATTATCCTAGATTTAAAACTTGATCAACAAGGCTCATTAAGAATCGCCACTTGCTTTGTTGATCATACTTAGAAATAGTGAGGAGGTGCTTTAAAACTACCACATATATGTTTGCATCCTTAACCAATCATCCTTGAATCATTCACCATCGATTTTTTTGATCATGGGAAGATCCTGACCACATCTCAAAATGTCTTGCCCATTGCCAGTTCACATTCCACTTTGGAACCTCATCAAGCGATGGCTTGGAAGCCAGTGCTAAGACTCCAACCATTGATCTGATCACAGGAAGATCTTAGCCAAAGATCCTTACTTCACTCATCGCAAGTTCCTTCTCTGTCAAGCTACCTCAACTAGAAATAAACCAAACCTACATGATGGGGAGGAATTCCACCCATCGACAGTCATAGGTTCTCCCTCAATGGCTTGAGAAAACTGGTGATAGTGCAAGGGCCAGCGATGGGTTAAGGAATTAATTGCATTATTGTTCATGGGTTGTCTCTTGATGGTAGGATTGAAACATGCAATTGGCGATAAACCTTGAGGGGCTGGTGATGAGTTAAAAGCTTAAACACATCGCTAGTCACTTGTGACCCTCCGATAGTAAGAACACAACACGTGATGGGTGACATGAGTCCGCAGTTTGAAAAGCAATGTATCACTCATCGCAGGATGACTACAAGTAGTTCAAAAAAAATGTGCGATGGGTGATGAATCATTGGTGATGGACTCAAGTGGTGCTTAAAATTACATGGGAAAAATTTCTTAAGAGAGGGCCTTCCTAGGCGTATCGGGTGACCTGAATGATGTGGTTGGTCAAAAAATGATAGCAGGGGCCATAAAATGCCACTTGATCTAAATGATGACCTGATGCAGCTAGTCAATGAGAAAATATAATCCAATAAATGGATTAAGAGTATAAATGAATAGAGTGATAAAACCCTAAACCTTAATAATAATGAGGAAGAAGAGGTCATAGGCTTGAACATAGAACCAGTGGAACAATGAAATTTTAGGGTTCCACCAGTGGCTCTGACTGGGGATGTATGCCTTTTGCAGGCATAGCAAGAATCCAAATCTCTAATTGAAGCAGACCAGCAGAAAGAATGATTGTGGTTATAGGGATATAGAATGTAACCTTCTTTTCCCATCCTAGAAATAATTTTTCCTTAGTCAAATACCTTATTCTACTTTGATATCAAAGGATCAACATTTGTATTGTGCACTTATGATCAACTAGTACCACCATGACTAACATCATCCACTCCACTTACCATGAAACTATTTTTCTCATCATCCTATTACATCATGGGCTCATTTAAGTGAGTTAAGAAGATGAAACTTTCATATTCCACTTGATCATATATTGTAACATCACACTCCAATTGTTCATCAAATTGAAGACCTTCAAAAACACTCTGTTGTATGCCATGCCCAATTTCTCCCAAAGTATTTAAGGAAAGAAATACAAATATAGGGGAATCTTCATTCATCCCTACCCAAGTGTCCACTTCATTAGATGGAAGCAACTCCATGATAAGATCCATAAGATGTGGAGCTTCTACAAAAAATTCAAGTGCACATTTGTACTGATTAACATCATGCTTAATGCCATTTGTACCCCTAGGTTCCCCTTCACATGAATCAAAAACTCCTGCAACATTTACATAATTTGAAAGTTCAGTGCAATGATTCTCATAAAAACCAACACCATATTTAGTGTTGTCATCATGTATTATAACATTTTCATCTTCGAGGTCTTGTCCATGTGAATAACCATCACTTTCAATTATCAACACTTCTGAATGACACCCCTAATTACTACTTGATACAATCTGCTCATTCACTAGTGAGCATACCATTCCACTAATGCTTATACCATCACATTTCTCGTGTAACTGGGTAAGGTAATTATTAAACCAACATTACCCTTCTCAAGGGAAAAGTTAAAACACTTGATATCAGGCTTACCTACACTCTTTGTTGTCTCAACTATATCATAACCTTCATATTTGAAAGTAATACCTACCAGGCACTCATCAGAGTCTTCAACAAAAAGTGGATTATTCCTACACTAGTAGGAATCATTATTTGTTATCTCACATGTTGATAAGGGCTCATCATATAAGGGATTTTCCCACACCTTCATTGTTGTTATAGAAACCTCTACCTTCCTAGCATGAAAGTCTAAATCTTCCATATCACCATTATATTTGGAATCATCATAATCACTGGAAGAGTATACAGATGAACTCTCCATTCCATCCATATCATCAATGGTTAACCTTTGAGACTCATATTCTAAAGATTTGTTGTCAGATATATCAATAAGCCTTTCAATATATTCAATAGGTGAAGGTGTCAATTCAAAATCCATGTGCTTGTCACAATGTGCATTTTGATCATTCCATAATGGAGCCTTTTTGTCATTCATAAGTGCATTGTTGTCTCCTTCGTATGTAGCTAACAATTCTACCTCTAATTCATAGGCATATTCATCATATTTAGCCTCATAGTCAGTATTAACATACTAAATACACACATTTTTATCTTCAAATTCCTAATCACTCACATATGTAACATGTTCCATTGGTAATAAACTCGAGTTACATTCCAGGCATGCCCTATCTACAATTTTTCCCTTCACTTGTGAACGAGTGACATCATGAGTATTTATATTACTGCATCCTTCATATGAAGGATATGCTTCCAGATCATCTTCAAAAGAGCAGTTACAGTCTTCAAAGAAGAAATCAAAAACCTCAACTTCATCCTGATCTTCATCACAAAGAAAGTCATCACTCTCTAAATCATGTTTAAAATTTTCAATGTGAATGTTTAAGGTTGCATCTTCAAGGTCAAGATCACTGGTTTGTGATGTAATATCAGCAACATATGCATTATCTTTACTAGTCACAACATAATATGGAGCAACAGCTTGTATTTCCTTTACTTCCCCTCCTCCTGAGATATCATCAGAAAAGAATTCATACAAATTTACTTTTTTATCATCCCATGTATTTTTTTCTTCATCATTATTATGTTGCTCTATGCTGTAATCTTTTTCGAGAAAGAAAATGTTGCCTCTACCTTAGGAATCAATATTTTGTACATATTCACATTTAATAGATTCCATAACCTTTATCCAATTAGGTACTTGATCAAAGTTGTGAGGCTTCAATCCTTCATGCAAAGCATTCAACCCAGATTCATAAATTTCACAAAATAAATCAATGAACTCAGAATCTTTAGGTCTAAAAGTTATAGGGACCTCTATTAGAGCATCCAAAAACCTCAAAAATAATTCATGTAATGGTTCTCCTTTAAACCTTTACATTCTATACAAATTTTCAATAGAAGACTTTTGATCAGCATTGCTCAAACTGTGTTCACTCTTGGCCTAGGGTTTATTATGATCTACATATTGTAATGATAGAGAAATCAAAACATTAGAATCATTATCACCTTGACAAGTAGCTCTATTATCTTATCCATGAGTTCTATTTGCATGAGGTATGTTAGGATTACCAACACTCACATTGTAATGTCCCCTTTCCGAGCCTGACATTTCCAGTGACCGTTAGCCTTTCCTTGGGAACCCGAAGGCTAGTCAGAAGTTGAAATTAGGGTTTCCTAATTTTGAGGAGGTCATTGTTCAGAGATGGTGGATTAAATGGCGGATTCCTTCTGGGTTTTCAGAGGGCTTCGCAGTGGTATGATCATCTCGGCATTCAAAGCACTTTTTGGAATTTACTATTTTTAGTAAATTCTATTTTTGGCAGCTTTCCAGATGAGCTCAGGTTGGTTGACTTCTGGCTTCAGAATGATCAGTTGAATTCTTCAGTATTGGCTTCAGGGCACTGTCGGAGAAATAAGTTAAGTCATTTAAATTAAAAAGTCACGTTTTAATTATTATAATTTAACATTGACCCTTGGCTTAGAATTAATGACTTAATGTTGTGTTTAAAAGTGGGCCCTTGAGGGTGGCGCCATCATTAAGAGATGAATTGATTATTCCCTAAGTCAAAGTAAGGGTATGAGGGGCGCATATTTCAAGAATGATATTTAATTAAAATAGTTGTCTAGTTTTTGTAACCAAGCTCGAGCTACAATGAGTTCACCAACAGACTCATTGAGAGGTTCGAGAAGAAGGACCCAGAAGTGCATTTTAGGGAGTTGGCACAGTTGAGACAATATGGCACTGTGGATACCTACATAGCTGAGTTTCAAAGACTTTCAGTTATGGTCACTGGAATCACAGAGAGAAGATTAGTAATCCTATTCACTGAAGGATTGATGGAGCTAATCAAGGGTTGGATCAAAGCTTTTGATCCACCGTCCCTACAAGAAGCAATGAAAAAAGCTAGAAACATGGAGTGGGCTGCTCCCAAAGCAAATTTCCATTCCAAACCAGCTTTTCACAAAGGGGATAGAGGGAAAAAGTTTCATCAGAAGCCTCACCATAAGGAGTTTAAACCACAGAAACCTCATGGCTCAAGATTGGATCCAGAGACTATCAATGAACTCCGAAGGAATGGGTTGTGTTTCCATTGTTGGGAAAAATGGTCCCAAGATCATGCGTGCCCAAAGGGTGCTAAAATTCATCAAATTGATTTCTATACAGCTGATGAAAGCAATTCTGATTTTTTTGATCAGCAAGCTGATTTTGAGGACAGCGATGAAGAAAATACTCTAGAAGAGTCTGAAGGTGAAAAATAAAGTGGTGGTACATTGGCTCAACTTTCGAGCTTCCAAAAGAATGAGTCCTTTAAAGTTCGTGGGATGATCAAAGGGTGACGTATTGTTGCTTTAATTGACACTGGTGCAACACATAACTTCATAGACAAAGTTGTGGTGGCAAAGAAAGGATTGCAAACAGAAGACTTTGAAGGGTTCAGAGTTATGGTTGCGGATGGGTTTCACATCTCATGCACCAAGAGGATTCCGAACATGTCAATGCAATTGGGAAATTACGAAGTCAAGGATGACTTCTATGTGGTCAATATTGGAGATACGGATGCTGTCCTTGGTATTCAATGGCTGCGATCTCTTGGAGAGATCTCTCTAAATCTACAAACTATGGAGTTGAAGTTTCAATCCGATGGAAAGAAGGTGGTGTTGAGAGGAATGTCGAATGGTGGCCCTCGGATTGTATCGTTCAAGAGGATGGCGAAGTTGATGTGTCATGATCAAGTGGAGTGGGCTGCGGAGTGCATGATTCTTCCAGCTAGTCCAGCTAAAACGAAAATAGAGCATCCTCCAGATATTTAGTCTTTACTCACCAAAAAGAGTAAAGTGTTTGCTGATTTACCTCCTGGACCTCCTCCTGATCGAGGTTCAGAACACATCATAGAGCTCAAGGAAGGAGCTAAACTGGTGATCACAACTCCATATCGGTATCCGAAGAGGCAAAAGGATGAGATCGAGAAGAATATCCGAGAAATTTTGGAGATGGGTTTCATACGCCCAAGCAAGAGCCCCTTTGCATCTGCAGTGGTTCTTGTGAAAAAGAAGGATGGTACCATGCACATGTGCGTGGACTATCGTGCTTTGAACCAAAGCACCATCAAGAATAGATACCCCATTCCCAAAATAGATGAGCTCATTGATGAGCTACATGGGGCTAAGTTCTTTTCAAAGATTGATCTGAGGTCGGGTTACCATCAGATACGAATGAGGGGGTCAGATGTGGAAAAAATAGCTTTCAGATGTCACTATGGCCATTTTGAATTCTTAGTCATGCCATTTGGGTTGACTAATGCTCCGGAAACCTTTCAGTCTTGCATGAACCGTGTCTTCCAGAATCAGTTACGAAGGTTTGTGCTGATATTTTTTGATGACATTCTGATCTACAGCAAGACTTGGGAGGATCACCTCAAGCACTTGGAAGAAGTGCTTAGTATCATGGAATCTGAGAGCTTATTTGCTAAAGCTTCCAAATGTGAATTTGGAATGGTGGAGTTACTGTACCTTGGCCACATAATCAGTGCTGAGGGAGTAAAGGTGGATCCGGAAAAAATCAAAGCAGTAGTTGATTGGCCACCTCCTGAGAGCTTGACTCAGTTAAAAGGTTTTTTGGGTCTGTGTGGTTTTTATCAGAGATTCGTAAAGGGGTATTCACAAAATGCTGCTCCCCTTACTGATCTCACCAAAAAGGGAGCCTTTGCTTGGTTAGAAAAGGCTCAAATTGTCTTTGATAAATTCAAGAAGATCATGAGCTCGTGCCCAGTCTTGGCTATTCCGGATTTCTCCAAGCCATTCGAGCTGCAATGTGATGCATCAGGTGAAGGAGTGGGGGCTGTCCTGATGCAAGACAAACACCCTATCGTGTTTGAGAGTAGAAAATTGAGGGGTGTGGAAAGATCCTATTCAATTTATGACAAAGAAATGCTTGCCATTATGCATGCATTAGCCAAGTTCAGGCAGTACTTGGTGGGAAACAAGTTCGTGGTTAAAACAGACCACAATAGCCTCAAGCATTTTATGCACCAGAAGGATTTAAATGAGAGGCAACAGAAATGGGTGAGTAAGCTTCAAGCTTACGACTTTGACATTGAATATGTCAAAGGGAAAAATAATGTCGTGGCCGATGCTCTCTCCAGAAGGCCTCATCTTAGCTCATTGTGTGAGCTTACTGCAGATTGGAGAGACATGTTGCTTGCTGATTATGCCAAAATCAGTTTGCAACCAGCATTCTGGAAGGTACTTTCCATGATGAAAAGTACCAGGTGGTTGAGGGATTGATTCAGTATAAGGGAAGAATCTTTCTGGTGGCTGATTCTAAGCTCAAGAAGAAGATTCTTTTGAATTTTCATGACATTCCAGTTGCTGGTCACCAAGGTTTTTTCAAGACCTATAGGCAGATCCGAGAAAAGTTTTCTTTGAAAGGTTTGAAGAGAGAGGTTCAACGCTACATTCAGGAATGTCCTGTTTGTCAAGCAAATAAAAATGAGCATACTTTGCCAGCCGGTTTGCTGCAACCACTTCCAATTCCCAATCAAAAATGGGAAAGCATTTCAATGGATTTCATCACTGGGTTGCCCAAGGCCCAAGGGAAGGATTGCATTTACATGGTAGTTGACAGATTAACCAAGTTTGCTCATTTCTTTGCCATTACCAGCACTTTTTCTACAGCCCAAGTTGCAGATTTGTTTTTTTGAGAAGTGTTTAGGCTTCATGGGTTGCCAAAGAATATTGTAAGTGATAGGGACAGCAAGTTCCTAAGTACATTTTGGAAAGAAGTTTTCAGAATGAGTGGTACTGTGCTCACTCCAAGCATGAGTTATCACCCCCAAACTGATGGGCAGACAGAAGTGGTGAACAAGTGGTTGGAAGGCTACTTGAGAAATTATGTGTCAGAACAGCAAAAAGCTTGGGTTAAGTGGCTGCATATAGGTGAGTACTGCTACAACTCTACTTTTCAAATGTCAATCAAAATGTCTCCTTTCTTGGCACTTTATGGGTATGAAGCACCCAGCTTTGCAGATTTGGTGTTTGGTGACAGCAAAGCACCTTTAGCCAAGGATTTGTTGCAGCATAGTCAAGACATAATGAGATCCTTGAAGGATAATTTGCAGATTGCACAAAATCAGCAGAAGTTGTATGCTGATCAGAGGCGGGTAGAGCGTTCTTTTGAGGTTGGGGATATGGTCTATCTCCGTTTACAACCTTATAGACAGTCTACTCTCAAGAAGAGTGGAGCTGAGAAGCTCAAACCTCGCTTCTATGGGCCATTTAGGGTCATTAGAAAGGTTGGGGCTGTAGCTTATGAATTAGAGCTACCTTCAGATAGCAGAGTGCATAACGTCTTCCACGTGTCTCGCCTCAAGAAGGCACTTGGACACAATGTGGTTGCTTCTTCACAGTTGCCACCGTTGGATGAAGAAGGACAGTTGGTTCTAGTTCCCGAGGAGATACTTGATGTCAGAGAACGTTCCTTGAGGAATAGAACTATCAGAGAATGTTTGGTAAAGTGGAAGAACCTGCCTATGGAGGATGCAACGTGGGAAAGTGATGACATATTGTAGCATCCTAGTTTGCAATTGCTTGAGGACAAGCAATCTTGGGGAGGGCGGACTGTAATGTCCCCTTTCCAAGCCTGACATTTCCAGTGACCATTAGCCTTTCCTTGGGAACCCGAAGGCTAGTCGGAAGTTGAAATTAGGGTTTCCTAATTTTGAGGAGGTCATTGTTCAGAGATGGTGGATTAAATGGCGGATTCCTTCTGGGTTTTCAGAGGGCTTCGCAGTGGTATGATCATCTCGGCATTCAGAGTACTTTTTGGAATTTACTATTTTTAGTAAATTCTATTTTTGGCAGCTTTCCAGATGAGCTCAGGTTGGTTGACTTCCAGCTTCAGAATGATCAGTTGACTTCTTCAGTATTGGCTTCAGGGCACTGTTGGAGAAATAAGTTAAGTCATTTAAATTAAAAAGTCACATTTTAATTATTATAATTTAACGTTGACCCTTGGCTTAGAATTAATGACTTAATGTTGTGTTTAAAAGTGGGCCCTTGAGGGTGGCGCCATCATTAAGAGATGAATTGATTATTCCCTAAGTCAAAGTAAGGGTATGAGGGGTGCATATTTCAAGAATGATATTTAATTAAAATGTCAAACTAAAGCCTTGAAGGAAAAGTACGCCCATCCTTGAAGGGATTGGGTTTTGACCTAAAAGCTCATTTTAGGGTTTGGTGAAGTCAACGGAAGAATTATAAAAGGGAGTCTTGGTGCATCATTTCTTCATCTTTGGAAAATACACTGTTATGCTGCCGGATTGGCTCTAGAAACACTTCGAGGAATGAAGGCCTCCTAGTACGGGCATCGCTTCGTGTTTGCAAGACAACATCAAGTGGTTATTCTTAGTCTAGTTTGTGAGTTATTGATATTTGTGCATTGTAATCATCATTGTAATCCTTTAGTTTCTGATTCTACATTTTAGAGGTATATTAAAGGTGCATTTAAGTGACAGCAGATTTAATGTTTTGCTCATATCTCGAAAAAGACAAAAAATATAGTTTTGGGTATCGCATCATTAGTTAAGTCTGTAATAGGCGCCAATATTCTCCAGATATTAGAATTTTTAAAGAAGTCTTGAATTTCCTAGAAGAAGTCAAATTTCTGTACTAGGTCGTACCATTGAGATCTACATTGGAATCCGTGTTAATTAAATCTGTAGTGTTTGGTTCAGTTTTAAGAGGCTATCTTGGTCGCCTAGGTCTTCTGAGTGCTTAGCATTTTATGGCATGTCAATTGGATGATTATTGAGCAAGTTGTGAACATTCTTTGGAACTTGTGAACTACTGATTGCACAGTTAAAGTACAGATCTGACAAAAAAAATAGAATACAGAAATCTGCATTTCTGTTTTGTGGTTGGGACACTGTGATTTCTTAAGGATTGTCATTGATTCTTGGTTGAACGTACTATTTGATAAGCATATGATATCTTGACATTGCAGGTAGTCATAATCTTGTAAACTGGCAGTAGTACTGACCAGTGTTTGATATTGCTTTGTCATTTCTTGTAATAATCATTCCTACTTTCAGTTTCAGAGTAAAATAGTGATAACTCCACCCTATGGTCACTACTGTCCATTCTGGATGAGTAAGCACATTTTGGGTGTCGAGAAGTTTCCTCTTTCAGCATTATTTCTTTCAAGCATTGTTTTGTATTCACTCCGTCATATGGTCGCCCCTCACTCCGCATTGGATTGGGTAGCACATACTTGACGTTGAGTTCCTTTCAGCATCTAGAATAGAAGATCCTCTGACCAATGCTCGCCATCATCGGCGCCATTCTGGTTAGAGTTGCTTTCTTGCACGTTTTGGTTTTCTCTGCTAACCTTAACGAGTGCACTGCTTTGTAATCTGTTAATTGAAAAAAATGAAAAAAATTGGCTTGGTATATTTCACACATCCCTATGCCTTTTCATCATTGAATACTTCAAATTGCTCTCAATATCCATGGCACTTTGATATGCCTGATGCAATGTTGTAGGCTCTTTATCCCTTAATAGATAGCTCATCTTAGTATCAAATGCACCAAGGTATATGACCAAACATTCAACATCATTTGGTATGATATTTTTAGGGATATCCCTTATAGCTCTTGTAAATTTGAGATTGAAAGAGGGAACTAATTCATCTTAATTTCTACGAATTTGCATAAAATTTATCCTTACTACACTTGGATTCACTCTCTCACCAAATTATTCCAGAAAATTACCTTAAGTTCATTCCAAGAATATATAGAGGACAATGGTAGAAAAGAGAACTAGTCTCTTGCATCCCCTTTTAAGGACTGAACAAACAATTTCATAATCACATCCTCAAAATCCACTTCATAATCTCCTATTAAATCTCCAAACTCCTACAAATGTTTTCTTACTGACTAAGACTTCTCTCCATTAAACTTTAGTATTTTGTCCCTGATCTTGGATGGTACAATGTTTGGAAAACCACAAATATTACTAAAATTTATGGCCATGTACCTTTCAGTACTAAAATTTCTTTAATGTGACAAAGGTTACTTATCATGTGTTATTTCATTCAGGGTTGTTTCCAGATCTACAACTTGACAAGACATCTTGTACCACCTCGTGCAAAGTTTGTTAGTGTTATCAAAAGGTAACTCAAGTTCCTTTTACATTTAAGAGTCTAAGCCTTTATAAATGTAAATTTTCTAATTCTACTTTGCATAATATTATTCAATAAGTGAAATTCATGAATATTACAAGCTTCTACATCTATTTCAACCTCACTTTAAGATTATTCAAAGATACCATTCATTTCCCCATCTTAGTGTTATTTCACAAAATTGGTAAGAATCTATATCCTATAGTAGACATCCAAATTTGACCACTCCCATATGGTCAAATTCATCTATTATATTCATCAATTTCATATTCCCCATCGATATTAATTAAATAATTTATTTAATTAATATTTTCTCTTTCCTTAAGGTTTTAAAATTATTTAATTTAATAATTAAATACTTTACCTTTTATCCCTTCCTCTCTAAATTAAATAAATATATCAATTTATTTAATTTAGTCATTTAACTTTTTGAATTTAAATCAATTTTAAATTATTATTTTTCTCTCTTCTTGTCACATCCTCCATAATCCTCTTCTAATCTAGACTAATTTAATTAATCTATGATTAAGATATGCACACCTTTAATCATGATTAATGTCACATCCTCTATATTTTGTAACTTGCCTCTAGTTCTCCATTAGTCTTCTTAATCACTTGTTTGCACAACCCTAATCTAATTCTCATGTCATTTTTGGTATGCCTCTAAGTCAACCTTCATAAATGATTTATTTATTTAGCCTAGATAACCTCTTCCCAATGTAAATTAAAAATTCACATTTATTGATCCAATGTTTTCCTCTTCCCCATGAAGGTTGTTGAGAAATTCTAAAATTTCTCATATTTCATGATGAGATAAAAAAATGTCTCATCTATTAGCCAAATAAAATCATGTATTTTTCTTAATTATGAAGTTTATCAAGACTAGATATGATGAGGAAAGTAAGAAATTTTTAGTTGCAGCAGTCAAAGATTCCATCATATCTTGAAAATCACGATCTAGGTTCTTGAATTTTTGGATAGAAATTAGAAGACGAGAAGAAAAAAAAACTCATTAAATTTCATAAAAACCAAATTCATGGTTTGAAAGAAAAATTCACCAGTCCGATGCTCTAGAACTCTATTCTCGTGCTCCGAAAATTCCATATGCTTCGGAATTTGTTCATTCATTTGCTTCTATGCTCTAGAATTTTTAGAACTAAGTATGAAGAAGTTGAACAGTTAAGGGAAAATAGTTAAGAGCATCTAAGGGGCAATTCCAAGCATTAATGAAGGTTATTGGGTTGTGCAAACAAATGGAGCATATCTAGGAGACAATTTTTGGTGGTTCAAATCTTTTTGCAAGCATCTAGGAGTTATTTTATGAGCTTTAATAATACACAAAGGAAATGCATAATTTTTTCACCATTCAAATGTATTTTTGGAGCCTTTTTAGAGGCGACAAAATAGGCATATTTTTTTTGGATGACCAAACAAGATTGACTCAACAAGATGGAGGAAAGACTTATATCTTTTCCCTCAACACATGTTTCTATCTTCTAGCAAGTTGTTGCATAGAAATTAAGGATCATCTTTCAAATTAGTTGAAGACAAGAATTTAATAGATTAATTGTAATCAATAAATCAAATGAGGAAGAGTTTTATAGAATAATAAAGTTTAGTTTATTTTGCAGCAGTAGTGTAATTGTCTGTAGTTTTCATTTCTTAGTTTATTTTCCAGCAATCTTTACATTTTCAATATTTCTCTTTACAAGTTTCCTAGGATAGATTTGATTCCATCAATTACGTTTCCAGTGTTTCTTTTTTACAAGTGTCTTAAGATATATTTTATTTCAGAATTTCATTTACAAACTCTTAGATTTGATTTGATTTTAGCAATTTCTTTCCAACAATTTGTAGAAAAAATGTGTCATGTAAGTGATTTCTTCTCCTTTTTGCATATTGTCATGGACACCACCCTAGATTGATATTTATAATTAAATGGTGAAGAATGTAGCAACACTCATTCTTTTTGGCATCGTTATCGAATAAAGGTGTCATGAGGGAGTTGTTGATTTGGTGACAGTAGATCAAAATAAAAATTAGTTTGGCAATATTTTTAGGTTTATTATTTTAGAAACTCTCCCCCCCCAAACAACAGATCCAAAAGAAAAAAAAAAATTGCATACAAAGGTGACAACTCTTGTGCAATATCCTCAACCAAAGGACCATGATTTCAAGCTCTAGCAAGCAAAATATTATTGTTTGGACACCTTTAAAGTCTAAGGGAGGCTACCTAATCAAATATTTGAAGGACAAGGAGTTGCATCCAATCATGCATGCAACAAAATGTGAGGAAGGATTGAAAAATCTTTCCAATCAACCCATAAATCTACTAGAATCAAAAATTATGGAGAAGACTGTCATTTCAAAAGGAGTAGAAGCATCAAAGTTCAAATATTTAACCATCTTCTTCTCATAGTTTTCATCTTCTTTCAAAAATTTGAATGCATGGATCCATCATTTGAGAAAGAAATGTTAGTTTCCACAGCTAATTAATGGTTATATATAACCTATCTCTACATTAATAAATAGAATAGGATAGAGTAGGTTTCTTTTCTATGGCATAATAATAAAATCCCCATAATAACTTAGAATATCTTGAGAAGCATCTCTAGTGCACTTCCCAGCAAATCTCTAGAACAATTGCAATAAAAGTGAAAGATTGGCTCCAAAAGATCACTATTAGTTGCAAGAGGACCTACAACATTTTAGGTGTAAGGGAGATGATGAGACAAAAAAATGTCTCATTTATTAGCCCAATAAAATCATATATTTTTCTTAATTATGAAGTTTATCAAGACTGGATATGGTGAGAAAAGTAAGAGATTTTTAGTTGTAGCAGTCAAATATTTCATCGTATCTTGAAAATTATGATCTGGGTTCTTGATATTTTTAAATAGAAATTAGAAGACAAAAAGATTAAAAAAAACCCATTAAATTTTACATAAACTCAGTTTGTGGTTTGAAAGAAAACTTCATCAGTCAAATTCTCTGAAATTCTATTCTTGTGCTCCAAAAATTTTAGATGCTTTGGAATTTGTTCATTCATTTGCTTCTATGCTCCAGAATTATCAAAACTAAGTATGAAGAGGTTGAGAAATTAAGGAACAATAGTTGAGAGCATTTAGGGGGCAGTTCCAAGCATTAAGGAAGGTTGTTGGGTTGTGCAAACAAATGGAGCATATTTAGAAGACAATTTTGGGTAGTTTGAACCTTTTTGCAAGCATCTAGAAGTTGTTTTATGAGTTTTAATAATACACAAGGGAAAGGCATGACTTTTTCAACATGCAAATTTATTTTTGGAACTTTTTTAGGGGTTAAAAATAGGCATATTTATTTTAGATGACCAAAGAAGATTGACTCAACAAAATGAAGGAAAGACTTATCTCTTTTCCCTCAACACAAATTCCTATCTTATAGCAAGTTGTTGCACAACAATTAAGGATAATCTTTCAGATTAGTTGAAGACAAGAATTCTATAAATTTATTGTAATCAATAAATCAAATGGAGAAGAGTTTTATAGAATAAAAAAGTTTAGTTTATTTTGTAGCAGTAGTGTAGTTGTCTGTAGTTTTCATTTCTTATTTTATTTTCCAACAATCTTTCCATTTCTAGTTCTTTACATTTCTAGTATTTCCCTTTACAAGTTTCCTAGGATAGATTCGATTCCAGCAATTATATTTCTAGTATTTCCTTTTTACAAGTTTTTTAAGATAGATTTGATTTCAGCATTTCATTTACAAGCTTTTAGATTAGATTTGATTCTAGCAATTTCTTTCCAACAATTTGTAGAAAAAACATGTCATGCAAGTGATTACTTCTCCCTCTTGCATATTGCCATGGACACCACCTTGGATTGATATTTATAATTAAATGATGAGGAATGCAGTGACACTCATCATGTCACATCCCCCACATGGAGATAAGAACTTCCTTTATGAGGACCTTGTATTATCCCCAAGGTACTCCAAATCATGTGAATTAAAAATTCACATTTATTAGTTCAAGGTCTCTCTTCCCCATGATAATTAGTGAGGAATTCCAAATTCCTCATGTATCACATCCTTCACACATGGGGACAAGAACTTTATTTTTGAGTAAATTTTCTCCCAATTCTAAGGTACTTGCAAGTACCTTCACATCGCATGTTCTTTTTCCACCCCATTTCCACATGGCAAGATGTAAAGGCTTGTGAGTCCTCAACTCATTACAACCCTTCATCTTGTCCATGTTGGTTAAATCTTAACCATCCAATTCTCTAGAGACTCTACCCCTAAAATAAAGAATTTTAGTCTCATTTTCATTCATTCACAATATACATAATTTGAAGCATTCATACTCTAGTAATTTTGAAGCACTCTCATCCTCCATTGTTGAATCCTCAAGCTCACTTTGCATACATTTTCACATATTTATCAAAATACCCAAATCCATCATTGCATTCTCCATTGAATCCACATCACTTTGCATATCATTTTAAGTGATTTTCCATCAAGGAGCACACAAATTATCACATCCAAAGGGCCAACCAACAAATCAACTTGAGCAAGGTAACATCTCTTGTTTAATCTTTCTTTTGTTCAAGTTTAACTAGGCTAATCTTGAGGTGTTTTTTGTTGCTCTCTCTTTTGCATTTCTATTATTTTGCATCATTTAGGGTAGGAAAACATGTTGCACACATTTCTAAAACGTTTGATGGGACCCAAAAATGGGTATGATCTTTTTATGTTCTTTGTTGTTTGAAGTTTTGCGAGTTCAGGTTAAACAGAGGTGATTTTGCTACTAGAAGAAGTGATTTTGTAGCAACAGAGGTGATTCTGCCATCGAAACAAGTGAGTTTTCCTTCAACAAAGGCAAGTCTGCACTTGTAGATTTTCCCATCTGTGAAATAGGGGAAAATCTACTCCTTGTTTCTCAAATAGGCAACCCTGCTTCTAACTTGGGAGAGCCTGCTTTCTACAGACAGGTGAGCATGTCTCTGAAACAAATGATTCTACCACTAACAAAGGTGATTATATTGTCAAAATAGGCGATTTTGCTACTAACAAGGGCAATTCTGCTTCAAACAGAGGCGATTCTGAGGTAAAATAGTGACTTAAAGTTTCATTTTCAGGGTTAGTTTCTTATCATTTTCACGTACTGACCTCCTAACATGTTTGTTGGTGAGTGTGTCTATTTTTTGCTAATGTTTGTGTAGTTGTTTCTTACTTGTCCAAGGCCGAATGTTCAAACTACTAATAGTTTATTGTAAAACGATCAGTCCCAGAATAGTTAGTTTAGTTTGCTTGTTATTTTTTATGCTAGTTAGGCACACATAGAACTAATCAGAGGGTCAAATATATTTGCTTGTCATGCATGTTAACTAGGTTGTTGATGTATCCAATCCCCCTGCACCATTTGGCGATCTTGGGTGATGAGAAATCGCAGTCCACTTTGATGAGCCTATTTTTTGGTCCAATTTTGGGTAGACTCTATGGTTTATTTGTTGGCAGTTGTCATGAACTTTGATGTTAAATGTTGATATTTTCATAATGTTTCTCTTAAACCATATACATTGGGCTTAATCCTATCTCTGCAAGTTTTAATGACATTGGAATATTATGTGGATTGTCTATATTGATTTTGCATGTGGTTAATAAATATTTCTAAAGGTGGTTATAGATGTGCAGTTATTGTGAGTACTGACATTGCCATGTAGATTTAATTCAAGGATGCTAAGTTGAGGAAGACACCGCCAATTGGGCATGCACCATAACTTCTAGCAAAGGAATTGCTCAAGGTCAAAGGAGGTTGACAAGAAAATATTCTTCATGCAACTAAATGTAACCACGTTGTGTAGTGAACTTTAATGATTGAGTAGATGCAGGTGTTACTGTTGTGCTAAATCTGCATTTAGACTTGCATGTCTAACTAGATTCCATGCGTGTGTAACCGTCATCGCTCCACTTTCCCTATTTTCCCTAAATGGAATCCTCTCAGTCGTGGAGTTGATGATAGTATAAATAAATATTTGATGCTCCTTCCTTAGGAGGTTGCATGATTTGATATTGTGCTTGCACTCTCAAGTTTTTAGTAATACAGATACATTACTCTTTTGTACTCATGATTTAGATTGAATAAAATAAGGTTCTAAATTCAAGCATCTGAGTTCTCATTAGTTTAGAGGATACTTATCTAAGGGGGCCCACTTGGTGAGTAATTTTTTAGTTTAGTATTACTTATTGTTTGGTAATTAGTTAAAAATCTAGCACCAACTATTCTTGCAGCCACTAGAATTTTATTATGTGATTGTTCCTGCAGCCAAAGTAGATAGAGTAGTACCTTGTTTGTTGCTTAGACTTTCATTACTATTCTACATTTTAGTTTGAAGCAGTTGTTGATTGATGATTGGCATTTATGGTATTTCCTTCTAAACAATTTACTTTCAATATTGTGAGTTCCTTAGTTGTAAAATGAAATGGTTACTTTGAGTTCCTAGTGCACATACTGTGCTGACCCATTTCAAGTTCATGTCCCTAGGTTGACAAGTTAAATGCCCCTTTATGATGATTGAAATGGTTATTTAGGTTAGATTTCCAATCTCTGAATCATGGTTGTAAGGGATTAGTTATTAAATCATTGTAGGAGGCTAACATTTTTAGCGCCGTTGTCAGGGATGGTGTCAAACTAGGGAGTCTTTTGGATTCATTGGTAGTTTTTCTTACTGTAATGTTTTTAGATGTTGTTCTTAGTATATCCTCATTTAGGAAGTAATGACCCCGTTTATTCTTTACCAATTCTTTGTGTGAGCTGACTAATAGTAAGTAATATCGCATGCATAGAGGAAGGAGAAGGGATGCTTATGGAAGATTCCTTCCTAACAATCCTAGTTCATTCCAGCTAATTGAATATCAGAACCCACCAAGAGAAGAAGAAGAAGAAGATCCACACCCATTTGTTGATGCATTTCCTTATCTGACTAGCTCTAAAGTCTCCTCTAAAGACCAAAATTAGCTTGATAACCCCTTTGCTTTGGAACTACATTAAGCAGGCATAGGTGATGCAAACAGGAATAGACCTAACCAACCAGCTTTTCCTTTCCCCATTACCAATCAAAATGAAGTTGAAAATATCAAAAAATATCCTTGCTTCAGCACTCCCCAAGTTTTATGGGCTTGTCACAGAAGATCCTAATACCTTTTTATTTGATTTTGACATACTATGCAGGAGTTATGATTATACTATTGATTCTCATAGGCTTAAGCTATTCCCTACCACTTTGAAAGAGGCTACATTAAGATGGTTCATGAGCTTAGGCAGAGATACTTTGGAAACTTGGGAAGACATGAAAACAAAATTCCTTGAGAAATACAAGAAATATTACAAAGGCAGTGACATGAGAGGAGGTGACATTTTCATAATGCAACAAAAGGAAGATGAGAGTCTGGAAGATTACATTGCAAGGTTTCTATTTCGCCTACAAAAAACTCCACACTATACACTCAATGAAGACTCACAAATTATTATTTTTCCTAAGAGGAATCAATGATAGTTGGATTGATGCCTTGGACCTCATGGGAGGAGGAGATGTCTCCCAAGTTCCTTGGGATGATATCAAGAAAATATGCCAGAACTATTCTAGGGAATCTTCCAAGAAGGGGAGAGCTTATCAATCTTCCATGGGTAATTCAACTACCAATGGAGTTTCAAGAGTGGAGATTACTCATTTGTTGGAAGACTTCAAGCAAGACATTATTATAGGAGTTGATGGTGACTCCTCAACACCCCCAAGATCAGTTGCAACCAAAACCACTTCCACAAGAGAGAGAATGGCAAGAAAGCTTGCTTCACAATGCAAGATTGATTAATGGTTGAATTGCTTGATATAAGCTTGAATACAAATTTACAAGAGATACCTTGCTTATATGGGCAAGGTTGAGAGATAGGAATGAATATGATGTTGACAAATGTCATGATCCTATGACATGAGACAACCAATAACCTAATCACCTAGGAAATGATGCATCCTATCTAGATAAGATAAGTTCTAGAAAATCCAACTAAGACTTCTAGAAGGAATCTTTTACCTAAGTAAACTTAATCATGTGAATATTTCCCCTAATTACCTAATGAATGAATAAGCTAGGTACAAGACAATTATTCACACCAACACCCCCCCTTAAGTGCAACTTAGGGAGAAGATTATTATGCACACTATGCAAAGACTATGACTATGGGTCCCGGCTACTAGGCCATGTTAGTTACCCATTTACAATGCAAATACAAACAATCTCTCACAAGTGGAGAAAAGGAGAAAACCCAGCGGGACAAAACTCCTCTCCAAAAGAGAGAAAACAAAACAAAACAAACATGATGTATGGAGGACTCAATGATACCCCCCAAGGCCAACATGCATCATGTAAATACAATCAAATACCCCCCCATAAGAGGGAAGTAGAGAGATAAGATATCCCCCCCATGATGAAGAAGCTCCAATGCTTGATGAAGAATGCCTGAAAACAAAAGATGACCCAATGTCTACAAGCAACACATCTTCCCTTAGGAACAAACAATATCATAAGCTGATGATGAAGCCACTCCATGTCCAATTGAAAGGAGGAAGCATGAATGCTCAACATGTATGCCTCTGAAAATAGATGATGATCCTCCAAGCTTGAATGAGCCACAACAGAATCATGGTCAAATTGAACCAAGAAACATGACAAGTCAAGTGAAGGAGGAGACTCATGAATTCCAATCTCCAAAGACAAAGTAGTTGGGATAACATTTGTACTGAAACTGTCATCAAAGAGGAGAGAAATCCCCTCAAGAGTGTCCTCCAAATCTGCAGTATGAGACTCCATGAACAAGCTAGAAATCCCTGTCAAATACTCATCCCACAAAGAAAGATCTGAAAAACTATGATCATCCTGCTGAATAGAAGCATCAATGACTGAAGAAGTAGGAGGTGGAGGAGTAGGAAGCTCAGCACTGGTTTCTAGAATACCAAAGTGTAGTTGACCAAACTTCTCCTCACTATCATGGTTCACACTCAATGGAGTGTGTGATGCAGTCAAAGGAACATTATCATCTTCTGAAGCAAAATGTGAAAAGGAATATACACGAGATGAGTGATCAGACATCCCGATAGCAACAATATCCCTAGTCTCCAAGTCCTGAATGTACACCCTATCTGGAGTGAACTCAACTATTTTACCTTGACCCCCATGAGTAATTTGATAAATAGAAAGGAGATTAGTGGACAAGGAAGGAACACAAAGTACATCATTGAAATTTCCTTCCCCCATATCAATAGAACCCTTCCCACTTACCTTCATATATGTATTGTTACCCATCAATATATGAGGTGAATTACAAGGCTCAAAAGAAGAGAACATATCCATAGAAGATGCCATATGATGAGATGCCCCTAAATCAAGAAGCCATCTATGAGATGCAGGACTTATAGAGGCCAAGAGTGCTTGTCCTTTCATCTTGTGTAGCCCAGAAGTAGATCCTGTGTCCTGTGACTGAGATGATGATGATGGAGCTGCCGATTGAGATGTTGAAGAAGAAGTACCAGACACTGATGAGGGCAGCTTAATGTTATTCTTTTGAAGAAGGTGTGTTAGTTCATCAATCTTCTTATTATAACATCTATACTCATCATGTCCTAATCTTTTACAATATGCACATTTTGACTTCTTCTTTTTAGATGATTCCTCTTTAGAAGAGGATGTGGACTCAGGAGTGCTATGTGAAGGAGAATCTTTACCTTGCTCATTAGACTTGGGTGCCTTGTTCTGCTTCTTACCTATGCCACTTGAATCCTTTGTATCCTTTGCAACAAGAGCATGAGATCTAGAAGACTTCAATGTGCCCATGTGTACCAACTTTGCTTGTTCCCTTGTGAGTTGAGCTGCAAGTTCATCAAGAGAAGGCATTTTGTATGCATTTCCAAGAGCATCCATTGTAGCATAGAAAGTAGAAACAAACACTGAATAATCAGGACCAAGCTTAGCAAGAATAGAAAGTATCAATTGTTCATCCTCTTTAGTTACCCCACAATTAGATAACTACAATCTAAGAGAATTGAGCTTAGAGAAAAAGTCTTGGACATTCTCAAAATCTGAAGGATGAAGACCCATGAGTTCATTCTCCAACTTAAATTTCCTCATCTTATCTGGCTTACCAAAGAGACTCTCTAAAGTATTCCAAGCTTCATTAGGATGAGTGCAAGATGCAACATGATATCTAAGATCTGGAGAAATGGACAACTTCAAAGAACTAAGAGCTTCATCCCTTCTATCAAGCCATTTTCTTTTCTCTTTTGCTCCTGCAGGTTCTGGATCTTGACCAAATGTGATTCGTTGCAACTTTGATTTTAACAATAACAACTCCATTTGAGATTTCCACTCATGATAATTATATGGAGTTAAAAGTACAACTTTAGTCAAATCCATGATACAATGAGATATTACAAAAGAGGAACAACAAATTTCCCTCACAATACAAGAAATCAACCTCTTTGTCCCAACAAGATTTGCACTTTTTTTGCAAATTTACAAGGAATCCCAAACTATCAAATCAGCTACAAACTGAAAATATGAAAATCTGGAAACAAATCTGCAAAAATCACATGAGTAGATATGAAGTACTCCTGAATACCTTCCAAATGCCGCAAATTTGGAGAAAATCAGATATCAGAGCACAAAGATATGAGCTCAGAAGCAGAAAATGATGATCAGGCTTCAACATGGAAAAAGAGGCACAAAACTACAAAATCTCTGCAAAATATCTACACCACTAAAAAATTCAGACTTCCAGCTTTCCGTTGATATTTCGTTTCAAAAAATTTGCCTCTGTTAGCCAAAGTTATGAAAAAATGAAAAAAAGGCCTATACAAAGGCACTTAGGGGCAAAATACACAATCTCAAAGGCTAATTTGGAGCAATTTTATAGCTCCTGGGCCAAAAAACTGGTTATCCATATGACCCCGTCCTAGAAACTTCAAAAAAATAATATATCCCCTTGACTGTCAGCTTTACAGAAATATAATATAAAGCAAAGTGGATTAAATATAATGCATCGGTTTCAATACAATAATTGTCGACCTTTTATGTTTTACAAAGATTTTAATATATATATATATAAACTTTAAGACCTGTGAAATAAAAGAGTACCCGTCTGCACAGTGGACAAGACAACTAACAGAAAAAATAATTGATTTGTACCTACCTTCGATGGAAAGAGGGAATATGCCAATGTGGATGCAAGGATGAGCTGATGCAGACAAAGTCAAAAATTCCTATGTGGATTTTTCGTACCTGGCAGTGGAATGAACAAATGACCGTCGTTGTGAGTAAATAAAGCCTTCGTACCTAGGGATATGACTGGTGAGTACCCATGCTGACTGATGCCAATGAAGTACACAGAGGATGGATTGGGATTTGATAGGCCAAGAAGAAGCAAGAGGAGGCAGAGGAAATGTTGACATAGTATTGCCCCCACTGCAAACAAAAGAAGAAGGACTACAGATGCAAAATGGTAGCTAACTTTGAAAGAAAGCATATTCCACCTGAGTTCAAACCAATCTAGATTGAATAATACCAATTCTACTATGTTGCACAAAGGAAGCCTTGGGCTCCAAGACAAGGTATGCCACCAGATTCACTATTGTTACCCATCAATATATGAGGTGAATTACAAGGCTCAAAAGAAGAGAACATATCCATAGAAGATGCCATATGATGAGATGCCCCTAATTCAAGAAGCCATCTATGAGATGCAGGACTTATAGAGGCCAAGAGTGCTTGTCCTTTCATCTTGTGTAGCCCAGAAGTAGATCCTGTGTCCTGTGACTGAGATGATGATGATGGAGCTGCCGATTGAGATGTTGAAGAAGAAGTACCAGACACTGATGAGAGCAGCTTAATGTTATTCTTTTGAAGAAGGTGTGTTAGTTCATCAATCTTCTTATTATAACATCTATACTCATCATGTCCTAATCTTTTACAATATGCACATTTTTACTTCTTCTTTTTAGATGATTCCTCTTTAGAAGAGGATGTGGACTCAGGAGTGCTATGTGAAGGAGAATATTTACCTTGCTCATTAGACTTGGGTGCCTTGTTCTGCTTCTTACCTATGCCACTTGAATCCTTTGTATCCTTTGCAACAAGAGCATGAGATCTAGAAGACTTCAATGTGCCCATGTGTACCAACTTTGCTTGTTCCCTTCTGAGTTGAGCTGCAAGTTCATCAAGAGAAGGCATTTTGTATGCATTTCCAAGAGCATCCACTATAGCATAGAACGTAGAAACAAACACTGAATAATCAGGACCAAGCTTAGCAAGAATAGAAAGTATCAACTGTTCATCCTCTTTAGTTACCCCACAATTAGATAACTACAATCTAAGAGAATTGAGCTTAGAGAAAAAGTCTTGGACATTCTCAAAATCTGAAGGATGAAGACCCATGAGTTCATTCTCCAACTTAAATTTCCTCATCTTATCTGGCTTACCAAAGAGACTATCTAAAGTATTCCAAGCTTCATTAGGATGAGTGCAAGATGCAACATGATATCTAAGATCTGGAGAAATGGACAACTTCAAAGAACCAAGAGCTTCATCCCTTCTATCAAGCCATTTTCTTTTCTCTTTTGCTCCTGCAGGTTCTAGATCTTGAGCAAATGTGATTCGTTGCAACTTTGATTTTAACAATAACAAATCCATTTCAGATTTCCACTCATGATAATTATATGGAGTTAAAAGTACAACTTTAGTCAAATCCATGATACAATGAGATATTACAAAAGAGGAACAACAAATTTCCCTCACAATACAAGAAATCAACCTCTTTGTCCCAACAAGATTTGCACTTTTTTTGCAAATTTACAAGGAATCCCAAACTATCAAATCAGCTACAAACTGAAAATATGAAAATCTGGAAACAAATCTGCAAAAAGCGCATGAGTAGATATGAAGTACTCCTGAATACCTTCCAAATGCCGCAAATTTGGAGAAAATCAGAGATCAGAGCACAAAGATATGAGCTCGAAAGCAGAAAACGATGATCAGGCTTCAACATGGAAAAAGAGGCACAAAACTACAAAATCTCTGCAAAATATCTACACCACTAAAAAATTTAGACTTCCAGCTTTCCGTTGATATTTTGTTTCAAAAAATTCGCCTCTGTTAGCCAATGTTATGAAAAAATGAAAAAAAGGCCTATACAAAGGCACTTAGAGCAAAATACAGAATCTCAAAGGCTAATTTGGAGCAATTTTATAGCTCCTGGGCCAAAAAACTCGTTATCCATATGACCCCGTCCTAGAAACTTGAAAAAAATAATATATCCCCTTGACTGTCAACTTTACATAAATATAATATAAAGCAAAGTGGATTAAATATAATGCATCGGTTTCAATACAATAATTGTCGGCCTTTTATGTTTTACAAAGATTTTAATATATATATATAAACTTTAAGACCTGTGAAATAAAAGAGTACCCGTCTGCACAGTGGACAAGACAACTGTACAGAAAAAATAATTGATTTGTACCTACCTTGATGGAAAGAGGGAATATGCCAATATGGATGCAAGGATGAGGTGATGCAGATGAAGTCAAAATTCCTATGTGGAGTTTTCGTACCTGATGGAATGAACAAATGACCGTCGTTGTGAGTAAATAAAGCCTTCGTACCTAGGGATATGACTGGTGAGTACCCATGGTGACTGATGCCAATGAAGTACACAGAGGACGGATGGGGATTTGATAGGCCAAGAAGAAGCAAGAGGAGGCAGAGGAAATGTTGACATAGTATTGCCCCCATTGCAAACAAAAGAAGAAGGACTACAGATGCAAAATTTTAGCTAACTTTGAAAGAAAGCAGATTCCACCTGAGTTCAAACCAATCCAGATTGAATAATACCAATTCTACAATGTTGCACAAAGGAAGCCTTGGGCTCCAAGACAAGGTATGCCACCAGATTCACTATTGTTACCCATCAATATATGAGGTGAATTACAAGGCTCAAAAGAAGAGAACATATCCATAGAAGATGCCATATGATGAGATGCCGATAAATCAAGAAGCCATCTATGAGATGCAGGACTTATTGAGGCCAAGAGTTCTTGTCCTTTCATCTTGTGTAGCCCAGAAGTAGATCTTGTGTCCTGTGACTGAGATGATGATGATGGAGCTTCCGATTGAGATGTTGAAGAAGAAGTACCAGACACTGATGAGGGCAGCTTAATGTTATTCTTTTGAAGAAGGTGTGTTAGTTCATCAATCTTCTTATTATAACATCTATACTCATCATGTCCTAATCTTTTACAATATGCACATTTTGACTTCTTCTTTTTAGATGATTCCTCTTTAGAAGAGGATGTGGACTCGGGAGTGCTATGTGAAGGAGAATCTTTACCTTGCTCATTAGACTTGGGTGCCTTGTTCTGCTTCTTACCTATGCCACTTGAATCCTTTGTATCCTTTGCAACAAGAGCATGAGATCTAGAAGACTTCAATGTGCCCATGTGTACCAACTTTGCTTGTTCCCTTGTGTTTTGAGCTGCAAGTTCATCAAGAGAAGGCATTTTGTATGCATTTCCAAGAGCATCCATTGTAGCACAGAAAGTAGAAACAAACACTGAATAATCAGGACCAAGCTTAGCAAGAATAGAAAGTATCAACTGTTCATCCTCTTTAGTTACCCCACAATTAGATAACTGCAATCTAAGAGAATTGAGCTTAGAGAAAAAGACTTGGACATTCTCAAAATCTAAAGGATGAAGACCCATGAGTTCATTCTCCAACTTAAATTTCCTCATCTTATTTGGCTTACCAAAGAGACTCTCTAAAGTATTCCAAGCTTCATTAGGATGAGTGCAAGATGCAACATGATATCTAAGATCTGGAGAAATGGACAACTTCAAAGAACCAAGAGCTTCATCCCTTCTATCAAGCCATTTTCTTTTCTCTTTTGCTCCTGCAGGTTCTGGATCTTGACCAAATGTGATTCATTGCAACTTTGATTTTAACAATAACAACTCCATTTGAGATTTCCACTCATGATAATTATATGGAGTTAAAAGTACAACTTTAGTCAAATCCATGATACAATGAGATATTACAAAAGAGGAACAACAAATTTCCCTCACAATACAAGAAATCAACCTCTTTGTCCCAACAAGATTTGCACTTTTTTTGCAAATTTACAAGGAATCCCAAACTATCAAATCAGCTACAAACTAAAAATATGAAAATCTAGAAACAAATCTACAAAAAGCGCATGAGTAGATATGAAGTACTCCTGAATACCTTCCAAATGCCGCAAATTTGGAGAAAATCAGATATCAGAGCACAAAGATATGAGCTCAGAAGCAGAAAACGATGATCAGGCTTCAACATGGAAAAAGAGGCACAAAACTACAAAATCTCTGCAAAATATCTACACCACTAAAAAATTTAGACTTCCAGCTTTCCGTTGATATTTTGTTTCAAAAAATTTGCCTCTGTTAGCCAAAGTTATGAAAAAATGAAAAAAATGCCTATACAAAGGCACTTAGGGGCAAAATACACAATCTCAAAGGCTAATTTGGAGCAATTTTATAGCTCTTGGGCCAAAAAACTCGTTATCCATATGACCCCGTCTTAGAAACTTGAAAAAAATAATATATCCCCTTGATTTTCAACTTTACAGAAATATAATATAAAGCAAAGTGGATTAAATATAATGCATCAGTTTCAATACAATAATTGTCGGCCTTTTATGTTTTACAAAGATTTTAATATATATATATAAACTTTAAGACCTGTCAAATAAAAGAGTACCCGTCTGCACAGTGGACAAGACAACTGACAGAAAAATTAATTGATTTGTACCTACCTTCGATGGAAAGAGGGAATATGCCAATGTGGATGCAAGGATGAGCTGATGCAGACGAAGTCAAAAATTCCTATGTGGAGTTTTCGTACCTGCTAGTGGAATGAACAAATGACCGTCGTTGTGAGTAAATAAAGCCTTCGTACCTAGGGATATGACTGGTGAGTACCCATGGTGACCTATGCCAATGAAGTACATAGAGGATGGATTGGGATTTGATAGGCCAAGAAGAAGCAAGAGGAGGCAGAGGAAATGTTGACATAGTATTGCCCCCACTGCAAAACAAAGAAGAAGGACTACAGTTGCAAAATGGTAGCTAACTTTGAAAGAAAGCAGATTCCACCTGAGTTCAAACCAATCTAGATTGAATAATACCAATTCTACTATGTTGCACAAAGGAAGCCTTGGGCTCAAAGACAAGGTATGCCACCAGATTCACTATTGTTACGCATCAATATATGAGGTGAATTACAAGGCTCAAAAGAAGAGAACATATCCATAGAAGATGCCATATAATGAGATGCCCCTAAATCAAGAAGCCATCTATGAGATGCAGGACTTATAGAGGCCAAGAGTGCTTGTCCTTTAATCTTGTGTAGCCCAGAAGTAGATCCTGTGTAGACCAGAAGTAGATCATGTGTCCTGTGACTGAGATGATGATGATGGAGCTGCCGATTGAGATTTTGAAGAAGAAGTACCAGACACTGATGAGGGCAACTTAATTTTATTCTTTTGAAGAAGGTGTGTTAGTTCATCAATCTTCTTATTATAACATCTATACTCATCATGTCCTAATCTTTTACAATATGCACATTTTGACGTCTTCTTTTTAGATGATTCCTCTTTAGAAGAGGATGTGGACTCAGGAGTGCTATGTGAAGGAGAATCTTTACCTTGCTCATTAGACTTGGGTGCCTTGTTCTCCTTCTTACCTATGCCACTTGAATCCTTTGTATCCTTTGCAACAAGAGCATGAGATCTAGAAGACTTCAATATGCCCATGTGTACCAACTTTGCTTGTTCCCTTGTGAGTTGAGCTGCAAGTTCATCAAGAGAAGGCATTTTGTATGCATTTCCAAGAGCATCCACTGTAGCATAGAAAGTAGAAACAAACACTGAATAATCAAGACCAAGCTTAGCAAGAATAGAAAGTATCAACTGTTCATCCTCTTTAGTTACCCCACAATTAGATAACTGCAATCTAAGAGAATTGAGCTTAGAGAAAAAGTCTTGGACATTCTCAAAATCTGAAGGATGAAGACCCATGAGTTCATTCTCCAACTTAAATTTCCTCATCTTATCTGGCTTACCAAAGAGACTCTCTAAAGTATTCCAAGCTTCATTCGGATGAGTGCAAGATGCAACATAATATCTAAGATCTGGAGAAATGGACAACTTCAAAGAACCAAGAGCTTCATCCCTTCTATCAAGCCATTTTCTTTTCTCTTTTGCTCCTGTAGGTTCTGGATCTTGACCAAATGTGATTCGTTGCAACTTTGATTTTAACAATAACAACTCCATTTGAGCTTTCAACTCATGATAATTATATGGAGTTAAAAGTACAACTTTAGTCAAATCCATGATACAATGAGATATTACAAAAGAGGAACAACAAATTTCCCTCACAATACAAGAAATCAACCTCTTTGTCCCAACAAGATTTGCACTTTTTTTGCAAATTTACAAGGAATCCCAAACTATCAAATCAGCTACAAACTGAAAATATGAAAATCTGGAAACAAATCTGCAAAAAGCACATGACTAGATATGAAGTACTCCTGAATACCTTCCAAATGCCGCAAATTTGGAGAAAATCAGAGATCAGAGCACAAAGATATGAGCTCGAAAGTAGAAAATGATGATCAGGCTTCAACATGGAAAAAGAGGCACAAACTACACAATCTCTGCAAAATATCTACACCACTAAAAAATTCAGACTTCCAGCTTTCCGTTGATATTTCGTTTCAAAAAATTTGCCTCTATTAGCCAAAGTTATGAAAAAATGAAAAAAAGGCCTATACAAAGGCACTTAGGGGAAAAATACACAATCTCAAAGGCTAATTTGGAGCAATTTTATAGCTCCTGGGCCGAAAAATTGGTTATCCATATGACCCCGTCCTAGAAACTTTAAAAAAATAATATATCCCCTTGACTGTCAACGTTACATAAATATAATATAAAGCAAAGTGGATTAAATATAATGCATCGGTTTCAATACAATAATTGTCGGCCTTTTATGTTTTACAAAGATTTTAATATATATATAAACTTTAAGACCTGTGAAATAAAAGAGTACCCGTCTGCACAGTGGACAAGACAACTGACAGAAAAAATAATTGATTTGTACCTACCTTCGATGGAAAGAGGGAATATGCCAATGTGGATGCAAGGATGAGCTGATGCAGACGAAGTCAAAAATTCCTATGTGGAGTTTTCGTACCTGCCAGTGGAATGAACAAATGACCGTCGTTGTGAGTAAATAAAGCCTTCGTACCTAGGGATATGACTGGTGAGTACCCATGGTGACTGATGCCAATGAAGTACACAGAGGACGGATGGGGATTTGATAGGCCAAGAAGAAGCAAGAGGAGGCAAAGGAAATGTTGACATAGTATTGCCCCCACTGCAAACAAAAGAAGAAGGACTACAGATGCAAAATGGTAGCTAACTTTGAAGGAAAGCAGATTCCACCTGAGTTCAAACCAATCTAGATTGAATAATACAATTTCTACTATGTTGCACAAAGGAAGCCTTGGGCTCCAAGACAAGGTATGCCACCAGATTCACTATTGTTACCCATCAATATATGAGGTGAATTACAAGGCTGAAAAGAAGAGAACATATCCATAGAAGATTCTATATGATGAGATGCCCCTAAATCAAGAAGCCATCTATGAGATGCAGGACTTATAGAGGCCAAGAGTGCTTGTCCTTTCATCTTGTGTAGCCCAGAAGTAGATCCTGTGTCCAGTGACTGAGATGATAATGATGGAGCTGCCGATTGAGATGTTGAAGAAGAAGTACCAGACACTGATGAGGGCAGCTTAATGTTATTCTTTTGAAGAAGGTGTGTTAGTTCATCAATCTTCTTATTATAACATCTATACTCATCATGTCCTAATCTTTTACAATATGCACATTTTGACTTCTTCTTTTTAGATGATTCCTCTTTAGAAGAGGATGTGGACTCAGGAGTGCTATGTGAAGGAAAATCTTTACCTTGCTCATTAGACTTGGGTGCCTTGTTCTGCTTCTTACCTATGCCACTTGAATCCTTTGTATCCTTTGCAACAAGAGCATGAGATCTAGAAGACTTCAATGTGCCCATGTGTACCAACTTTGCTTGTTCCCTTCTGAGTTGAGCTGCAAGTTCATCAAGAGAAGGCATTTTGTATGCATTTCCAAGAGCATCCACTGTAGCATAGAAAGTAGAAACAAACACTGAATAATCAAGACCAAGCTTAGAAAGAATAGAAAGTATCAACTGTTCATCCTCTTTAGTTACCCCACAATTAGATAACTACAATCTAAGAGAATTGAGCTTAGAGAAAAAGTCTTGGACATTCTCAAAATCTGAAGGATGAAGACCCATGAGTTCATTCTCCAACTTAAATTTCCTCATCTTATCTGGCTTACCAAAGAGACTCTCTAAAGTATTCCAAGCTTCATTAGGATGAGTGCAAGATGCAACATGATATCTAAGATCTGAAGAAATGGACAACTTAGAAGAACCAAGAGCTTCATCCCTTCTATCAATCCATTTTCTTTTTGCTCTTGCAGGTTCTGGATCTTGACCAAATGTGATTCGTTGCAACTTTGATGTTAACAATAACAACTCCATTTGAGATTTCCACTCATGATAATTATATGGAGTTAAAAGTACAACTTTAGTCAAATCCATGATACAATGAGATATTACAAAAGAGGAACAACAAATTTCCCTCACAATACAAGAAATCAACCTCTTTGTCCCAACAAGATTTGCACTTTTTTTGCAAATTTACAAGGAATCCCAAACTATCAAATCAGCTACAAACTGAAAATATGAAAATCTAGAAACAAATCTGCAAAAAGCGCATGAGTAGATATGAAGTACTCCTGAATACCTTCCAAATGCCGCAAATTTGGAGAAAATCAGAGATCAGAGCACAAAGATATGAGCTCGAAAGCAGAAAACGATGATCAGGCTTCAACATGGAAAAAGAGGCACAAAACTACAAAATCTCTGCAAAATATCTACACCACTAAAAAATTCAGACTTCCAGCTTTCCGTTGATATTTCGTTTCAAAAAATTCGCCTCTGTTAGCCAAAGTTATGAAAAAATGAAAAAAAGGCCTATACAAAGGCGCTTAGGGGCAAAATACAGAATCTCAAAGGCTAATTTGGAGCAATTTTATAGCTCCTGGGCCGAAAAACTGGTTATCCATATGACCCCGTCCTAGAAACTTGAAAAAAATAATATATCCCCTTGAATGTCAACTTTACAAAAATATAATATAAAGCAAAGTGGATTAAATATAATGCATCGGTTTCAATACAATAATTGTCGGCCTTTTATATTTTACAAATATTTTAATATATATATATAAACTTTAAGACCTGTGAAATAAAAGAGTACCCGTCTGCACAGTGGACAAGACAACTGATAGAAAAAATAATTGATTTGTACCTACCTTTGATGGAAAGAGGGAATATGCCAATGTAGATGCAAGGATGAGCTGATGCAGACGAAGTCAAAAATTCCTATGTGGAGTTTTCGTACCTGCCAATGCAATGAACAAATGACCGTTGTTTTGAGTAAATAAAGCCTTCGTACCTAGGGATATGACTGGTGAGTACCCATGGTGACTGATGCCAATGAAGTACACAGAGGACGGATGGGGATTTGATAGGCCAAGAAAAAGCAAGAGGAGGCAGAGGAAATGTTGACATAGTATTGCCCCCACTGCAAACAAAAGAAGAAGGACTACAGATGCAAAATGGTAGCTAACTTTGAAAGAAAGCATATTCCACCTGAGTTCAAACCAATCCAGATTGAATAATACCAATTCTACTATGTTGCACAAAGGAAGCCTTGGGCTCCAAGACAAGGTATGCCACCAGATTCACTATTGTTACGCATCAATATATGAGGTGAATTACAATTCTCAAAAGAAGAGAACATATCCATAGAAGATGCCATATGATGAGATGCCCCTAAATCAAGAAGCTGTCTATGAGATGCAGGACTTATAGAGGCCAAGAGTGCTTGTCCTTTCATCTTGTGTAGCCCAGAAGTAGATCCTGTGTCCTGTGACTGAGATGATGATGATGGAGCTGCCGATTGAGATGTTGAAGAAGAAGTACCAGACACTGATGAGGGCAGCTTAATGTTATTCTTTTGAAGAAAGTGTGTTAGCTCATCAATCTTCTTATTATAACATCTATACTCATCATGTCCTAATCTTTTACAATATGCACATTTTGACTTCTTCTTTTTAGATGATTCCTCTTTAGAAGAGGATGTGGACTCAGGAGTGCTATGTGAAGGAGAATCTTTACCTTGCTCATTAGACTTGGGTGCCTTGTTCTGCTTCTTACCTATGCCACTTGAATCCTTTGTATCCTTTGCAACAAGAGCATGAGATCTAGAAGACTTCAATGTGCCCATGTGTACCAACTTTGCTTGTTCCCTTGTGAGTTGAGCTGCAAGTTCATCAAGAGAAGGCATTTTGTATGCATTTCCAAGAGCATCCATTGTAGCATAGAAAGTAGAAACAAACACTGAATAATCAGGACCAAGCTTAGCAAGAATAGAAAGTATCAACTGTTCATCCTCTTTAGTGACCCCACAATTAGATAACTGCAATCTAAGAGAATTGAGCTTAGAGAAAAAGTCTTGGACATTGTCAAAATCTGAAGGATTAAGACCCATGAGTTCATTCTCCAACTTAAATTTCCTCATCTTATCTGGCTTACCAAAGAGACTCTCTAAAGTATTCCAAGCTTCATTAGGATGAGTGCAAGATGCAACATGATATCTAAGATCTGGAGAAATGGACAACTTCAAAGAACCAAGAGCTTCATCCCTTCTATCAAGCCATTTTCTTTTCTCTTTTGCTCCTGCAGGTTCTAGATCTTGACCAAATGTGATTCGTTGCATCTTTAATTTTAACAATAACAACTCCATTTGAGATTTCCACTCATGATAATTATATGGAGTTAAAAGTACAACTTTAGTCAAATCCATGATACAATGAGATATTACAAAAGAGGAACAACAAATTTCCCTCACAATACAAGAAATCAACCTCTTTGTCCCAACAAGATTTGCACTTTTTTTGCAAATTTACAAGGAATCCCAAACTATCAAATCAGCTACAAACTAAAAATATGAAAATCTGGAAACAAATCTGCAAAAAGCGCATGAGTAGATATGAAGTACTCCTGAATACCTTCCAAATTCTGCAAATTTGGAGAAAATCAGAGATCAGAGCACAAAGATATGAGCTCAGAAGCAGAAAACGATGATCAGGCTTCAACATGGAAAAAGAGGCACAAAACTACAAAATCTCTGCAAAATATCTACACCACTAAAAAATTTAGACTTCCAGCTTTCCGTTGATATTTCGTTTCAAAAAATTCGCCTCTGTTAGCCAAAGTTATGAAAAAATGAAAAAAAGGCCTATACAAAGGCACTTAGGGGCAAAATATAGAATCTCAAAGGCTAATTTGGAGCAATTTTATAGCTCCTGGTTTGAAAAACTGGTTATCCATATGACCCCGTCCTAGAAACTTGAAAAAAAAAATATATCCCCTTGACTGTCAGCTTTACAGAAATATAATATAAAGCAAAGTGGATTAAATATAATGCATCGGTTTCAATACAATAATTGTCGGCCTTTTATGTTTTACAAATATTTTAATATATATATATAAACTTTAAGACCTGTGAAATAAAAGAGTACCCGTCTGCACAGTGGACAAGACAACTGACAAAAAAAATAATTGATTTGTACCTACCTTCGATGGAAAGAGGGAATATGCCAATGTGGATGCAAGGATGAGGTGATGCAGACGAAGTCAAAAATTCCTATGTGGAGTTTTCGTACCTACCAGTGGAATGAACAAATGACCGTCATTGTGAGTAAATAAAGCCTTCGTACCTAGGGATATGACTGGTGAGTACGCATGGTGACTGATGCCAATGAAGTACACAGAGGACGGATGGGGATTTGATAGGCTAAGAAGAAGCAAGAGGAGGCAGAGGAAATGTTGACATAGTTTTGCCCCCACTGCAAACAAAAGAAGAAGGACTACAGATGCAAAATGGTAGCTAACTTTGAAAGAAAGCAGATTCCACCTGAGTTCAAACCAATCCAGATTGAATAATACCAATTCTACTATGTTGCACAAAGGAAGCCTTGGGCTCCAAGACAAGGTATGCCACCAGATTCACTATATTATGCTAGACCATATTTTAATTCCTATTCATCTGGTAACCAATGGCAACCCCTATATCCATCAAGTTATGGAGGATATCCACCATAGCCTTGGAGTAACCCTCCAAAGACTTGGTCCAATCATCAAAGTTCTCCACCCTAGTGGTAGCAACCTTAGGGGAATTGGAAGCAATTTCAAGGGCATTGGCAACCACCTCCAAAAATTGGGAGCAAATAAATCAATGGAGAGGAAAGCAATAGCCTACCTAGACAACCAGTTACATGCAGTCGCCCTCTTAGCCCCAACAGCCTACTATAATGTATCCACCTACTAATCTAAGCTCAAATGCACATAAACCTACTCAGCTACCAGCTCAACCCACACCCAATCTGAATAACAAACCACAATATCAATCTACATACTTTGTTGATTCAAATCAATTATCTGCATATGTTGTGAGTGTAAGTGACATCCACTTATGTTCAAGAACTACTCTGCTAGCCCCTTCCAATCCCATCATCACTGAGATTCCTATGGAAGAGGAAGAGGATCCTTTGAATAATCCCATTCAGGTAAGTGTACCTAAAAATCTTGAACCAGTCCAAGTCAAGCAGACTGAACAAGAACCACCATTTCCTTAGAGAATGGAAGTTGCTAAGAAGAAGGAAGAAAATGAGTACACAACTTTTGATATCTTGGATCAACTGAAGCATATATGTGTCCAAATACCTCTACTCAGGCCATAAAGGATATTCCAATCTATGACGAGGCAATCAAGGAAGCATGTCCCAAGAAGCCCGGTAGGAAAAAGAACCCAACTACAATTCATGTAGTGGGATAGCTAGCTGACATCATGCTGGGAAAAGTAACTGTCCCCAAGTATAATGACCCAAGTAGTCATGTGGTAGCAGTTGTTATAAACAGGGTCCAAGTAAAAAATGCTCTGATTGATTTAGGGGCAACAATAAATGTAATGACCAAAGACATCCCGCAGCAGCTAAACATTGCAAGCATGAGATCTACTCTTACTATCCTGCAACTTACTGATAGCTCTACTGTAAAGCATGATGATGTAGTGGAGGATCTTGTGGTTTTTAGATTCTTAGGAGTACCCAGCAAACTTCATGATTCTTTCTCCTAAAGCTACACTAGGCAAGTATCCCATTATTCTTGGAAGGCCTTGGTTAGCAATTACAGATGCATACATTGGATGTTGGTCAGGTGGCATGACCATTTTAGATGGGAGGAGCATGAAAAAATTTGTTCTTTATCCTCCTATTCAACAATCTCATGATGAAGATAATATTGTATGGCCACATGTTGGTGAAGAGGCCAAGGAAGTTAATTTTGTGGTGCAACTTATGATGCTAGGTAGAAGCTCTTTCATTCAGCTCCAAGATGAAGATGAAGTATTGGCTAACATCATTCAAAACCATTGTGAAGTGGAAAAAGAATCATATTCTCATTCTTCTACTCTAGTCAAGATACTCCTACTTGCTCTTTATGCAATCACTATTCCTACAAACAGCCTTCCTACAGCCACTGTTCCTGTAGACAGACTTCTTGCACCCACTCTTCCTGTAGCCATTGTTCCTATAGATAGACTTCCTACAGCAACAATTATGTTTCATACATTGTTGTCATATGAACTAAAAGTACCATGTGTTAATGAACCAGCCATGATAGAGCTAACTACACAAATACAAGTGTCAGAAGGAAAGTATCTAAATATTAATAGTAAATTAAGCGAGGAACAACTATTATTGGAAAACTTATTAAGAGCCCATCAGCATGCATTTGCATGGGATTATCATAATATGAAGGGATTGGATCCTAAACTTTACACACATAGAATTTACATTAGAGATGATTGCACCCCAGTAAGATAGCCACAAAGAAGAATTAACCCTACACTAAGAGAAATCGTAAAGGGAGAACTGTAGAAATTGCTAGATGTAGGATTTACCCTATTTTAGATAGTCAGTGAGTGTCTCTATTGATGATTGTTCCCAAGAAAAGATGAAAATGGAAAGTTTATGTTGATTATAGGTAACTTAATGCTGCCACCAAGAAGGACCACTTTCCCTTACCCTTCATTGATCAAATTTTGGGCATGCTTACAAGAAAGTAATACTTTTCTTTTCTAGATGGATTTAGCAGCTACAACTAGATCCAAATTGCACCTGAGGACTAAGAAAAGACCACATTTACATTTCTATGGGGGACTTATGCCTATTCAGTGCTTCCATTTGGCTTATGCAATGCACTTGTAACTTTTTAGAGAGCAATCATTAGAATATTCTTAGACATTTCTCGTGATTGCATGAAAATTTATATGGATGACTTTACCACTTATGGTGTTGATTTTAATCAAGTATTGAAAAATCTCAAGAGAGTCCTGCAAAGATGTGAAGACCAAAACTTGTCCTTAAATAGTGAAAAGTGTTTCATGATGATGCAAGAAGGTGTAGTTCTTGGCCACTACATCTCCCACAAGGGAATTCAAGAAGATCCTACGAAGATTGAGGTAATCACAAATTTTTCCACACCTACAATATAGAAGGATGTTAGGAGTTTCTTGGGTCATGCAGGATATTATAGGTGTTTCATCAAGGATTTCAGCAAGGTAGTAGCACCATTATACACTCTTCTCACTAAAGATGTTGAATTTTAGTGGACTGAAGCCTATGACAAGAAATTTTTTGACTTGAAGGCAGCTTTGACTCATGCTCTTGTACTTAAAGGACATAATTGGGAACTTCCTTTCCACATCCATACTGATGCATCAAATTATGCCATAGGAGCAATATTAGGATAGAAAGAAGTTGTTGAAAATACCATTTACGTTGTTAGCAAAAATTTGTAAGGAGCTAAATTCAATTATACAATGGCAAAGAAAGAAATGTTGGCAGTAATCTATGCATAGAACAAATTCAAACATCACATAATAGGCTACTAAATCTTTGTGCACATTGATCATATAGCCATTAGATATCTCATGAATAAACCTTTGATCATAGGTAGGTTTGCAAGATGGTTACTATTGATGCAAGAGTTTGATATAACCATTGTGGATAAGCCAGGGAAGGTCAATGTTGTTGTAGATTGTCTTTCAAGGCTGACTATATCATAAGACAATCAGCCCATAGATGACTCTTTCCCCGATGCTCACCTATTCTCCCTCAGTATACAAACACCCTGGTATGATGACATGGCTAAATATTTGGTCACAGGAAGAGTTCCTTCTTACTTCTCTGCAAACAAGAAAAGGGCACTCATTGAAAAATCTTTTCCTTTCTCTTGGGTTGTTGGATGTTTATTTTATACTGGACCAAACCATGTCATAAGGAGATGTGTGAGAGAAGATGAGACATGAAATTTTTCATGCATGTCACAACTAACCATGTGGAGAACACTTTGCAGCCAAGAGGACAGCAATGAAGATTTTGAACACAAGATATTACTAGCCAGCACTCCATAAGGATGCAGGAAGGTATACCAAAAAATGTGATAGACGTCAAAGAATGGGAATACCAACTAGATTTGATGAGATGTCACTTTTCCCTTAGGTAGTAATCACTCTCTTTTACAAGTGTAGAGTGGATTTTGTGGGACCCATTAACCCTCCATCAAATGGTAAGTCTTATATATTGTTATGCACTGATTATATGATAAAGTGGGTAGAAGTTAAGGCTATGAAGCATGCAAGAGATAACAAGGTTGCAGAATTTTTTTATGAGATTTTCACAAGATATGGAGTCCCAAGAGAAATAGTGACTGATCAAGGGTCTCAATTCACATCAACCCTTATTTCAGCACTAGTTAATGAGTACAACATAAGGCACAGGAAGTCTACTCCTTATCACCCCTAGGCTAATGGCCAAGTTGAGGTGACCAATAGAGAACTCGAAGCTATTCTGACCAAAACAATAGCTATTCATAGAAAGGATTGGGAAAATAGATTACCAAAAGTTGTTTGGGCCTATAGGACAACCTAGAAAACAACTACAGGTTTCATTCCATTTTAGTTACTATATGGAAAGACAGTTATGATGCCCATTGAATTTGAATATAAGACTCTTTGGACTGTAGTAGACTTAGGGATGGATATTTCTAAGGCACAAAAAGAAAGAATCATGCAATTAAATGCTTTGGATGACATAAGAAGAGAATCCATACATCATACAAAGGTAGTGCAAAATCAGAGAATCAAGTGACATTACAAATTTATCAAGAACAATAAATTCCAACCAGGAGATTGGGCCTTGCTCTATGACTCAAGATATCAGGACAATGCATAAAAATTGTAGGCAAGGTGGATAGGACCATATGAAGTCACTAAGGTCTTTCCTAATGGATCTATTCAGCTTACTACCATTGACCTTGTCAGATTCAAATTACTTCTCAATGGTTATCACCTTAGATTATATCACAAGCCAGCTTCCAAAGAAGAGTTCCTATAGCAATTCACCTAGCACTCAGCACCTAAGCTTCCTGCATCCAAAGGAGGTGGACCTAGTATCCCTCCTTCTCGATAATTAAGGTACGTACTTGTCATAATAAATACTTCCACTCTTGTGGTAGTCCATTTCTTCACCCATTCGCCCATTCACCCATCCATCACCACCTTTTTCTCTCTTTCATCACTTCATTCCACCTCATCTCATTCCACTCCATCTTCATTAACTACCAAATTTATTCCCTAAAAGGTGAATGGTACTTTCTCCATAATCTTTGTAACAAATCCTCCACACATTCAAGTATGTGGACATTAATTGCTATCTTCTAATCATCTTTTAAGTGCATCCATTTAATCACTATACGTTAGTATAGACATTCACATAACTTGTTATTACTCCCTATCAAATCACCACTCCTATCTCGCATGTGCAAACACATGTCCAATTTTAGGTTGGGGGAAGAAAAAGATTCAAATATATTTCCCATGTGTCAATTTATGCTAGGCTACGTCAGAAAATTTAAAATGAGATTATTTGAAATCTAAGTGAGGGGACAGCTTGCAAGTGTGAATTGAAATTAATTGTAGCTATCATTTCTTCCCATCATAATTCTCCTTAATCACTCCTTTTCTTTCCATTATTGACCTTGTCTTAATCTTGAGTTGCAAACAAAAAGGTAAAACAAAAGAAAGGAAAAATTTAGCCAATGTTGGCACTAGAAATTTAGCAGGTATTGCAAGAAGGTGAACTTGATTTTCAGATGGAATTGTAAGAAAGAAATCATAGAGAATTTTTTTGATTGTAGACAATAGGAGGTGATTTAATTTGAAATGAACCCATGGTGCATGATGTTTTATTGCAAAATGAAAAATTCCTAGCCAAATTTAAAAACTGTGGATGGTTAGATTACTTCTTGAAGCTAGATGGCTATAATGAAAGCATTGCCCTTGAATTCACCCTGACATTTTCTGAAGGAAAAGCCATAGTAAAAGGGTTGGAAGTTGTGGCAATTGAAGAAAGAATTGCAGAGGTCACAAGGTTACCTGCTGATGGTGAAAATTACCCTGCTTCCAAAGATGTCAGGTTAACTAGGGCTGAATTTGTAGAGCCGAATGACCCCCCATTGAGCATAGATAAATAGGGTGAAAAGAGAATGTCTATGACTGAGCCATGGAAGCAAATAGTTGTCTATGTTATCAAATACATAACCTATGAGGGTCATCAATCAAATTTGCATTTTGTACACTTCAAGTTTTTGAATCACATGAGGCATGGAAGGAGGATGAATGTATCTAATGTGCTATACAAAATTCTCTCAATCATGGTGGCCAAGACCCAAAAAGGTAGGGATAATTTTGTTTCCCACCATTGTCTAATTAAATTACTAGTTGAGAAGTCTTTGCATGATGTATCTGGAATAACCTGGGGAGAATTTATAAATGTTGATCAAATTAGACATGAGCACTTGCAACCTAGGGTTTTACCTCAACCCCATAGGTCTAGCAGGAGATTGAGCATGGCTGAAGCCACTCTTGATGCTTCAACCTCTAGTGCTAGCTCTAGTGTGAATCCTCCTGCAATAGAAGAAACCATAGAAATTAGTTCTTTTGGAATAGAGTACTCAGAAAAATAAAGCTCTTCTTCAGATTCTAATGACAACATTCCACTTGGAACCCTAATGAAAACTAGGGCATAGAAGAGAGAAGTAGAAATGAAAAAAGGAAAGGCCAAAAGGTAGTTAGTAGAAAGAAAGGTGTCAAGTTCTAAGAAAAGGAAGGTTGACACTGTTCATCTTGCAGCCAAAGAAAAATGTGAGAAACCTCCCAAGAAGTCACGACCAACTGGGCCATCGATTGGTACATCTCCACAAGAAAACCCTAATCCTGGTGAGACATCACATGAGGACCCTAAAACTCCAATGGGGTAGGAGAATGTTGAAGAAGAAGACATATTTGAGAGAGCAACAAATGTAACACTAGTTGATCTTGCTGACATTGCAGAAGAGTTTGAGGAAAATTAGGATTTCATGCAATATGAGTAAGAAGTACTGTAGAAATAGCCAAAACCTGAGTTGGAGTTCCTACAGCCATAGGAAAAACATGAACGAGAGCCCCTACAGCAAGAGGTGGGAAAAGAAACAAAACCATGTAGCCAGAAACAACTAAACAACCTAAGTCCATGCAAATAGTGTCATATGAGGAGCCACCATTGACAAAAATACTGCTAGGAATTCATAATCCTCCTAATTTTACATTACATAAGGAAATTTTGAATTTAAGGAAATAAATACAAAGGAGGGAGGAAGAATGGAAAAAGGAAAAATAGAATTTGAAGAAGGAAATTCAAAAGAGGGATGAGAAGATTGAAGATAAGGATGCAGAAATTGCCACCCTAAAGCAGAGGGTGGATGATATAGCAACCTTGGTACCATAGATTTTGGAATGTAGGACCCTCCAAGGGTCTATGCTCTACACCTAAAAGAGAAATATCTCTCTTTTAAGCTGTCAAGGGTTGCCTCGGGTTTGAATCCTTCTATTGACACCCCTATTGAATTTTTCAATGCTTATACGATTTTCTCACCCGAGGAAGAATTTGTTGTGTGAATTTTATTTGCATAATTATGCTATAACTCAAGACCATGATTGGAATTTGTTATTGTATGTTGGGGATGTCCAATTAATGGAATTTATGTCTTGGGTGCAAAATGAGATTAGTTGGGAACAATAGCATGGGACTTAAAAGAAATTGGAGTCTGATATCCCTCTGCCCATTAGGGTTGAGTCAAGCAACCCATAGGATATTTATAGAGAATGGCTCAGAATGCTTCTTAGAACTAGTTATGGAAACATGATTATGCTTTGGATTGAGGCAGTAGCAAAGGAGGAAACTATGAGAAGATTCCTATCACAAAGATGGAATAGCCTAACTGATGAGTTGAAATAGGCCAAACCCCATTCCATCCATAATTATGTTGCAGCACTAAAAAGGCTTGATAGGTATATTTAGATTGGGAGAATGAAGGGGTAATTTTGGCTTCCCCTGACTTTCTAGCCACTCATTCTCATGTGGCCCATGCCAAACTTCAGATTCTACCAGTATGATGTTGCTGCAGAAAAAATAGAGATGGAACAGATTTGACAGATTTGGAAGATTCCACTGGGATCCTGATTCACGCACAAAAACTACTAATGTTGGATAGCTCTTAGTTGCAAATTTTGGAGCTTTAACCAAGCAGAAGAACAACCCTTCCCCTATTGGAGGACCAGCAAAACATTAGGTTGGGGGGAGTGATGAGCCTAGTTTTTGGTCCAATTTTGGGTAGAATCTATGGTTTATTTGTTGGAAGTTGTCATGAACTTTGATGTTAAATGTTGATATTTTCATAATGTTTCCCTCAAACCATAGACATTCAGCTTAATCCTATCTCTACAAGTTTTAATGATATTGGCATATTATGTGGATTATCTATATGGATTTTGCATGTGGTTAATGAATGTTCTTTAAGGTGGTTATAAATGCGTAGTTATTGTCTGTATTAACATTGTCATGCAGATTTAATTCAAGGATGCTAAGTTGAGGTAGACACTACCAGCTGGGCATGTTAGAAACCAAGATCAAACATGCAAACGAAAAAAACTTCCACCTAAGAGAAAATCAAGAAAAGCAAAGCTATTGCAAAAAGATGTGAAAATAATATTATTCAAGAATTCATAATTACATGAGATGATTTCCTTTATAAAATAAAAGTATGCATAACCCTAATCTTATTTTGAGCAACAAGATAGCTCAACAAGATAAGGATGACAATAATCAACTTAGGAATTAAAATATTCCTAAGTAAACTTATGCAAAAGTGTAATTAAATAATTAATTACACCAACACCCCCCATAAGTGCAACTTAGGGAGACTAGAAAAAGAATACAATTAAAAATAAGATGAATGCAAGAAAGCATGAATGGGTCCTAGAAACAAGGCCTAATCAGCTACCCATGTACAAATGTAATAATGAGGTAGAGAAGGAAAACCCTGTGGGAAAAAACCCCCTACATTGAGATGACTGCCTCAAAGAAGCACTGGAAGAACACTATGGAGTAACACTGGAACCACAATCCAAAAAATAAGGAAAGATACTTCTATTTACAAGAATCCAAATGAGACTCACTGAAGGACTCAGGCAGAATCATAATAATGCAATAGCAGACTTGATGCCATGGAACACTGGAAAATTCACAAACTGGAACAACCCTAGAATTTGTGAAGGAACAATAGATGAAATGATGACAGAATCTAGAAACCATGTATCTCAATGTCAATGCCAAACTGAGACTAAAACACATCCATGGGAACAAGTACCATAAAGACTTTGTAACATTAACCATAAAAGCATGGCCCTCAAACTGAGATGGATCTGAACCAATGTGAATCAATAACCATAAACTCTCAATATAAAGTGTGAACCAATGTGAATCTAATATGTGTCAAGCTAAGAAAATATGTGGCCAAAATAAACTAAGAAACTAGATATAACCCATACAAGTTGTCATCAAAACAAGATGGAGATCAAAGTGCATGCACACTCTAATCAGATTATTATGCAAGAAACCCCCCTGATGGAACTTTATCTCAAATAATTTATTACAATAACCCAATGATTGTAAAAGTATATAATGTTAAACATGCATAAAAAAAGACCTTAGATCTTTGTAGAGTACTTAACTAGCTTTCCAATGTCGTGAGAATGGAAATAAAAGGATAAGTGAGTCAAAAGATATGTCTCCTGGAGTGAAAACAGCAACATGCAACTTTTGAGGCTGAAAAAGACATCAAAAAAGAAAAACCAAAAAGCACACCTACACCACTAGATAGAGCTCAGAACTAGCTTTCTGACAATATCTCACTTGGGAAAAAATGACGCCGTATGCAAAAGTTATGCCTAATTCCATGAAATTTCTCCATAGAGGCCCAACATGCCCTTTTGCAGCCCTCAGGGGCTAAAAAAATAAGCCCCTGGTCACCTAGGCAGACCAAGGGGCTGGAAGACAAGGGTCGGCGATGGAGCCCTTGGTCATCGATATGACTAGGGTTTGGGGCTCAGACCAATGGGGGGTTGGATCTCAGCTCCCTGATCTCCATAGGACCCCAAGCTCGGTAGAAGGGGTTGAATGAGCTAGCGGTGCATGGGTTAGGGAAGCCGTCGGTGGAGGTGGCAGGGGAGTGGTGCAGCAGTGGTCACTTGGTGGAGAAGCGATGATGGAGGCCTAATAACTGGTAGTGCCAAATTTCTTCACCATTTTTTTATTATTATTATTATTTTCCAAAATTTGTGCCTCGTAAAGCATGCCTTGGGGCTTAAGGAAAAAAATTTGCCTCTCTAGTCGACTGTGTCCAAAATGGACAAATTTTATATGAAAATAGGGGATTTTGGGCACTACAGACTCAATGGAAAGGTCTATTTGAGCCCAAAATGCTCTAAAAATTAGGTGACCCCCAAATCTCTTTAAAAAATTATCGAGCATGAAACCCTCACAGATTTCTTCAAAGATGACCAAAATCAGTGAAATAAAAGTCAATCCTGACTTTTTCTAGCACTCTAAATCCAATGGAAAACCTCGATCTGATCCAAGATGCTTCATGAATATGCTCAAGGAATGAAACCCTTAAGGAACCCCGAAAGTGCTCTGCAATGTATTTCTCCAAAAAAGCTAAGAAAGGGCTACAAATCAAGGCTCTGATACCATGTTAGAAACCAAGATCAGACATGCAAACCAAAAAACCTTCCACATAAGAGAAAATCAGAAAAAGCAAAGCTTTTGCAAAAACATGTGCAAATAATATTATTCAGGAATTCATAATTACATGAGATGATTCCCTTTATAAAAGAAAAGTATGCATAACCCTAATCTTATCTTAAGCAACAAGATAGCTCAACAAGATGAGGATGACAATAATTATATTAGGAATTAAAATATGCCTAAGTAAACTTATGCAAAAGTGTAATTAAATAAATAATTACACCAACAAGGCATGCGCCATAACATCTAGCAAAGAAATCGCTTAAGGTCAAAGGAGGTGGATGATAGAAGATTCCTCATGCGACTAAATGTAGCTGCCTTGTGTAGTGAACTTTAATGATTGAGCAAACACAGGTGTTACTGTTGTGCTAAATCTGCATTTAAACTTGCATGTTTGACCAGATTCCATGTGCACGTAACCGTCACCACTCCACTTTCCCTGTTTTCCCTAAATGGCATCCTCCCAGTCATGGAGTTGACTTCCTTATTTAGATGATAGTATAAATAAATATCTAATGCTCCTTCCTCAGGAGGTTGTATGATTTGATATTGTACTTGCACTCTCAATTTTTTAGTAATACATATACATTACTCTTTTGTACTCATGATTTAGATTGAATAAAATAAGGTTCTGAGATCGAGCATTTGAGTTCTCATTAGTTTAGAGGATACTTATCCAAGGGGGCCCACTTGGTGAGTAATTTGTTAGTTTAGTATTAGTTTAGTATTACTTATTATTTAGTAATTAGTTAGAAATCTAGCACCGACTGTTCCTATAGCCACTAGAAATTTATTTTGTGACTATTCCTATAGCCAAGCAGATAGAGTAGTACCCTATTTGTTGCTTAGACTTTCATTATTGTTATGCATTTTAGTTTGAAGTAGTTGTTGATTGATGATTAGCATTTATGGTATTTCCTTCTAAGCAATTTACTTTTAGTATTGTGAGTTCCTTAGCTATAGAATGAAATGGCTACTTTGAGTTCCTAGTGCACATACTATGCTGACCCATTTCAATTTCACGTCCCTAGGTTTATAAGTTAAATACACCTTCAAGATGATTGAAATGGCTATTCAGGTTAGATGTCCAATCTCTGAATCATGGTTGTAAGGGCTTAGTTATTAAATCATTGTAGGAGGCCAATGCACTTTAGTACATTTGTGTTACCTAGGAGATACTAGAACATCCAAGCTCTCCCCTTGTGCTTCATTTGAGCCTAGGGACCAACCGAAAACATCTAGTGTCTTCTTTTAGTAGGACTTGCTTGGGGATTTCATCACCCTAAGGGATGATCCCAACCATGTGTACCAATGGGGTATATAAAGGGGGGAGAGTCAATGTTGTACCCCAATCTAGTCACATCGTGTCTAGCAAAGCGTCGAAGCTAAGGTGATACCTAGATAAGACATGAAGGGTCAGTCTAAGTTTTCAATACCTCGCTAGGGCTCCTAACTCACACATGTGATGGGTTGGTGTTCATGGTTGTGCCTCATGTACCAGATGTATATTGAGGACTCCCTAGATCACCTTGTTCAGTCTAGATTGAGGATCATTTTGGCCATACCCTTATCACTAATTTTAGGATTGTGCTACTTGAATTATCTTCTTCATGTGAAACCAGTGTATTTCTTTTGGTTGAGTCAGCCTTACCTTCTGTTTATTGCTTTCTTTGTTTTTGTCCTTTGTCATAGATTTTTTTCACCCAGTCCAATCCAAGTTTACTGCTTGGGAGAATTTTCCTTTGTCAGGGGTGAATTTTCTTCTATTTGGGGTGAACCTACTATCCATGGGTGCTACCCTATCTTCTGTCTGATTCATTTCTCATTTGTTTCCTGTCAAAATCGCCCATACTCCTCAAAATAGGTGAACCTGTACCATGTTTAGGCAAGCCTACTACTATTTTGGGTGAGCCTAATGCCTAAAGGGGAGATTCTACTTATTGTCTGAGTCATCCTTTCAATCAAACAACCCATCATATTCACCTGTTTCATCAAAAGGGGTGAGCCTGTTTCATCTTTGGGTGATTTTGCTTGTTGTTTTAGTCCCCTGTCAGTCCCTTGAGTCATCACATTATCCCATTAAATAGGTGAATATGCATCATAGTTGGGTGAGTTTCCATCCTGAATAGCCAATCTCATCTTTCATTTAGTTAGTCTGTTTATATTTTCAGTAAATCTGTTTGTCTACATTTCCCTATTTGGAGAGTTTGTTTCCCCATTAGGAGGGTCAATTTCACTATTCAGAGAGTTTGTTTCCCCATTCAAAGAGTTTTTTTTTTCTATTCAGCTAGTTCATTTCCCCATTATGGGAGTTTTTTTGTCCGTTCAGCAAGTCCATTTTCCCATTAGACGAGTCCATTCCCCTATTCAAGGAGTTTGTTTCCCCATTCAGAGAGTCTATTTCCCTGATCAAAGAGTTTATTTTCTTGTTAGATGAGTTTCTTTCCCCATTTAGAGATTTTTTTCCCTGTTTTGAGGATTCATTTTTCCGTTCATAGGGTTTGTTTCCCCTGTTAGAGTACCCGTTTATCAATGTTGTTTAACCATTTTCAAATTAAGACAAGTTTGAAAGTTGTTTAGGCAAGCTTGTCACATGTTTGGGTGATTCTGCACCTTGTTTGGGTGACCTTGCACCCTAATTGGGTGATCTTGATACCTATTTAGGCAATTGTGCACCCTATTTAAGCAACCTTGTACCATGTTTGGGTGACCTTCCACCCTGATTGGGCAATCCTAATACTTATTTAAGAAATTGTGCACCTTGTTTAAACAACCTTGTACCCTGTTTAGGTGACCTTCTACCTGATTGGGTGACCTTGATACCTATTTAGGAAATTATGCACCCTATTTGGGAGATTTTTCACCTTGTTTGGGCGATTTTGTACCTTGTTTGGGAAATTGTGAGCCCTATTTGGGTGATCCTGCACCCTGTTTTGGCAATTTTGTCACCTGTTTAGGCAAGTCTGACCTGTTGGGCCCCTAAAGGCTTATTTTTTTCTGAGTCATTTGCATCTTCCATTCACCAGCAATCTTCATTTCAATCCATTCGCATTTTCCAAAAGTCATTTGTTTGTCATCTAAATCATACAGGTACATTCTAAAACATCTCTAGGCTGAATATCCATCACTGTTTCCTCAATATGAATCCCCTAAACTTTGTTTTATGAGTTATTATCAAAATTGGCTTAGGTGTCTCAATCTGATCGTCATCATCCACATCTACTCAGGATTGTCATCTATTTTGAGTTAATTATCATCTTTAGCCCAATCAATCCAATTTCATCTCAAGGTGTATTTGGTGTCATAATCATCTATTTGTCATTTAATTTGATCAATCAACACCTTAAGTCACCTAGAGTGATTTCTGAACTTGGTTTAGAATGCTTTTCATCATCCTATCCCATCCATCATCCAATCTTACCAATCATTTTTGTTGATGGTGTTTTCTGCACACCAACAACTCGGATATAATATAATAGCCTATCTCTCTTGAAAGGTAAATCTCTATCAGCAAGCCTCAAGAGATAATTCCAAGGTCTCTAATATCATGTTTTGACAATGCATAAACAACTCAATGATAAATGTGAAAATGTTGGTAATCACAATGGGACCTTACTACAAGCAAAGACTGAATCTTCAATTTATCAAATCTAGCAATGTGATAATACTTCAACCCTAAATCTAACTCAGATATCAACAAAAGATTAGGTTTCAGAGAGATTAATAAACTAACACTAAGCTAAGATTCACAATGCATATGATAAAATTTTTGAAGTGGACCAATCCCACATAAACCAATTCCTACTCAACCTAGATGAATCTGCAATCTCACAAGAATAGTGTGATCTTCTAAGGTAATAATATTTTCAAATCATGAAAATTCATCCAATACAACCCTAAGGCACTTGATATGAACAAATCTTCACAATTGAACTAAACACAAAAAATATAGTCCAGGCTAACTTTGCAAAGCAACTAACAGTCAGCCAGCTGCAAAAAGTATGGACAAGAACCATGCTAGATAAAAGAACACAAGTATGGCACCAAATCACAATTTCATTACTTGCATTGAATTATCCACTGAAGTAACAATTCCCATTTCTATTACAATATTTGCTTGAGAGCACAATTTCTAGCTTCTACCCTGCTTCAATATTCGCTATCTCTATATCTATTTCTTGTCTATGTCTGTAACTTAACCCCTTAAAAGAGGAAAAATGCCATACTTATAGAAACCCCCCAAAAACATGTTGACCCAAATAGGGTTTACAATAATAATTAGGCACAACAAGTTGGCCAAGAAAAATTAAAAATGGGATAAATAAGCATTAAATGCATGGATTCCATATAGGTCAGCCTAGGATCTCCAATGCAGCTCGGACCAATGCATGCCAAGATAATAGGGAAGCACAAATCTCAATGTATCCCATGATTAACTACTTTCCCCTTTGTCCTTATTCCGATCCAGCATCTCATGCACCTTCAACAACACCTTATCCAAGTCGGCCATAGGATGTAAAGGAAAAACCTTAAGTCGGCTTACAATTGATGTAATTTCTTCCCTTCATTGTTTTACTGACCTATCCCAATCCACCTTATATGTCATATATTTGTCAATAATAGCAAGGTAGGTGGCCACATCATCCAACTGGTACTCAGAAATAGAATCATCATTAATTGGGGCATAAATATCTTGCCACCACCCTCTCAACTGTTCTAAGCTCAAGTACTTAGGTGCAATTTTCCTTCTTGTCATAATCTCAAAGAAAGCAATAGAGCCATTGTAAACACCAGCTAGGGTATCATCAATCTACCTCCTCTACTTGTAGATCTTCTTCAAAACCTTTTTCCTAATCTACAACACCTCAAACCACTCCCAAGGTTCAGTATCTCTAGAGGAGGGGAGAATTTTATCACTTACTAATTTTTCCCTAGTGTACACGATAGTTTTAGTTTTCTATAGCAAGAGGTCAGTGTCCTCTTTGTCCTATGCTAACACCTGTTTCAACCATTCAGTCATCCTTGTAGCATCCTTCCCAATTGGCAGTATATCCTTGATGGCCTCATTGCCTTTGGTTTGCAACCCTTGCAGCTAATTTGTAGTGGCAAGAGTAGAAGCCCTCATCTTCTCTAGTTCGGAAATGGTCTCTTGAGGTAAAGGTGGAAGGGTTAATGGATTGTAAAGGGTTTCATTAGATCCTCCAAGCATTTTTTGAGATTCCCATTTTCCTTTTTAAGCTCCTGATTAGTCTTCATTTCCTTCCTATATCTACCCAAGATAACAGCACTAGAACCTTGATACTCCTCAATATCCTGCTCAATGGATGTAGGCCCTAAATTGAAGGTTTGAACATTATAATCCTTTCCAGCCACATCATTTTTTTTTTTTCTAGGGTAGGGGTTGCAATATGGACCACCCTATTGCTTTCCTCATCTCTTTCAATCCTTGAGATCACCCTAGCCTTCTTCTTACCTTTGTCTTTTCCAATCTTGGCTAGTAACTCATCCCAATTGGGTGGAGTATCCTCCACAACAACCTATTTTCTTCTTATCTGTTTGTCCAACCAATTAGGGATAGTGGATTCCAATTGCACATCAGTCTGTTTTTCTTCCTGTTGATCCTTAGCATCTTCTTCACTCAAATTATGTTTTTCAAGAACCTCCCCAGCTTTGTCTTTTTCTTTCTAAACATGCTCATCCTGGCGATCAGGTGATGGAATTTTGAATATCTCTTCTTCTCTTGGAGGAAATTTAACCTATTCAGTTCCAATAGGTGACTCTGTGTATGCAACCAAAGGATACTTAACTACTTTATCAATTTCTACCTCTTCATTATAAAGTTCTTCACAAAACTCTTCTCCTTCAGTATCTGGATGTTCTTCAATGTTTTCTGATTCACCTAGTTTTCCTTGAGCTTCATGGGTGGAAGGAACATAATCATGTTGCTCCTCATGAGAAATAATAGGAGGAAGGTCTATTTTAGGCACACTATCCTTAGGAGAAGGATTTTTGGACCTCCTTGTGTACACCCACTCCTTTTCTCCTGAACTTTCTACATCCACCATAGGCAGGGAAACTTTAACTTTTTCCTTAGAGCCTTCCTTTTCTGACAATTTTATGACCCTTCTCCTTTTGGGCATAGGAACATCGGCCTCAAGGATTTGCTTTTCCATTTCTTTATGTTCAGACTTCTTAGTCCTTGCCCTCTTCTTAGCTATTGGCTTCCTTTGTTTTCCTATTTCTTGAGCCCCTTCTATCTAAATACCCTTAATCTTAATTTTAAAAGGAGAATCATCCTTACCTTTGCCTTTAGGATCCTCCTGTTCTATTGATTCCTCAGAAGTGGAATGAGGGTCCAAATCTCCCATTGGATCATAAGTGCATTTCACTCCCTCATTCTCTAACTCCCACAGTTTGTGCTTCAGCCACATCTTAGTGAATTTGACAACTAGATTCATTATTTGTCCCAGCTCGGTCTTTTCTTCCTCTAACCAATCCACATCTCCAATGGGCTTATCCTTCACTGCCTCATAGGCATGATCCTGAATCAGGTTTCCATCATCTTCAAGTTGATTAGGCACTTCCTTCACATTGTATAAACAAACTGATTCAACTGGTAGTGGAGAAAACTTCTTCTTCCTGACCTCATATTCATCACCACAATTGGCCCAGTAGTCCTCCAAATCAACCTTATGACTATACTCTATACTGGCCTTCTTTTTGGCTTCACCTATGATATCAAACATGGATCTCTTCGAATGGAAAGATAAGCCAAGAGTACTCATTTCTTCTTCTGAAGCCTCGGCAGAAATAATGGAAGGGCATCCCTCTCTAGTGCCAATCCTCAAGGAAAAATCTACACCAAATCAGGTCTTATGTTTATCTCTTTTAACAATGGCATCAAAGTCAGAGATCTGTCTAGTTACTTCCAAAAGTATGATATGATCAGTTGGATACCTAGGAAGTCTGTAAGGATCCCTTTGATAGCCATCAACGCGGATATATGAGAAGGTTGGGAACTGAATGAACCAAGCACCATATTTCTTAATTAGCTCCTTAGCTTGATTTGAAATCCTCACATGCTCTGCTCCCTAAAGCAATCTAGTAATGTGCATGGTGAATGCATCATTCACCCTTCTATAGCTTGAATCTCCCAAATGTAGTTGAGGGTAGCCTCATAGATAACATCTTGTCCAAAGACACCCTTGGTACTCAATCCCTTGTATGGATGAAACCTCGCAAGTGCATAAACCAAATATGAAGTCATCGTGAAGGTTTTGGTCTACAACACATTAGATAGTTGCTCATGAATCACCTTGCTAATCAAATCAGCCCAATGATAATCAATTATCTCTTGTTCCATCCTTACAATAGCATTGCACATCCAATTCTCAAATACACCTACATTCCTTAATCCAACCACCCTATTGAGTAATGTGATTGCGTCATAGTATTCCTTCTTGAATTTTTCCCTGAATAACTGCTTGGGTAGTTTAGAATAGTGTGACTTAGGCTTTTCTAGCCAAGAGTTGATGAGTTGTTGAGATTTAATAGTTTTTTCTTCATAGAACCCCTTGGCTGACCCCATGTTAAATGCCACCATGCGAGATCTATCTGGCATGTCGAAAGTTTGAGCAATAGAAATAGGGTTGAGGTTTGCTACTACTCTCCCTTGAGGACCAATAATTCTCTGTATACCCTGGTCGTAGTGTCTTGCACACTTGAGGAAAAGCTCATAGAATTGGATAGTGGAAGGAAAACCTGCCACATGCGATAAGCCCAACTCCTTCATTCTCCTCGCCACCAAATGAAGATCCTCGGCTACCATTCTTTCTTTGAACACTTCGTAGTCCCACAGTGTGACATTTGTATCAATCACCTCTAACCATATTGATGTAATTTTGCTTTCTGGGACCTTACTCTTAATGTCCATTTTAATCCTTTCTACTTCAGACACTGAAGATCCCTCTGTTGCCTTGCTAGATTCAGCATGCACTCAACAAGAAAGCATAGTAAAAACCCCAGGAAAACAATGTTAATCCATCAAGAAACCATTATAATTAATCCTCATATAATCAAGGTGTTATTAGATCTCATATAAAATGATCTTAACAAATTTCAAGTTTTAGGACCATCCTTGGAATCTGGTCCAAAGAGGAATTTCAGGAAATTCCAGGCCCGACAGATTCCAACGGAATGATCATGAAAACACCAGTTAGCAATTCAATTCAATCGTTATTAATCAATAAAATCATGGTAAATCTAAATATAGCATGAAATAATCATCAAATGTGTCATAAATCATTAACAACTCCAATTATTCCATGTTTCCTTTCATTTCATCAGAGTTCGGGAAAATCTTCCAGGGACGGATTTCTGCAAAGGAGTCAATTTGCAAATCCCAGAAAATCTAGGCAACACAGGACTTCGGGAAAATCCGGGGTCAACGAAAATTCGTGGAGGGGTTCAAACTCCAAAAGCATGTGGATTCTAGATAAACAGAGGAGATCGAGAAAATCCGCCAGAGACGGAAAATACCGAGGTGACTGCGAAACCCAAACATCGGCGTTTAAAGTGCGATTTCACTCAAAGCATTAGATCAATCATGGATTTCGAGGATCAAAGCCTAGAATAGGTTAAGTACAGGCCTTCTATGGATTTCCTTAGAATGCTAGGTTGATTTTAGGATGGAACAAGGTAGAATGGTGTTGCCCTAGGTTTCAAACCCTATACATCCGCCATTAGTGCACATGCAAGCTCGGAATTTAAACATTTCAATTGCTAATTCATTACTAGGGTTTACTCATGACTTCTCAAGCACGATTCCTCAAAATGTAGAAAAACAAAGGACCTCAAACCCTACTTGGAAGATGATAAATAAAGCAATGTTTAACAACCCTAACCATGAAATAAGCAAGCACTTCAAGAATTATGACCCTAATAAAACTAACACGCCAAAGCAATGATAACTTTCACTTATCAATCAAGAGCAGGACAATCAAATACCAACCATTGTGAAGTGGGAAATGATCTTAGAAACAGCAAATGTGAATCAAATGGCATCCACGAAGACAGCAACATGAATGCACTAGAAATCACCACTTAAATCAAACAATTCAAACTCAACATCTCAAATTCAATCAAACACTTGCAAGAATGCACTCCGTAGCTTAATCAAGCATAAGCAATAGATCAATATGGAAAAAAGGGTCATCAAAGATCGACTAAATACAAATTTTCTAGCTCGTACAAAGAACATTAATGCTACTAACAAGACAAGCTAGAAAATCTGGGAACCCAACGATAGGATGGAATCCAAAAAAATCACCTAAAGACAAAATTATGTGAAGACTAAAAATCTCTAAACGACAGTATTCAACCAGAATTTGAGTAGGACCCGAGATAATCTGGGCAGGCTGGAAAATCCCGAGCAAGGGAAAAATCCTGAAATTCATCCAAAACTTAAGATTTCAAAAAGTAACTTAAGGGGATCACTTTGTCCATTAGAATAAAAATTTAAGCACATTCCAAGGCAAAATAAAACCTCAAAACGAAAGGGCCAAGACACCAAAAACCAAACCGAAAGAGGGTCCCTGCCTTCAGTAGGGCGTGTGTGTGAAAACTGCACAACAAATGGTGACTCTACTGGGGAATGCTCCAGAGTATTTGATGACAAATAGGAATCGAGAACCTAGAATCTCTGGTTTCAATCTCCATTATCAAACAAATAAGTCAAAATGCAAAGACTAAAGAATCTGAACCAAAGGGTAAACCGAACCTTCCATAAACTGAAAATCCAAGTGTTTGCATATGAGTTCATTTCCCTCCTTAAGCTACTATAGGAACCAAGCTTATTCAAGACAGGCTACGTAATGATTTCAACTCCAAAAGAAACTTGGATAGAGTCTCGCTGCCAGTTAGGCATCCATAGCCCTGATGAGGTTATTGTTGCGATCCTCCCAAACATAGCTCTACTACCAGCCAGTCGTCTATAGCCCCGATAGAGATATTTGGATACCCTTGATAAGTTTAATGCATTCTTTCAATTTTCAATATTTCACTTTTTTAATATTCTTTTCTATGTCATTTTTCATTTCAACCTATGAACAATGAATTTCACGCTCAGGGCTAAGAACCACAATGGCGCTAAAGTAGAAATAGGGTTTTTCACCTGAAAAAACCTTACAAAGGACCGACAGTAACATCAGGATGCTTAAGATATATGAGAGATATAAGATTTCAGTGTACTTCAAATTCAGATCAAAACTAGTGACTCATCTTCTCTAAATCAAACATTTAAACTTGTTTGGCCATAACAAAGACTTCAACCATCCTTTCAAGATATAAGATTAAATTCCACCAATAAAATACTTAGAACAATTCTAGATAATGATATTTGCCATATAGGTGTAGCACATCTGGGTGAAAACAGGAAAACCCCCAAAGAAAAAGTGGAGCAAGACACCAGAACCAAAAGCAAGCCTAAACTAACCAAAACAAACCAAACAAAGCAGAAAGGGAAACCTACACTAACCAAAGCAAAGCAGAGCAAAGAAAAACATAAAGGAAACCTAACCTAACTATAGACAGGGAAAGAGCTGAAAATAGCTCAGGACTGGAAATAATGCTTTAGGTAATTCCCATTGATAGGAAATGGGATATCCTCCTCAGTGAGGGTTTTCAAATGAAAAGCATTATCAAAAAGAATTTTTGAAATCTAGTAAGGGCCAAGCCAAAGTTTTTCAAATTTTCCATGCTCTCCCCTACGATCATGGGCCTTATCCCAGTATAGAACCAAGTCAGAAATACTAAAAGCTTTTACCTTAGCTCTTCTATCAAACCATCTTTTAACTACACCCTGATGTTTAGCAAAGTTTTCTAGGGCTTCATCTTGTTTTTCTTCAAGGTATAACAATTCCTGCAAATGGGCCTCACGCTTATTTTCTTCATCATAATACTCATTAATAAATTGTAGAGTGGGGATCCTCAACTATATGGGAAACACTAGCTCCAATCCATACACAAGGTGATAAGGGGAAGTCCCTAAAGAAGACTTTTGTCTAGTACGATCTACCCACAGAGGAAATCTGAGTTGAGTGTGCCAATCCCTAGGATTCCTCTCTAAAAGCTTATGAATGACTATTAAAAGGTTCTTATTGGAAGACTCAACCAATCTATTACCCTGTGGATAGTAATTGGATGTAAATTTTATTATGATCCCATGATCAAAAGTCCAATTGGAAAATTTCAAAGATGAAAAAGTAGGGCCATTATCACAAACTAAAGATAAAGGGCATCCAAAATAATTGATAATACCTAATTCAAGGAACTCAATTACCACTTCAGAAGTACATTGTTTGTATGCAAGTGCTTCAGTCCACCGTGTAAAATAATCAGTAATGGTGAGAATATACCAATGACCAATAGAGGATGGTGGATTGATGGGGCCAATAAAGTCCATTCCCCATTGTGCAAAAGGTTTTACCTCGAAGACTGGCTGTAGTGGAAGAGTTGAGTACTTCTCCCTAGCTGCTACAATCTGGCATACATGGCATGTCCTGACATGACTGTGGGTATCTTTGAATAACATAGGCCAGTATTAACCAGCCCTCAAGATCTAATTTGCAGTAGAATGTGTAGAACCATGGCCAGTACCATATCTATCATGAAATTTAGCCATGACTCTCGCAGCTTCCTATTGTCCTAAGCATCTTAAGTATATGCCCTCATGATTTCTCTTGTATAAAATAGCTCCTTTCAGCATAAAACTATCACTTTTCAAATGTAGTGCCCTTCTTTATACTGCATTGAGATGATCATGACACCTTTGCTTTAGCAGATAATAAATAATGTCATCATACCAACCTCCTGGGGAAACATCTTCAATGTTGTAATGTTGAACTGTAAGATCAAGGCCCATTTCTACCATTGTTCTTGTCAACCCTTTCCCTCTTACTAATTTCATAGGTTGGATTTCAATGTCATATTCCTGTAACATTGTTACCCACTTCACCCTATGTTCTCCAAGCTCATTCTGCATCAATAACAACTTGACCACAGGATCAGGGACTATTGCAAACACCTTATTTCTGAGAATATAATGTTTGAACTTCTTAACAGCTCTTACTAGGGCATAGGCCTATTTCTCCACACTCAGATACCTCAATTCTACATCCTTCATTGGTACACTCATAAATGCTATGGGGTGTTCATTTCCTTGGTCAGACTTTTGAGTCAACATGCCAGCACAAGAATGATCAAAAGCAAAAGAATATATGTAAAAATCCTTGGCATAATCTAGACTCACCAATACTAGGGCTTCAGCAATAGCTCTCTTAATCTCTGCAAATGTCTCATTTGCTTTTGCACTTCATTCAACTTTGGCCTCCTATTTCATCATTGCATTCAATGGTTTAACTATTTCTGTGAATCCAGTGATGAATTTCCTTACAAAGTTGACTTTGCCAAAGAATGACTTCATTTCTTTCTTGCTAAAAAGTGGTTGAATCTTGAGTATAGTCTCAACTCGTTCTGGGTCAATAGCAATTCCCTTTTCAAAGATGACATGCCCTAACAACTTTCCTTTTGTCACTCCAAATATGCATTTCTTGGGATTGAGGGATATTCCTAATTCTCTGCATTTCTGGAACACTTTGCACAAATCTGTAATATGATCACCTCTCCTTTTGGAAAAAACTGTCAATTCATCCATATAAATAATTATGCACTTGCCAATGATATCCTTAAAAGTGATGTCCATGGCCCTCTAAAATGTAGCTCCAACATTAATCAACCCAAAGGGCATCCTTTTGTAGGAAAATGTACCCCATTTTGTAGTGAAGGAAGTTTTATGCCTATCTTCATAGTCTACCATAACTTGATTGTATCCTAAGTAGCCATCCAAAAAGGACATCATTTGAGATCCATTAACAATTTGAAGCACTTCATCCAGTGAAGGTACTAGATAATTGTCCTTCTCTGATGCTCTATTAAGATTTCTAAAGTCCACACACAATCTGATTTCTCCATTCTTTTTCCGCATTGGAACCAAGTTTGTGACCCAAGTGGAGTGTCTGACAGGAAATATGATTCTTGCAAATAACAATTTATGCACCTCCTTCTATATTATGGGTTCCTAAGGCATTAATTGGCCTTTGTCTCTAACTGAAAGGTCTTTCTCTTGGCTTTAGAGGGATAGTGTGAGTTATAATAGATATATCATATGTCTTTAAATCCTCATAACTTCAAGATATCATGTCCCAATATCTGCGTATGGCGTCAATTATTCCTTCCCTTTCTTCTAGAGTACACACCTTGCCAATGAAGACATTCTTGGCATCTTCTTGAGTCCACATATTGTATGCTTCACACTGTCCACTAATAGATTCTTTCTTAGCATCTTGTTCTTGTTCTCTGAGCTTATCCAAATCAAAAATCCTCTCCAATTGTACCATTCCTTTGGGAAGTGTTAGTATTCAAATTGATTACTCCTAAATCCATTTTTGCTTCTTGAAGTTCAGTTTCATCAATAATCTGAGAAGCAAAAACATCTATGTTTGTGATAAAATCTAAGATATGCTTGTCATCCTCAAATACCTGGAAGTTGGTGACATTGTCAGGTACTGGAGGTACTGGTGTCAATTCTACTATGAATTTCTTCAATCCAGAGAGAGATAAGGGTTACAACGTACTAGCAACCTGAGCTAGGGAGTCTACGGTTTGATTCTTACTTCATGGAATCAACTAAATGTTGAAGGCATCGAATCCCTCAATAAGATCCCATACTTTGTGTCTATAGTTAGTCATTCTTCTATCATGACAAGAGTATTGTCTCCTAACTTGCTTGACTACCAACTCAGAATCCCCGAAAACTTGTAAAATCTTAACCTTTTTCTTCAATGCCACTAACAAACCATGGATTAAAGTCTCATATTCCGCTACATTATTAGTGTAATGGAATTGGAGTCTGTGAGCAGCAAAGAAGGTTTTACCTTTTGGACTAATTAGCTCAAATCTTGCTCCAGCTCCTTGTTTTGATTTGGACCCATCGAACCTTAAGGTCCAACATCCAGTTGTACCTTTCACATTCTTGCAACTAGAAGGTTCTTCAAAAAGAATAACCTTCCTTCCTTTGGAATCCTCTGAAACATTTTGGATAGTGACTTTGACTACTGGAGTAGGGTTGATACACTTCTGCACTTGTTCTACTACAGTCTGGCATAAACAACAATCCAGTTTCGAATGAGAAGCATTATAGACTCTACACCAATTAGGCAGGAGAAAGTCTCTAAAATCCATTTTTCTACCTAACTGAACCTAATTCTCAATACATTTCTAGATGAATTCCTGGAAACTATCCAGCAAGCTAAGTTTATTATCTTCTAATTCATCATCATTTCCAACTGATTCCACCTGAGCTTCACTTTGACTAGATTTCGTTGTGAAATTGGTTGGCAAAGAATGCAACATAAGAACTTCTTCTATATCTGACTCCTCAAAAGGTGTTGCAAGCACATAATTACCCATACCTACTTTTGATATCAGGATTTCATTAGAGGTATTCTAATATTCTGTGATCATATACTTCATCCTGGGTTCCCTTTCAATTCTAATCTGATTTGGCACTCCTTTCTAGGGAAGTCACATGTGAGAGTGATCAGTTAACACATATCCATTTAGAGCTTTAGTGAAGTCACTTCCTAGAATCAAGCCATAAGCATCTAGTATATCTACTACCTAGATATTAATAACTTGCTGAATCCTGGGATCAGAAGCAACCTGCATATGAATCATATTTAATTCTCCTACAACGTTCACTTTAGTCCTATCCAATTGTGTAACTTTGTTTTGGGAATCAACAGGGGTAATACCCAAATCTCTACAAACACTAAATGGCATAACATTGGTGGAGGCACTCGAGTCCAATAAGAAATTATGCAGATTCTTACCAAATATTCACATAGAAATTAAGAAAGGAGGAGTATCTATTTTCCCTTGGAACAGAGTTAATGGAGTATCCACTTGAGCAACTTGAGTCCTATCTTTTTCCTTACCCTTATCTCTGAGAGGCATATGGCTCTAATTGTGACTCTGATTTTTCCTTCCAGACGTTCTATTAACACTTTCATTCATTGATTTGTCTCGAGAAGTAGAATTTGTACTATAAGCCCCTAGGACTACATTCCTAATAGTTTGAACTCCCAATAACTCATATGTAGAGAGACTTACCTTGAGCTTCTTGAGTTCTTCTACGACATATATGGCTAATAGTTCCTCACTTAGATCAGTAGGAACCTCTCTTTGGTTTTCCACCACCTTGTCCTTGCCTACTTCAACACTTCTTCCTTTAGACATGTCAGCCTGAGTTTGTCCTTCCTTTGACAGATACTGCTTTGATACATGAGGGTAAGGTGGATTGTTGCTAGCACTGGGGTCTCGAGGTGTGATGAAATTATTTGGGGGAATAGAAGTAGTGAACAGACCTCCTACCTATGGGCATCTATGTGGCATATCTCTCAAATCATACTTCCTAGTAGGCCTCTGAAATGTCTACACTTCTTCAACATATGCTTCTTCCTCATCCAATGGGCCATTTTCATTTACTGGATTCTCAACAAACAACTGGGTGATCTCATCTCTGTTGTACACCTAATCAGCTTCTTCCTTCAACTGGTCAAACTCCTCTTCAGGTACATTCTCCTTAACTTGTGGAAAAGGTACATGATTCAGTACCAGCACTGGTGAATCATAAGGAGTAGAAGGCACTATTTCTTGACCACCTGCATTATTTTCTACTTCATACTGAAAGATTGAGGCTGTTGTCTAAAACTCTTGACAATCCAATTCAGAGTGTTGACTTTTCTTATGGAGTCTACACCACCCGGATAGAGCGGCTTCTACCAAATATACACCACTAGGAGGCCTTTCTTGATTAACCAATTGATTAGTTGATTGACTAAATAGTTGGTCCAATGGAGTGGGGACTCCTCCATTGTTGGGCCTTGTATTCCAAGTTATATTCTGGCCAGGTGGTGGCCTCCTGTCAAAACCCTGTCCACCAATTTAGCTTCTATCAAAATTTTGATTTGAGGAGTGTCCTTTATCATAATTCTGCCCTCTATCATGACCATATCCTTTGTCATTATTGTATCCCCTTTCATTGGTGTATCCTTTGTCATGGTTATATCCCCTGTCAAAAATTTTTCCTTGTTGATTTTCTCGGTTTTCTCGGCCATGACTAGTCTGCATACCCCTTTGAGCAGCCTGGAGCTGATTGTTCTTATTTCTGAAGTAGGTCACCTCCATATTTAATTTCTTCACTTGCTTAGTTAGGTCATCCAATCTCTCTTTATCAGGGTTCCTATATGAGGGTTGATTGGCACTATTCTGTGGATATCCTACTATAGTATTAATACCTAATGACTAGTTCAAGACTTCAGAATTCTGGAGATATGATAGATAGCCAACTTGAGACTGTGGGTGTAAGGGTTGATTTTCATTTTTCTAGGGGTAATTGATAATAGGTGGGACTTGGTTGATTGGGGGACCTAGATGTGAGACTAACGATAGATGAGGAACAAGATTCATGATGGGAGTATGATTGGCAAAAGCCTGATTAAGAGTTGGGACTAGTTCTGGGTGAGCAATGGGTCCTAATGATGGTAAAGGTTTAGACACATTTTTCCTTAAGGCGATACTCATTTTTATAGCTTTAGCATAAGCATCGAGTAGGGTATTGGGAGGGTTGTTTTTCCATTTGATGAAGGTACATGTCACACTATCAAGGCCTTCATAATAAACTTCTAAAGCAGTGGTCTGATCAATAGCATAGGGAACCTGCAACCTGGAATAGGCACGATGAAATCTGTTATTGAAGGATCTGATAGGCTCATTGACCTCTCTTTTGACATTAGTAAACTGACGGTAAAGCTCATTGGAACTAATAGGGACCCTGAACTTTTGCAAGAATGCATTTTCTAACTCAGTACAATTTTGGATAGACCCAACAGGCAAATGATTGTACCAATAGAATGCCTCTTCTCCTAAGGAATAAGGAAAGAGCCTACATGCTACATCCTCATGATTAATCCCCCTATCCTTAAGGCAAGTCTAGAAGATCCTGATATGCTCTTCAGCGGTTCTATTAGGGTCATTAGCATGGAATTTGGAGCATTAGTGCTTTGAGTTATTGGGCATGACATTGTAATTGGAAAATATCAATGGGGATGGGTTATTAGCAAGGAAATCCATTGGTGCAGGTAGAGGTGGTAATGGTTGATTAACAATTGGCTAAGGTTGTGGAATGGGAATGTCCTCAGACTCAGATGAAGATGAACCTAATGGAGATGGAGATGATGGATGAGAGATTGATGATTCTCCCCTAGTTTTGGTCCTCCTTGACCTAGTAGGGTCTGGTAATTATTGAAATTCCTCCTCTCTTGGAGTAGATCTAGTTCTCCTTCTGAGTCTTTCAGGAGAGATGGCATTCAAAAATTGATCTAGCCTACTTATTCAGGCCCTCCTAGCACCAATCCATTGATGATATTTTCTACACGGCAACAACTCATATAGAATATAATATCTTCTCTCTTGAAAGGTAAATCTCTATCAGCAAGCCTCAAGAGATAACCCCAAGGTCTCTAATGTTAGGTCTTGAAAATGCATAAACAACTCAGTGATAAATGTGAAAATGTTGGTAATCACAATGGGACCATACTACAAGCAGAGACTGAATCTTCAATTTATCAGATCTAGCAATGTGATAATACTTCAACCCTAAATATAACTCAGATATCAAGAAAACAACAAAAGATTAGGTTTCAGAGAGATAACTAAACTAACACTAAGCTAAGATTCACAGTGCATATGATAAAATTTTTGAAGTGGACCAATCCCACATAAACCAATTCCTGCTCAACCCAGATGAATCTAAAATCTCACAAGAATAGTGTGATCTTCTAAGGTAATAATATTTTCAGATCATGAAAATTCATCCAATACAACCCTAAGGAAATTTATATGAACAAATCTTCACAATTGAACTAAACACAATAAATATAGTCCAGGATAACTTTGCAAAGCAACTAATAGTCAGCCAGCTGTGAAAAGTATGGACTAGGGACCGCTGCAACACTTCACACATCAAATCATAAACATCATTAAATCAAATCTAATGCTAAACATTCAAATATCATATTTTCTAAAATCAATTCTAAAGATAGAATAACAAGAACCATGTCAAATAAAAGAACACAAGTATGGCACCAAATCACAATGTCATTACTTGCATTGAATTATCCATTGAAGCAACAATTCTCATTTCTATTACAATATTTTCTTGAGAGCACAATTTCTAACTTCTACCCTACTTCAATATTTGCTATCTCTATATCTATTTCTTGTCTATGTCTCTAACTTAACCCCCCTTAAAAGATTCAAAATGCCATACTTATAGAAACCCCCCAAAAACATGTCAGCCCAAATAGGGTTTACAATAATAATTAGACACAACAATTCGGCCAAGAGAAATTCAAGATGAGATAAATAAGCATTAAATGCTTGGATTCCATCCAAGTCGGCCTAGGATCTCCAATGCAGTTCAGACCTATGCATGCCAAGATAATAGGGAAGCACAAATCTCGATGTAGTCCATCATTAATACTTTCCCCTTTGTCCTTATTCTAATCCAACATCTCATGCACCTTCAATAGCACCTTATCCAAGTCGGCCACAAGAGGTAAAGGAAAAACCTTAAGTAGGTTTTCAATTGATGTAATTTCTTCCCTTGATTGTTTTACCGACCTATCCCAATCCACCTTATATGTCATATATTTGTTAATAACAGCAAGGTAGGTGACCTCATCATCCAACTGGTGCTTAGAAATAGAATTATCATTAATTGGGGCATAAACATCCTGCCACCACCCTCTCAACTGTTCTAAGCTCAAGTACTTAGGCACGATTTTCCTTCTTCCTATCATAATCTCAAAGAAGAAATAGAGCTATTGTAAACACCAGCTAGGGTATCATCAATCTGCCTCCTTTGCTTGTAGATCTTCTTCAAAACCTTTTGCCTAATCTGCAATGCTTAAAACCACTCCCAAGGTTCAATAGCTCTGGAGAGGGGAGAATTTTATCACTTGCTAATCTATCCCTAGTGTACTCCATGATAGTTTTATTTTTCTATAGCAAGAGGTTATTGTCCTCTTTGTCCTATGCTAACACTTGTTTCAACCATTCGGTCTTCCTTGCAGCATCCTTCCAAGTTGACAATATATCCTTGATGGCCTCATTTCCTTTGGTTTGCACCCCTTGAAGCTAATTTGTAGTGGCAAGAGTAGAAGCCCTCATCTTCTCTAGTTAGGAAATGGTCTCTTGAGGTAAAGGTTTTGTAGCAGAAGTGAAAGGGTTAATGGTTTGCAAGGGTTTCATTAAATCCTCCAAGCATTTTCTGAGATTCTCATTTTCCTTTTTAAGCTCCTGCTTAGTCTTCATTTCCTTCCTCAATCTGCCCAAGATAACAGCACTAGAACCTTGATACTCCTCAATATCCTACTCAATGGATGTAGGCCCTAAATTGAAGGTCTGAACATTATAATCCTTTCCAACCACATCATCTCTATTTTTATCTAGGGCAGGGGTTGCAATGTGGACCACCCTATGGCTTACCTCATCTCTTTCAATCCTTTAGATCATCCTAGCCTTCTTCTTACCTTTGTCATTTCCAATCTTGGCTAGTAGCTCATCCCAATTGGGTGAAGTATCCTCCACAACAACCTGTTTTCTTCTTATCTCTTTGTCCAACCAATCAGGGACAATGGATTCCAATTGCACCTCAGACTATTTTTCTTCCTATTGATCCTTAGCATCTTCTTCACTCAAATTATGCTTTTTAGAAACCTCTCTATTGTGCAGTTTTTGCACACACGCCCCACTTGGAGTAGGGACCCTCTTTTCAGATGTCTTTCGACCTTTGGTTTTATTGGATTTATCATTTTAGGGTCTTAGCATGTTGGTCTTGCCGGCTTTGACTTTTCCCTGAGGCTGGAATTGATTGAAATTGAGTTTTAAGCCAAATTCGGGTTTTCACCTGGATCCGGGATTTTCTTGGGCGCTGGTTCTTTGTCCATTCCTAGCTGGATTCTCCAAATCCGGGTTTCTGCTCGATCCCGAGATTTTCTGGTCCTAGCGGATTTTCCCAAACTCTGCCAAAATCTCGGCCTTCATCATTTCCCCGGTTTCTGCATTTCTGTGAAATCTGTGTTTCCGCGCATCCTCAAAATTTCCAGAATTCCATTTTGAGCTCGGGTTTCCGGATTTATCAGAAGTGTCTTCTCCCGCATTAATGGCCGGGGTACCTTTGCTTAGACGGGTATAAGGGCAGATTTAGGGCATTTCAAGCATCATTCTAAGTTCGTCTATTCACTTGCTTTTGCTCTGGCGATTAGGAATTCCATTCGAGCTTTGAGGAGCGATCTTCACTCGTGTGCGTGAGGATTGTTTGGGTGCCAATGTCTGGGTTTTTATTGCTTGGACGTGTTTACTGTGTGGTCATCTTTTGAGCTCGAATTTCATCAGCATCGATCCATGGTATGTTATCATCACCCTTTCATTTGCTTGCGTGGTGATTGAGTGTTTCTGCACTGGGTGTTGATAGTTTTGTGTTAGCCCTTGCTTGATTTTGATTTCATATTTATAAAGTTGGGGTTAGATTCGTGTCTTTGGGTATTTCTATTTCCGTGCCCTATGAGCTTGCGTTTATCAATTGGACGGCGTATGTATCCTTTAGATGGGATTCTGGGCTGGATTATTTGCCTTTCTAGTGCGGAATCCACCATATTGTGCGAAGTTAGGGTTTTCTTCGGTGTTTGGCCCAAAGCGGAGATTTCATTATGATTAAGCGAGTTTGTTCCTGTATCATGCTGACTTCCCCCCGTCTTGTGAAGATTCGGATGCTTTAGGTAAATCCTTAGTTGATATTTTAAACCTTAAAGTTTCCCCTGGTTTTAATGGCAGAGGTCTGGTTATTCAAATTAGGGCGTCATTGTTTTGAAATAGGGATTCATCCTTTGAGTACTTTTGAGAAGTTCAAATCTTTTGCGTCCTGAGTTTTATTGATTATTGTCAATTTCAAGACCATTAGAGCTTAGGTAGAGAAGATCCTATGATCGTTTGGATTTTCGTTCGTGTTTCATCATTTTTCGGGTTCCCGAGGTCCCCGCGGAATTCCGCTGCTTTCAGATTCTCCCGGTTTGGGCTTATTTCGCGGGCTGGGGTTTTTTCCGAAACATTTCGACCTGCCTGCGAAAGTCCGTTCCACCCGGATTTTTCTGGATTTTCTATTTGGTTTTGTCTCGATTGATGTTTCGATGATAGGACTAATGGAATGATTGTTTAATGCTGATTTCTTGTTGCCAATGAGTGAATTTCATGATTATCTTTTGATCTTTCATCTGTACTAATGATCCATTTGACTAATGAGGCTTTGGCAATAGGAATCCGTATGGGTTGAATTTCTCCAAAATTCTGCCTCGACTGGATTTTCCCAGATTGCATCATTTTCCCGGATTGCTTGTTTTTCTGGATCTTGAAAGGATTAGCAGTTGTGATGAATTTCAATGGTTTTATATGATCTTATGCTAACCTTTGGTTGGAATATGCCTAATAATTGAGTACTAATGATATCTTTTTGCAGGTCGAATCAAGCAAAGCTACGGTCGGGAAATCTAAGGGTGGCACAGGAGGGTCATCCATTTCTGAAGCAGAACGGTTATGATTAGATATGAAGGGTCAGCTCCCCGAGAGAAAGGTGTCTTCTATGTGGGCCGAAGTATCTGATACCAATGTTGGGGCCTAGAAATATGAGGAATTCAAGCAGACAACGGTGGAGAAAGACCTGTCGGCCTTGAGGCAGGGAATGAAAAAATCTGGACTAGTGCATGTGGTAGGCTTCCCTCCGGTGGTCCAGTGTTATGAGCTAATTCTCGAGTGCGCCAGACAATATGATTTTGATACACAGAGGGTGGTTAGTACCGAGGGAAGAGTTCTGGCGAATTTCAGTCCTACCTCCATTGCACAAGCTTTCAGCACGCCGGATCTACCTTTGGTATGTGCTCTGAATATAGATACTGCCAAAACGTATTATGAGAATGAGCCCATCAAGGCTCAACAGATGATTAACTCCTAGTTAGAGAAGCCAAAATCCCATCATTCCAAGTTGCCCAAACAGTTGCATAGGGTTAAGTTCAGATCAGATGTATATGATGCCATCACATTTCTAAGCAGGGTGGCAGGATTGAAAAGTGCAGGGGTGTTGGAAAGCTGGATGGTCCACGTAATCACCAAAATTGGACAACGGACCAATTATCACTGGGCAGGGCTCATCAGTGCAGAAATTGATAGGCAGTTAAGGAATGTCCTGGAAACAAAGAGGTTCACCATGTCCTCATATGTAATGTATGTGTTGGCCATTTCTTACCCATACAAGGGTCTGAATCCGAAGGGGACACTTGGGCAGGATATTATTTATGAGGTTTATCCGGAGTTGCATCTTGGGCATAAGGATTACAGAAGGGCTAACAACGCATTCACGATGCATATCACCCAGACACTACAGAATGTTGAACACATGAGGTTGTTGGATGGGGCCAAGGAACTTATAAAGAACTATGGAGCTTGGTTCATATAGTTCTCCACCTTCACCTACCTCAGAATTGATGGATGCCCGGTTGCTCCGTACAGGTTGCCTTGGTATCCTACTAACCGCATTGTTTTGTTAGAAGTTGTGAGGCAAATTTGTGAATTTGATGCTGTGGTAAAGAGAGAAAAGCACAAGACAGGATTCAGAGGAGACTTCCCTCTTGGGATCGGTGTGGTAGAAATGTGCCCTTCTATCCAATCAACCCACACTGTACGTGAAGAACTGGTGGCATACGGTTTCTCCTTCCATTTGAAAAGGATGAATTTTGACATAACTGGAGAAGCACAGAAGAAAGCTACTAGGGAGTACAGGCATAAGGATGACCTAGAAGATTATTGGGTCAATATCAAAGATGACCTTGAGGCCAGAAAAAAGAGATACTCTAGGCTTCCTGTGGAGGCAATTAGGCAGTATAATGTTAAGTTGATTCCGGATCAACTGGATGAGGATGGAAACCTGGTTCAGGACCACGCCTATGAGGCTGTAAAGGATAGGTCGGTCGGGGATATAGATTGGAATGAGAACGAAGTTATAGAGCTGGAAGACTTAATGGTCCCTGTCATGAAATTCACCTCTTCTTGGATAAAACATAAAATTTGGGAATTAGAGAGTGCAAAGGTAGCTTGTACTTTTGAATTGATGGGAAATCTCAATCCCATGTCGACTTCTGAAGAATCCGGGGAAGATGACCCCAAAGGGAAAGCTGTAAAAGCCTCACCATTCAAGATAAAGGTCAGAGGTCCTAAGGAGGGTGAGCTTGAAGCGAAAAGGAAACCAAAAGGAAAAAGGAGATGGAAGACTCTGACAATTAGCAAGTCCTCTGATGAGGAGGGAGTGGAAAAGGCAGAAGAGGAGGATGCTCCTCCACCACCGAAGAAGACAAGAACAACAAGGACTGCAAAGAAGACAGGTCAGGCTACTTCGGGTGACGAGCCCCCTATTGTAGATGTGGAAAGCTCAGGAGGGGAGAAAGCTAAGGTCTACACCAGGAGATCCAGGACTCCATCTCCAAAGGACAATGTGCCTAAGATGGATCCTCCGCCAAAAGTGCCAACCGCAGAGCCATCCAAGCCTGTTTCTCCTCAACCAAGTGCACATGAAGAAGAAATTCTGGAGGAACATGAAACTAGCAGAGAGGCGAAGCCCTTCAAGGAGGGGACTCTCTTTGGTGAGGCAGCGAGACTCGAAATAGAGGAGGTTGAGAAGCTTCCTTCTCCCCTGGTGCAGTATGAAGATTCTCCGAAGAATGGCCAGGGTAGCGGATCCCCTGAACAGAAAGAAAATATCCCTGCTAAGACCCCATCACCAGTGCATCCAGAGGTGGAACTTGAAGAAGTTGATCAGGGTGAGCAGCTTTCAGAGAAGGAGAATGATAAAGCAACTACAGAAGAGGAGGAAAAAGTGACAGAGTAGCCAAAAGAAATCTGGGTAGACCCTGAAGCTCCGGACTGGCTAGAAAAAGAGCTTGCAAGGAAGAAGCAGGCGGTTGTTGAGGATACCCCCTTAGACTGACATGAAATGCTGTCAAAGATCAGTAAAGGAAATAAGAAGAAGACAGCTAGGGTAATCTCAAGGGTGGAAAGAGATGAAACAAATAACAGGGTTATCCATGTTGCCACCCCTGTTGTTGACAAAACAAGAGAAGATGTTACAAGTCAGGATTATAATGTTCATACTATCAACCTCGAGCCAACCTCCATGGAGCAGGATATTGAGGAGTTTGAGGGGTCCAGTGTGGTGATTGTTGATAGATTGAAGAAGGAAACTCAGACCAAACGTGAACTGAAGAAAGAAAATGAAAGGTTAAGAAAATGTTTGGAAGAGGTAATGAAGCCTTTGCAGTCCCTCCATCCTTCTTCTGCCACTCCTGGCTTTCTACCTAAGGAGACCATCTCCGGAATTGAGAAGTTAAAAGCCTCAGCTCAAGCTGCCATAGATTGGTTAATGAGTGTGCAAACTAAAGGAGATGATACTATCAAGGATATTCTATCGGTAGGAAAGGATGCAGTCCGGGCTAAAGAGCTGTTAGAGTATGTACTGTCCCAGGACAAGGATGACATGGACCTCTTGTTGCGGAAATCAAGGGTTATGATGGGACATGGAAGAGAACAATTGGCTAAGGATGGATTTCTTCCTTCTTTCACGTTGGATGAACCTTGGGAATGGTTCGAGGCACTGCAGATTAAGCAGAAGGCCATGAAGAAGATTTTGAAAAGAAAGAAGCAGATTGATGGGGATCTCACTGCAGTATACAATGGATGCATTGCATTCTTTGAGGTGATGACCGGCAGGAGGAAGATAGCCCCGAAATACTTGAGTCATGAGCAGCTAAAGGAATGGTGGCATGAAGTTTATGCCCCAGATGCAGAAGGAGTTGTAACTACCCACCAGCTTGATGATGCAGCTACCTACTTGGCAGTGATGGATAAATATCTGGCCCATCGGGAAGATTGGGATAAAATTGTTGAACGGTCCAAGAAAGAGATTGATGTTATTAAATGCCGACTTAGGGTATTACCTTTGCCACCTGTCACCGAGCTGGATGGAACATTCTTGAGGGTGCAGGGTTCATCTGGAAAGAAAGGATAAGAGAAGAAGCAGTTAATGCTTATTTTGAGATTTGTGCTTCCCTATTATCATAGGGCATGCATTGGACGGGACTGCATTAAGGATTGTGTCAAGGCCGACCTAGATGATGGCATTTAATGTGTGCCTTAGTTTGATTGTTCTCCTTGCTGACCTGTTTTGTGCAGTTTTTATTATTTTGTAAAATGTTTGGCTGGGCCGACATATCTTGGGATTTTCTATAAATAGGCATTATTGCCTCATTGTAAAGGGTTAGACATTAGCTAGAAGACATTAGAAATTAAAGAGCAAGAGCTAGAGTATTTTGTAATAGGAGTAGTGTTTGATTTCTTGAAGCAAATTCTATATCAGAACAGTTGAATTGTTGCAGCATTTTGGTGATTAATACAATTGAAGACATTGTGGTTTTCCTGGTGAAATCTCTTGTGCTATTTCATCTTGCATGGTTCTTTTGTTCTATCTTTCAAATTGCTTGAAGATTTAGGGTTTAGTATTCAGAAATAAATCAGTTTCAGTTGGATGCATGATGTTTATGATTTCACATTTGGAATGTTTGTAGCTATCTCTGGTCTATACTCCCAGTAACTATCTGATTGTAGTAGGCTGGTGAAGTCAACCTAAACCATATATTCAATGTGCTTAAGTTCGATTGTAGATGCAAGTCTATGATTTGAAAATTTAAATACCTTAGAAGATTGCACCGTTCTTGGAAGATTGCATTGTGGGTTGAACAAGAACTGGTTATTTGAGATAGGTCCATTCCAAATATCTGTTGTTTACATTGTTCATTCTAGGAGTAGTTTAGATTCTATTACATCCTTGCACCCTTATCTTTTTCTATTTCTTTATTATTTGGTTAGATTTAGGATTAAAGATCATCATATTGCAAGATTTGATAAACAGGAAGATACAGTTTGCTTGTAGTAAGGTTCGATTGTGATTACCAGCATTTCACATTTTATCTGAGTTGTTTATGCATTGTTATGACCTAACACCCGAGAGACCTTGGGGTAATTTTCAGTGATTTATTATCAAAAATAACCTTTCAAGAGAGATAGAATATTGCATTTATGTCTGAGTTGTTACTGTGCAGAAAACACCATCAACAGATTGGCGCTAGAAGGAGGGCCTAAATGAGCACACTGGATCGTTTCTTGAACGCCATCTCTCCAGAGAGATATAGGAGAAATACCAGATCTACCACAGGAGAGGAAGATTTAGAAGAGCTACAGTTCCCCACTAGGTCAAGAAGGACCCAAGAAAGCAGAGAATCGTCATCACCCATCCCTTCACCAACATCATCCATATCTTCACATCTTGAAGTTGAGGCTATACCCATCCCTGAAGTCATTCCCATCCAACAGCCTCAGCCTGTGATTAACCAACCACCGCCGCCACCCCCACTCTTACCAATGGCTTTCCTTACTAATAATCCATCACCATTGTTCTTCCAGGCTTACAATGTAATGCCCAAAAACCCGGAGCATTTCTGTTCAAAATTCCATGCAAATGACCCAAATAGGACTGCAGAAGAACACATAAAAATTTTCCAAACCTGTCTCAAAGATAGAGGGATTGTTCATGAGGATGTTGCCTGTAGGTTGTTCCCTTATTCACTAGGAGAAGAAGCCTTTTATTGGTATAACCATCTCCTTGCCAGTTTAATTCTTATTTGGAATGATCTTGAAAAGGCATTTTTATAGAAATTCAGAATTCCCATCAGTGCCAATGAGTTATACCTACAGTTCATCAAGGTTAAGAGAGAGGTTAATGAACCAATAGCCAGTTTCAATAATAGGTTACACCGTGCATTCACCAGATTACAAGACCCATATGTTTTGGACGATGGTACCGCCATGGGAGTCTATTATGAAGCTCTGGATAGCCTAACAACAACCTTTTTGAAATGGAGACCCAACCCTCCAGGTACCCAGACAGATGCTTATACAGAAGCTGTCAAGCTTAGTACGGATCTGAGACAACACCTGACTGGGCCATTACCTTCTCTGGGACCAGTTGCACATCCCAACCAGATTCAGGTAGTAAATCAGGCTCTCACCAATCATACCCCAATCATGAATCTAGACCCTCAATTACCTATGGTACCACACCCTGGTCATCCCATGAGCTAGATCTCCCCTGTGACAAACTTCCCTCAACAACAGGTTAATCAGCCTATGTACCCGTCACAACTGAATAGCTTCCCTACTTATTTGTAGAATTCTGAGGTGTTGCATCAGTCTCTGGGATTTGCTACAATGCCTGTCCCTCCTCAGAGTAACCCAAATCAGCATCCTTATCAGGATCCAAATAGGGAAAGGATTGATGAAATGGCTGAACAGATAAAGAAGCTAAATCTAGAAGTGACTTACTTAAGAAACCAGAACAGCCAATTACAAGCTGTCTAGAAGGGTATGCAATCTAATTAGAATAGAGAGTTTTCACAAGGGAAAAATTTTAACAGGGGACAGCGTAATGACAGAGGATTCTATAATGACAGGGGATATAACCAGGATAGGGGTTACAACAATGATAGAGGTTTCAATAACGATAGAAGGAAGAATTTTGATAGAGGCCAAGGAAGTGGATCAGGAGTTAATAAAAGGCCGTCACAAGGACAGAATAGAACTTGGAATACAGGGCCTAATAATGGAGGAGTTCCCACCCCATTGGACTAGCCTGCTAATCAGATTGTCAATCAATCTGCAAACCAGCCGATCAGTCAAGACAAACCTCCTAACGGTGTATATCTGGCTGAAGCAGCCCTATCAGGATGGTGCAGGCTTCATAAGACAAGTCAGCATTCAGAATTGGAATGTCCAGAGTTCCAAACTGCTGCCTCTATTTTTCAGTATGAGGTAGAGAACAATGTGAATGGATAGGAGATTGTTCCTTCTAACTCCTATGATTCTCCTGTGCTGGTATTAAATCATGCTCATTTTCCAGCCAGCAAGGAAAATGTCCTAGAAGAACTTGATTCTCAGGAAGTTGAAACAGATCAGATTTGTAATGGAGATGAATTAGCTCAGTTGTTTAATGAAGATACAATGAATGACAATGGCCCTCTCGATCAGGAGGAAGCTTATGTTGAGGAAGTCCAGATGTTTCAGAGACAAGGATTGAGGGATATGCCTCATAGACGTCCACAGTCTAGAGGACCTTTCACTACTTGCATTCCTCCCAACAACTTCAGTACTCCTCCAGATCCTAATGCTAGTAACAACCTGTCTTATCCACATGTCTCCAAGCAGTATCTTTCAAAAGAGAGACAGGCTCAAACCGACCCACAGAAGGAAAAGGTTGTCCAAGCTGGCAAGGATAAAGTGGAAGAACCATCTAAGGAAGTCTCTACTGATATTAGTGAGGAGCAGATGGCCTCATATGTCGCAGAGGAGTTCAAAAAATTAAAGGTAAACCTTTCTGCATTTGAGTTGTTAAGGCTCCCTGCAATTAGGAAGGCTATCTTAGGTACCTATGATGCAAATTCAAAGTTATTGGATAAGTCTTCTGGTGAACATGTCAGCCAGACTTCCAGTTCCTAGCTTGTGAGGACACAGAATCAAGCTCACAATCGGACTGACTTGCCTCCTGGAGATAAAGGGAAAGATAAGACTCAAGTGGCCCAGGTGGACACTCAGCCCACATTATTCCAAGGGAAAATAGAAACCCCGCCATTTCTGATCTTTATCTTAATATTCGGTAAGAATTTGCACAACTGCTTGTTAGATTCGGGTGCTTCCACCAATGTGATGCCATTTGGAGTTTGTAGAGCCCTAGGAATCACACCTACTGACTCTCAGAAGAAGGTGACTCAATTGGACAGAACTGAAGTAAGTGTGGTAGGAGAACTTAACATGATTCACATGCAGATAGCTTTAGATCCTAGAATTCAACAGGTTATCAATATTCAGGTAACTGATATTCCTGATGCATATGGTTTGATTATAGGAAGAGATTTCACCAAGGCTTTGAATGGATATGTGTCTACTGACCACTCTCACATGTGGCTTCCATGGAAAGGAGTGCCTAATCAGATCAGAATTGAGAGGGAGCCTAGAATGAAGTACATGATAACGGAATACCAAAAGACTTCAGCATAAGTCCTCATATCAAAAGCTAGAATGGGAAATTACATGCTATCAACTCAATATGAAGAGTCAGACTCAGAAGAAGTGTTGATGCTACACTCGATGCCTACGGATGTTGAGATAGGGTCTAGCCATATTGAAGTCTTGAAAGAATCAGTTGAAGAGGAAGAAGAATCTGAGGACAGACAGATCAGCCTATTAGATAGCTTCCAGGAATTCATTAAGCAGTGTATGGATAACCAGACTCACCTGGGAAGAAGGACAAGCTTTAAGGAATTACTCTTACCAAATTGGTGTAGAGTCCATAATGCTTCCCATTCAGAATTGGAATGTTGTTTATGCCAGACAGCTGTAGAGCGAGTACAGAAACGCCTAAGTCTAGCTCAGGTGGTGAAGGAAAAAATAGATAATCCGCAAGAAAAATATCAAGAAAAACCTCCTGTAGCAACTGAAGAGTCTTCCAATACTGGGAAGCTGAAAGATATGACAACGAAAAATACCCCTGCAGAATGCTCGACTCTCAAATTCGATGGATCCAAATCCAAGCATGGAGCTGGAGCGGGGTTTGAGCTGATCAGTCCAAAAGGTAAAAACTTCTTTGCAGCCCATAGGCTCCAATTTCATTGCATAAATAATGTAGCAGAATACGAAGCATTAATTCATGGACTTTTTATGACACTTAAGAAAAAGGTTAAGATTCTGCAAGTTTTTGAAGATTCAGAGTTAGTAGTCAAACAAGTGAGAAAGCAGTATTCATGCCATGATAGGAGAATGACCAACTACAGACATAGAGTGTGGGACCTCATTGAGGGGTTTGACACTTTTAATATCCAACTGATCCCACGGAAGAGGAATCAAACTACTGGTTCTCTGGCTCAAGCAGCTAGCACTCTGCAGCTTCTATCTCTGTCAGGATTGAAGAAGTTTACTGTTGAATTGACTCCTGTACCATCAATCCTATACAATGTGACTAATTTTTAAGTGTTTGAGGATGATAAACATATTCTTGAATTCATCATAAATACAGATATTTTTGCTTCACAGATCATTGATGAAACAGAACCTCAGGAAGCAGAATTGGATCTAGAGGGTGTGTTGAATCTGAAGTCTAATACTATTCCCAAGGGAATGGTGCAGTTGGAACGAATCTTCAATGTGGATAAGATTAGGGGTCAGGAACAAGAGTCAAAGAAGGATTCCATTAGTGGACAGTGTGACACTCACAATGTGGGAACTGAAGACAATATTAATAATATTTTCATTGGCAAGGTATGCACTCCAGAAGAAAGACACGGTATAATCAAATCCCTACACGACTTTCCAGATATAGTAGCTTGGAGTTATGAAGACTTGAAGACTTATGATACATCCATCATAACTCGTACTATACCCCTGAAGCCAGATGCCAAGCCTTTCAGACAGAGGCAGAGACCTATCAATGCATTACTGGAACTGCTAATACAGAAGGAAGTTCAGAAATTGCTGTCTGCCAGAATCATATTTCCCATCAGGCATTCAACCTGGGTAGCAAATTTGGTTCCAGTAAGGAAAAAGAATGGAGAAATTAGGCTCTGCATTGATTTTAGAAATCTAAACAGGTCATCAGAAAAAGATAACTATCTAGTTCCCTCTTTGGACGAGGTGCTACAAGTGGTCAATGGATCTCAGATGATATCTTTTCTGGACGGTTATTCAGGATACAATCAAGTGATTGTCCAGTATGAGGACAGACACAAGACAGCTTTCACAACTAAGTGGGGTACCTTTGCCTACAGGAGGATGCCATTTGGACTCATCAATGCATGGGCCACATTTCAGAGAGCCATGGATATTGCCTTTAAGGATATTATAGGCAAATGCATCATCATTTATATGGATGACCTGACTATTTTCTCAAAGAACGGAGGGGATCACATCTCATATTTACGCAAAGTGTTTCAGAAGTGCAGAGAATTCGGCATATCCCTGAATCCTAAGAAGTGTATTTTCAGAGTAACAGAAGGAAAGCTATTAGGACATGTCATATCAGAAAAGGGAATTGCTATAGATCCCGAGTGAGTAGGGGCCATATTGAGGATTCAACCGCCTACCAGTAAAAAGGAGATGAAGTCCTTCTTTGGTAAGATCAACTTTGTCAGAAAATTCATCACTGGATTTGCTGAAATTGTGAAGCCATTAAATGCTATGTTGAAACAAGATGCCAAGATCGAATGGACTACAGAAGCAAAGGAGGTATTTGCAGAGATTAAGAGAGCCATTGCCGATGCTCCAGTGTTGGTAAGTCCTAACTACAGCAAGCCCTTTTATATCTATTCATTTTCCTCAGACCATTCATGTGCTGGAATGTTGACACAAAAATTTGATGAGGGGAACGAGCATCCCATTGTTTTTATGAGTGCACCATTAAAGGATGCTGAGTTGAAATATCCAAGTGTTGAAAAGCAGGCATATGCCTTAGTTAGAGCAGTTAAGAAATTCAGGCATTATATCCTCATAAATAAGGTGTATGCAATTGTCTCTGATTCTGCAGTCAAGTTACTGCTGATGCAAAATGAACTCGGTGAGCGTAGAGCTAAATGGGTGACCATGCTCCAAGAGTATGACATCGAGATTCAGCCCATGAAACTGGTAAGGGGGAAAGGACTCACCCAGACTATGGCAGAAATAAGCCCTGAATTGTCTGTTCAGAACTATAATGTTGAAGAGGTTTCCCTAGATGGTTGGTATGATGACTTGGTCTATTATCTGTTGAATCAACGAGCTCCAGGCCATCTTAATGCAGTTCAGATGCGAGCTTTACGGTTGAAAAGTGATGGGTTCATGTTGAAAGGAGTTGTTTTGTATAAGAAGAATCATGAAGGTATTTATTTAAGGTGTCTTGGGAAGCAGGAGGCTGAGAGTGTGATGAACGAGTTCCATGAGAAGTACGGTACTGGTCATGGTTCAGCTATTGCTACTGTAAATTAGATTTTGAGGGCAGGGTATTACTGGCCTACATTGATCAAGGATGTTCATCAACATGTACGGACCTGTCACACTTGCCAGACTGCAGCAACAAGAGAAAGGTGTGCAGCATTCCCACTCCAACCGGTCACCGAGGTAAGACCTTTTGCTCAATGGGGTATGGATTTCATAGGCCCCATCAACCCACCATCTTCTACGGGACACAGGTACATTCTTACTATCACTGATTACTTTACAAGGTGGACTGAAGCTTTTTCTTGTAGACAATGCACATCAGATGTAGTGATTGATTTCTTAGAGTCAGTCATTCTTAATCGGTTTGGATGTCCTATTGCTGTTGTTTGTGATAATGGTCCTGCCTTTGCCTCTCTGAAATTCTCAAACTGGGCTTTTGATCATGGCATTATTGTGAAGTTTGCTTCTAATTATTACCCCCAGGGAAATGGCTTAGCAGAATCCTCTAATAAGAACATGTTGACTGTCATTTGTAAGTTGTTAGAGAGGAACCCAAAAGATTGGCACACCCAGCTTCAGTTTGCCCTTTGGGTAGATCGTACTAGACTCAAGTCCTCCATTGGAACATCTCCTTATCACTTAGTGTACAGTCTGGAATCAGTCTTCCCTATCCAACTTAAGATCCCAACTCTGCAGTTTATAAATCAGTTTTATGATGAATGGGACAAACGGGAGGCTAGGTTAACAGAATTACTACACCTTGAAGAGAAACGAGACAATGCTTTGGAAAATTTTGCCAAACATCAGGGGGTAGTCAAGAGATGGTTTGATAGGAGGGCTAAAGTCAAAGCCTTCAGGATTTCTGACCTTGTCCTATACTGGGATAAGCCTCATGATCAGAAAGGGAACCATGGAAAGTTCGATAAACTGTGGCTTGGCCCATATCAGATTGCTGAAATACTTGGAGATAATGCCTTCCATTTGAGGACTCTCACGGGAGAGGATATCCCACTACCTGTCAATTGGCAGTACCTGAAACATTATTTCCAGTCCTGAGCTATTTGCAGCTCCCTGCTCTGTACATAGTTAGTTTAGGTTGCTTTGCTTATTTTTTGGTTAGAGTAGGTTTCCCTTTCGGTTTGCTTGCTTTGCTTTGGTTAGGGTAGGTTTGCTTTGGTTTGTTTTGGTTTGCGTTGCTCTTGCTCTTAGTTCCTTTCCTTTTGGGGATCTTTGCGTGCATCCATATGGTAATGATGATAAAGCAGGTCTGATGTTCTTGGTATTTCCCTTACAAACTTTAATCACCCTTCCAGGATGTCATGGTACGAACTCTCTACCATATGTCATTTATCCTTATGCTAAGGCAGAGATTCTCTAGTCGGTTTTAACAGGAATATATTGGGGTCTTATACTTATAATCCTTAATATACCTAAAGTTGTAAGAGGTCCTTATAAGGTCTGAACAGGTGAAAAAAAAAATTCTGCTCTAGTGCCACTGTGGTTCTCAGCCCTGAGTGTGAACTTCACTGTTCACAGGTTGAAGGAAATGAGTGAAAAGAAAAGAAATATCAAAAAAAAAGAAATAAAAAAAAAGAGAGAGAAATATGAAAATCAAGAAATTTGAATTCAACAACTTGGGGGGATAAGATATCTCTATAGCTATAGGCAGCGTGAGAGCTTTAGTTAGTGGGAAACACCTCTAACCTCTATGGACGCCTTGGGCGAGCTGGCGGCTTAGAGTTAGATTGTATCTTTACGTAGCTTGTTCATACCTGGTCTGGTTCTTGTTGCAACTAAGAGATGGTAATGAATGCATATGCACACACTTTGACCCTGGTATAGGAATGTTTGAGTGGCTAGGGGTTTTTTTGTTTCAACGGGGGATGGTGGTTGGATGTCTGAGTTGAAACCATGAGTTATGGGTTCTTGATTCCAGTTTGTCATCGAAATGCTCAGAAGCATTTCTCCAGTAGAGTCGCCATTTATTGTGTAGTTTTTGCACACATGCCCCACTTGGAGTAGGGACCCTCTTTTCGGATGTCTTTCAACCTTTGGTTTTATTGGATTTATCATTTTAGGGTCTTAGCATGTTGGTCTTGCCGGATTTGACTTTTCCCTGAGGCTGGAATTGATTGAAATTGAGTTTTAAGCCAAATCTGGGTTTTCACCTGGATCCGGAATTTTCCAGCTCCAGTGGATTTTCCTGGGCCCTGGTTCTTTGTCTATTCCTGGCTGGATTCTCCAAATCCAGGTTTTTGCTCGATCCTAGGATTTTTCGATCCTAGCGGATTTTCCCAAACTCTACCAAAATCCTGGCCTTTGTCATTTCCCCGGTTTCTGCATTTCCATGAAATCTATGTTTCTGCGCATCCTCAGAATTTCCAGAATTCCATTTTGAGCTCGGGTTTCCGGATTTGTCAGAAGTGTCTTGTCGCGCATTAATGGTCGGGGTACCTTTGCTCAGATGGGTATAAGGGCAGATTTAGGGCATTTCAAGCATCATTTTAAGTTCGTCTATTCACTTGCTTTTGCTCTGGCGATTAGGAATTCCATTCGAGCTTTGAGGAGCGATCTTGACTCGTGTGCGTGAGGATTGTTTGGGTGCCAGTGTCTGGGTTTTTATTGCTTGGACGTGTTTACTGCGTGGTCATCTTTTGAGCTCGAATTTCATCAGCATCGATCCATGGTATGTTATCATCACCCTTTCGTTTGCTTGCATGGTGATTGAGTGTTTCTGCACTGGGTGTTGATAGTTTTGGGTCGGCCCTTGCTTGATTTTGATTTCATATTTATAAAGTTGGGGTTAGATTCGTGTCTTCGGGTATTTCTATTTTCGTGCCCTATGAGCTTGCGTTTATCCATTGGACGGCGTATGTATCCTTTAGATGGAATTTTGGGTTGGATTATTTGCCTTCCTAGTGCGGAATCCACCATATTGTGCGAAGTTAGGGTTTTCTTCGGTGTTTGGCCCAGAGCGGAGATTTCATTATGATTAAGCGAGTTTGTTCCTGTATCATGCTGACTTCCCCCCGTCTTGTGAAGATACAGATGCTTTAGGTAAATCCTTAGTTGATATTTTAAACCTTAAAGTTTCCCCTGGTTTTAATGGCAGAGGTCTGGTTATTCAAATTAGGGTGTCATTGTTTTGAAATAGGGATTCGTCCTTTGAGTACTTTTGAGAAGTTCAAATCTTTTGCGTCCTGAGTTTTATTGATTATTGTCAATTTTGAGACCATTAGAGCTCAGGTAGAGAAGATCCCGTGATCGTTTGGCTTTTCGTTCGCGTTTCGTCATTTTTCGGGTTCCTGAGGTCCCCGCGGAATTTCGCTGCTTTCGGATTCTCCCGGTTTGGGCTTATTCCTCGGGCTGGGGTTTTTTCCAGAATATTTTGACCTGCCCGCGAAAGTCCTTTCCATCCAGATTTTTCTGGATTTTCTGTCTGGTTTTGTCCCGATTGATGTTTCGATGATAGGACTAATGGAATGATTGTTTAATGCTGATTTCTTGTTGCCAATGAGTGAATTTCATGATTATCTTTTGATCTTTCATCTGTACAAATGATCCATTTGACTAATGAGGCTTTGGCAACAGGAATCTGTCTGGGTTGGATTTCTCTGAAATTCCGCCCCGACTGGATTTTTTTGGATTGCATCATTTTCCCAGACTGCTTGTTTTTTCAGATCTTGAAAGGATTAGCAGTTGTGATGAATTTCAATGGTTTTATATGATCTTATGCTAACCTTTGGTCAGAATATGCCTAATAATTGAGTACTAATGATATCTTTTTGCAGGCCGAATCAAGTAAAGCTGCGGTTGGGAAATCTAAGGGTGGCACAGGAGGGTCATCCATTTCTGAAGCAAAACGATTACGATTAGATATGAAGGGTCAGCTCCCCGAGAGCAAGGTGTCTTCTGTGTGGGCCGAAGTATCTGATACCAATGTTGGGGCCTGGAAATATGAGGAATTCAAGCAGAGGATGGCAGAGAAAGACCTGTAGGCCTTGAGGCAAGGAATGATAAAATTCGGACTAGTGCATGTGGCAGGCTTCCCTCTGGTGGTCCAGTGTTATGAGCTAATTCTCGAGTGCACCAGACAATATGATTTTGATACACAGAGGGTGGTTAGTACCGAGGGAAGAGTTCTGGCGAATTTCAGTCCTTCCTCCTTTGCACAAGTTTTCAGCATGTCGGATCTACCTTCGGTATGTGCTCTAAATATAGATACTGCCAAAACGTATTATGAGAATGAGCCCATCAAGGCTCAACAGATGATTAACTCCTAGTTAGAGAAGCCAAAATCCCATCATTCCAAGTTGCCCAAACAGTTGCATAGGGTTAAGTTCAGATCAGATGTATATGATGCCATCACATTTATAAGCAGGGTGGCAGGATTGAAAAGTGCAGGGGTGTTGGAAAGCTGGATGGTCCACGTAATCACCAAAATTGGACAACGGACCAATTATCACTGGGCAGGGCTCATCAGTGCAGAAATTGATAGGCAGTTAAGGAATGTCCTGGAAACAAAGAGGTTCACCATGTCCTCATATGTAATGTATGTGTTGGCCATTTCTTACCCATACAAGGGTCTGAATCCGAGGGGGACACTTGGGCAGGATATTATTTATGAGGTTTATCCAGAGTTGCATCTTGGGCATAAGGATTACAGAAGGGCTAACGATGCATTCACGATGCATATCACCCGGACACTACAGAATGCTGAACACATGAAGCTGTCGGATGGGGCCAAGGGACTTATAAAGAACTACAGAGCCTGGTTCATACAGTTCCCCACCTTCACCTACCTCAGAATTGATGGATGCCCGGTTGCTCTATACAGGTTTCCTCGTTATCCTACTGACCGCATTGTTTTGTTAGAAGTTGTGAGGAAAATTTGTGAATTTGATGCCATGGTAAAGAGACAGAAGCACAAGATAGGCTTCAGAGGAGACTTCCCTCTTGGGATCGGTGTGGTAGAAATGTGCCCTTCTATCCAATCAACCCACACTGCAGGTGAAGAACTGGCAGCATACGGTTTCTCCTTCCATTCAAAAAGGATGAATTTTGACATAACTGGAGAAGCACAGAAGAAAGCTACTAGGGAGTACAGGCATAAGGATGACCTAGAAGATTATTGGGTCAATATCAAAGATGACCTTGAGGCCAGAAAAAAGAGATACTCTAGGCTTCCTGTGGAGGCAATTAGGCAGTATAATGTTAAGTTGATTCTGGATCAACTGGATGACGACGGAAACCTGGTTCAGGACCACGCCTATGAGGCTGTAAAGGATAGGTTGGTCGGGGATATAGATTGGAATGAGAACGAAGTTACAGAGCTGGAAGACTTAATGGTCCCTGTCATGAAATTCATCTCTTCTTGGATAAAACATAAAATTTGGGAATTGGAGAGTGCAAAGGTAGCTTGTACTTTTGAATTGATGGGAAATCTCAATCCCATGTCGACTTTTGAAGAATCCGGGAAGATGACCCCAAAGGGAAAGCTGTAAAAGCCTCACCATTCAAGATAAAGGTCAGAGGTCCTAAGGAGGGTGAGCCTGAAGTGAAAAGGAAACCAAAAGGAAAAAGGAGATGGAAGACTCTGACAATTAGCAAGTCCTCTGATGATGAGGGAGTGGAAAAGGCAGAAGAGGAGGATGCTCCTCCACCACCGAAGAAGACAAGAACAACAAGGACTGCAAAGAAGACAGGTCAAGCTGCTTCGGGTGACGAGTCCCCTATTGTAGATGTGGAAAGCTCAGGAGGGGAGAAAGCTAAGGTCTACACCAGGAGATCCAGGACTCCATCTCCAAAGGACAATGTACCTAAGATGGATCCTCCGCCAAAAGTGCCAACTGCAGAGTCATCCAAGCCTGTTTCTCCTCCACCAAGTGCACATGAAGAAGAAATTTCAGAGGAACATGAAACTAGCGGAGAGGCGAAGCCCTTCAAGGAGGGGACTCTCTTTGGTGAGGCAGCGGGACTCGAAACAGAGGAGGTTGAGAAGTTTCCTTCTCCCCTGGTGTAGTATGAAGATTCTTCAGAGAATGGCCGTGGTAGCGGATCCCCTGAACAAAAAGAAAATATCCCTGCTAAGACCCCATCACTAGCACATCTAGAGGTGGAACTTGAAGAAGTTGATCAGGGTGAGCAGCTTCCAGAAAAGGAGAATAATAAGGCAACTATAGAAGAGGAGGAAAAAGTGACAGAGCAGCCAGAAGAAATCTGGGTAGACCCTGAAGCTCCGGACTAGCTAGAAAAAGAGCTTGCAAGGAAGAAGCAGGCGGTTGTTGAGGATACCCCCTTAGACTGGGATGAAATGCTGTCAAAGATCAGTAAAGGAAAGAAGAAGAAGATAGCTAGGGTAATCTCAAGGGTGGAAAGAGATGAAACAAATAACAGGGTTATCCATGTTGCCACCCCTGCTGCTGACAAAACAAGAGAAGATGTTACAAGTCAGGATTATAATGTTCAGACTATCAACCTCGGGCCAGCCTCTATGGAGCAGGATATTAAGGAGTTTGAGGGGTCCAGTGCGGTGATTGTTGACAGATTGAAGAAGGAAACTCGGACCAAATGTGAACTGAAGAAAGAAAATGAAAGGTTAAGGAAATGTTTGGAAGAGGTAATGAAGCCTTTGCAGTCCCTCCATCCTTCTTCTTCTGCCACTCCTGGCTTTCTACCTAAGGAGACCATCTCTGGAATTGAGAAGTTAAAAGCCTCAACTCAAGCCGCCATAGATTGGTTAATGAGTGTGCAAACTAAAGGA
>VDFB02270651.1:512807722-512830588 GCA_007258455.2 Sequoia sempervirens
AGTCACAAAGTGGGGAAGTTGGATCTGCAAATGGAGTTCTTCAGATGAGAGAGTTGCTGTGCACTTGCTGCATGTTCAAACAACAGTCTTTAACTCCATTTTATCATTGGATTTAGCTTTACAATGTGCAATGAACCTTAACATAGGTTACTTATTAAAAAAAAGGAAAAAGGGCAGGGAAGAGAGGAAGTTCCTAGACCCGAAACTATGAATGAACAGTGATCATGGAGGTTGCTATAGTAGTGTTGTACCCAAACCAAATTTTTTGCTTCATCAAGGCATTTTGCATTAAAAAGTCTAAACCTTGCTAAAATGTTGTAAAATACAATTTTGGGCAATATCAAGCATGGAGTTTTTGTCAATAGTTTGTCAGTCAAAGTCAGTTATATTGAACAGAACCTGAAGCAGACACTCAGAATGGAGCTTTTCACGATGGAGGAGAATCTCACGATAGCATTTCACGTTGCACACGGTCATTTCAATGATCGAGATGATGTTTTTATGGTTAAATTATGAAGATTTTTCAGAGGAAAAACAAGAAAGTGCAACTATAGCCCAGGGGCGCCCTTCTTTTTGAAGGTCAAGATCTTGTTGAAAGTGTTCAAGCATCCAGTCAATCTCTTCAGAATTGGTCTGGCTATTCGTTAAGCTATCCAACTTAACTTTCCGAGACCCACAACTCCGGCTATCAACGACAGAAGTTGAAATCCCTACATTCCAGATGTGAGAAATTTGTCCTTTTCAGGCAAAAGCGTGCCTCTAGTCTGAGGGCACCCATCTTAAAGAGGGGGTAAATCTTGGCATTTTCAATGACGGATACAGTCAATCTGCTCTTGACTAGTCTGCTTATCCAACGAGATATCAAGCGTAGTCATCCGAGTTCTAGAATTCCGGCAGCAGTCGTCTGAAGATCAGCTTAAAAAGGAGTTTTCACGTTTCTGAGCTTCTCCGTTTGTTCCCAGTGCAAGTACAGGCCAAGGGCGCTGGTTTAAAGGACCCTTCAGATGGCAAAATTTGCAGACAGAGTCTTCCTAACATCAGTAATACTCTAGCCTAGCTCCGCGATGCACCATTCTGCTTGTCAATCCAACGTTTCAGGTGGTCGTGGCAGAGATTCTGCCAAGCACGTAATTTCACGGGTGGACCAACAAACGACTTTTCAGTGTATTTCCACAGTCCAGAGGCGCCTAGCCTTTAGGCCTGTCAGATGAGCCCGTTCGCGTTCAAAGTCTTCACGACTATTGAGCGTAATCATTTTATCTATCTAATGAGCCTAGCCGTCAGCCTTCGGGATTTGACAGTCGCTCGTACGTGCGAGGTCTTTAGTGCAATACTGCAAAGTGAAGATATCCGGAAAATGGCCAAGTCTGGAGTGGTAATTTTAAATAAAATACGCACTGGAGTTTTTGAGGTCTTAGAAGCAGTTTTCTTGCTTCGTCACCTCCAAAGACTTCTCTTGTGGGCCCTCCTGGCTGTCCGTTTAAACAGATAGTGCCTGAATCGGGTCATCCCAGCTCCAGATATCAGAGGTCAAAGTAGGGTACTTGGATGAAAGTTCGACTTTCGTCAAAATGACACCAGTGCAACTAAGAGCCAGGGGTGCTTTTACTTTTGAGGCCCTTAACATAGCTTTCAGGTGTCGTGCATATAGTCGTTGGATGCAGAATATCTCCAGGCATGCAGTGAGCTTCGTTTCCTATCAGTAGAGTTCACCGTTCGCCGTCAGCAGCCGTTTGAAGTGTCAGATGGCAGTTTAGGAAAATGGTTAAGTTTGGAACCCGTAAATGAATTTAATCAGGGGCGCCTAATTTTTCAGGGGCTTAAATGACGGATTTTGCAGTAATGTCTCCCAACAGACATTTCATCCTTGTTCAGTAGGCTTTCGGATGAATTCTCCAGCTCAGTCTCAGCATCATGCACTCACCCGGAATTCAGTGTCGAAGATGGCCAGTCGTGACTGTGCAGTCAGCTATTAAATAGGAAGTTAATAAAAAGTGAAATAACTTGAGCAAATGGACGCCTATGAGCTCAAGAGATGACTTTTCGGAATCGGTGAAGCCCGATGGTGAATCCTAAGACTTCAACAAAATTGTCAACTGAAGTTCAAAATATTTGCAATTTTAGCATAAGATGGCGATTTTCTATTTTTGGCGCCTTTTGCTATTTGCATGATAATAAATATTTTATTATATTTATTCAAATTTGAACTTCCAGTCAGTGGTAGTGGAACTAAAAGGGGTCCAATCAGAAGGCTTCTATTTTCAGCTGAGGTTTTAAATCTTGCAGTTGTCAGATTGATGTGAATTTTATCTTCTTTAAGCATGGCGCCATCTTCATTTATTATTCACAAAGCTAAAGAGAAATTCGTTTTTCTTAAGAGAAATTCATATTTTTCAAGCAAAATTCGTTTTTCTTCAAAGCAAAGGCGTATTTTTAAGCAAAATTCATTTTTCTTCATTCACAAGGCGTATTTTCAAGAGAAATTCGTATTTCTCAAGCAAAGGCGAATTTTAGCAAACCAAAGGCAAATTCTTCATCAACAATCATTGGCGAAGATATCAAAACATCTTTTTGCAGTTTAAAGTTCACAGTTCTCAGCAATTTGAAGAATTCAAGGGCAATTTTCATTGAAGAAGAGCATACAAAAAACGTCTTTTTCCTCCTTGATTCTCAAATTTCTCTCAGTATACAATTCGCATGTTCCTGAAATTGGCAAATTTGACAAGTCTCAACATCTGGATCATTTTCATATAGCTTCCTTGAATTAAAATCGTGCGTTTGATTTTTTAGGAATTTTTAACTTCAGAACATTCGTTCTTGAGTTTCTAATTTTCTCAACTGAAAAGTCTTTGCATGGTCAAGTAGAAGTTAGATTTTCACATTTCTGACGTTCTGGGTTGTCTTCGAATCTTTTTCTGGACAAAACCCATATCTCAGATTTTTCGCTGAAAATTGCCCTTCAATAGGCTATTTTTAGCCTTAGTAGGCTATTTTTAGCTTTTCAGAAATCTTGTCAGAACATAGTCAAGTTCACAGTCAACAGGCGAGTTTTTCAGAGTATAGTACACACAGACTGAATTCAAGACCAAATCGGTCTTAATTCATGATTTCGTTAGAAAAGCTGAGACCGATTTGTATCAAGCTGCAAAAGAGATAGTGGTCATCGCTTCAGTTACGGAGCCGCCAAAGTTACCAATCAGTGAAATGCTAGTTGGAGTGTGCAAAGATTGCCAAGATTGCTCAAGTTGCTGACATTCAAATGTTGATGCAGCCAACAATCTCGTTGAGGGATTGCTTACTCGAGATCACGATCAGTAGACTTCAGTTCCTACCTCTCAGAATAGACATTTTACACAGGAGTTAAACTTGGCGTTACTTGTTCAAGTTAACTCGCTGTCTTGTCTCATGCATATCTATTCTGAGATTAGCCTTACACACTTGGAGTTTCATTTAGGGTTTTACGTTAACTGATGGCAGTGTTCTAGTTAACTCGCTTTCAATAAGGACGTGCATGCTTGCACAATTGTCCATTTTTAGATTAGATGTTTCGGTTAACTGATGGTAGTTTTCCAGTTGATTGTATAGTTTACTTCATTAGGGTTTGGCAGCAAATCTTGCATGCATTGCAAGAACTATAGATGACTCAAGGTGATTTTAGGGTTCCCCACACCTTGATGTATATAAATAAGAGCTTTTGCTCATTTGTGATTAACTTTTGCTTGAGAGAGAAATATATGCTGCGCCTACCTTGCCCTCAATATTGCTCTTTTGGTATTTGTTCATGTGTGTCTTAGCTAATACGATTAATTGTTATGCCACATATGGGTTGAAGGTGAGATCTGATCAATTGTTATGCCACATAGGGTTTCATGCGATGATAAATCTGTTTTGTGAAGTCTTTACTATCTTGATCAAGTGTTATGCCACATAGGGTTTCATAAGATTGGCGTGATAAATTCTTCCCATAGTTTAGATAAATCTGTTTTGTGAATCTTTTATCATTACGATCAAGTGTTATGCCACATAGGGTTTCGTGGGATTGTGATGATAATTCTGTTTTATGAGTCTTTACTATTATGATCAAGTGTTATGCCACATAGGGTTTCATAAGATTGTCATGGTAAATTCTCAAATCTGTTTTGTGCCCAATAAACTTGTCTAGATTGAGCTGATAGATGCGCCACCTTGCCTTCAAGTAGAGAATCTAAACTCGTTTATTGTCTGATAGTCAAACCCTGCTCCATTTCCTCATGCTCTGTTTTCTTGAGGAAACTTGATAGATTTAAAGTAGATAGCTTAGTTGTAGTTAATGATCTGCGAAACCATAAAATCCTTAGCTGCAACGTTCTTGGTTTTCTTAACCTCGTGCCTCTTCCAGCTGAGAACAAAAAGATAGGACTTAGATTACTTCTTTTTTCATGCATTCCAGCACAACGAGGGAGCTTCCCCTCCTAATTTGAAGAGCACTCATTACACAGTGTGCATAGCTGTCCGTACAAACCTGCACTCCAGAGGTGTTAGATTTTACGCCAACAAGTAGACAAACTCCCTAAACTGGGTTTTGCTTGGCCAAGAGGAACCTACAATTACACAAAATCAGTGCAATCTTCTAAGGACTGTAGATTTTCAGATTACACACACATCATGAACATGTAATTGAACTAAGTTGTAGCAATGAAGTAAGGAAGTTCAGACTAGCTTTACAAAGTGATTCATCATCAACAAACCACGAAAAGCATGAGCTGGAAATTCGTCAAATACAGTAACAACAAACACCATCATCACTTCCATTCAAGAAACTAATAACTAAACTAACATGGAAGGTAGAACCATGCATGCAAGATGAACAAACTCAAAGAGAACATCCATAAAATCATGCAATGCTTTCTTTTATTGCTGCAAATGCCTTTTACACTAGCTCTCCAACTCTTTGCAAATGAGAGGAAGACCCCTATTTATAGTTTTCCGAAGCCCAAATGAATGGCTAGGATTGAATTACTTTGTGTGGCTCAGATTCAATTACATTAGGGCTTCACCCACCTCACAATATTCAACAATTTAAAATACAGCTTTTGTCTTTTCCCTATTTTGTATTTTAGTGCCTAGGTGCTGTAGTAGTTTTGTCCTCTTGCTGATTTCCCTTTTACTGTAGTTGAAATTGCCTGAAAGCTGCCTTCTTCCCCTGATGGATTTGAAACATTTCTCAGCGAATTGAGTGCATTCCGTTTGCAGATTTGTATCGTTGTTAAATGGATCAAATGATCTAATGAGACAACAGAGGGAACACTTGATGGCCACGAGGGATGGCGGCCTAGAAGGAAAGTTCTCGGATGGCCACGGAGGGACAACGGCCTGGAAGGAAAGTTCTCGGACGGCCACGGAGGGATGGCGACTTGGAAGGAAAGTTCCGGATGACCACGGAGGGATGACGGCTCGGAAGGAAAGTTCCTGGATGGCCATGGAGGGACGATGGCTTGGAAGGAAAGTTCTCAGACGGCCACGGAGGGACGGTGGCTCGGAAGGAAAGTTCCTGGACGGCTACAGAGGGACGGCATCCCGGAAGGAAATTTCCGCAATGTCTAAACACATGGAAAAGTTGATCCAAACATCTTTAGGCATGTGAAGTCACTCACTTTATGGGCCCTAGATGATGAAAACTTGAAGTTTGCACCCATTCTGGAAATGCAGAGATTTGTAAGGGGGAAGTCGGAGGGTCATCGCCCTTTTGAAACGGCAATGAGCACACGGCGGCCCGGTAGGGAAGTTCCTAGACGACCACGGAGGGACGGTGGCCTGGAAGGGAAGTTCCCAAACCTCACAAAACTTAGTAAATTTGAGATTTTTCAGTTTTAGCGCATGGGAAAAGGGGTAGAAAGAGTGCCAAGACATACTTCCTCAAGATTTGACTTATTTTGAAAAATGCAGAAGTTTGGAAGGGGGAAGCCGGAAGGTCGCCGCCCTTTTGAAATGACAATGAGCACACGGCGGCTCGGAAGGGAAGTTCCCGAACGGCCACGGAGGGATGGCGGCTCGGAAGGGAAGTTCTCGGACGGCCACGGAGGTACGGCGGCTCGGAAGGAAAGTTCTCGGACGGCCACGGAGAGACGGCGGCCCGGAAGGAAAGTTCCCGGATGGCCACGGAGGGACGGCGACCATGAAGGAAATTTCCGCAACTCCCAAAACTTAACGAAACCTTGGCAGTTCACTTAGGCACAACAAAAACATCCCATATCCATAGGCAACTTGTCCCCAAAGTCAAAAAATGAAGGAAAAAGCGAATCAAGCAATCAAGGACCAAGTCAACAGGAACAAGGCAAAGAGCGGAAAAAGAAAGGGGGGACTTCGTTTCTTCCCAGATTCGAATGCCCCAGGTAAAATGAAGGGTAGGGAGCAGCGTTTATAGGCCAATTTCCATTAATGGTATGCATTGATTTCTTTGTATGGCGGACCTAGGTTAGGTGAGATGTGGAATCTCTTGCTCGTTTGGATGCTTGGTCAAGGCTTGGACAGAGAAACTAGGTGCGGATCCCACCATGCAGGCAGAAGTTGAACATCAGTTGCTACTTAGCGGCGAAACATGAGTGGCAACCCGCATGAGGTGACCCGTAGCTGCGGGTCCACGAGGCCTGGAGGACGCCGAGGTGATGGATGAAGGGTAACTCGCAGGGGCACTTCCGCGAAAGCAAAAGACTTGGTGAAACTCAGGTAGGTGAATTTGGTCAAGGGGAATTTGATCATTTCAAGGCACATGACCAACTTTAGGCTCAGAGTAAGGGCATGCAAAGCGAGGCGGGAGCGAAGCAGCCCGTTGGGAGCGAAAAGAGGGGGTCCCTGCCTATGGCAGGGCGTGTGTGCAAAACATGCACAACACTACCCATGACTGCATGCACATCTTCCACAGTAGTTTACACATGACATATAGACTTGAATTTAAGCACTTCTAGACTCCGCATTTGTTCCACATTATTCTCTCGAGCATTTATTTCCATAACTATGCTCAAATGCTTCCATACCATTGTGCAACTTTGTCTTGTTTGCTTCCTATGAAGTAAAGAGTGCAAAACATAAATCTATGTACAAGATTAACACAAACTCTCATTGTCAAATGACCAACAAATTTAAAAGAAAATGCTTCCTTTAAAGATGAGGCATTCAAACCAGTGTTACAAGACTTGTCCAAACTCGATGAGTACTCGTGAGTCTCGAGGCAGGTGAGCCTGGGCAAGTACTCGCCAGACTTGCCAGACTTGCTGGGTCTGGGCGAGTCTTGATCCGCAGATTCGGCCATTTTAATTAAATTTTTTAAAATAATTTACAATCTTTCAATGCTTGTTTGATTTATGACATGCCCATCTAGGATTTACAAAAAATATGAAAATGGTGTGCGCCATGAAGGTCTACTGCCCCTTGACCCCGCCAGGGGCGTTGCCCCCAGACCCTTGCAATGGGCATTGCCCCTTGACCTCGCTGGGGGTGCTGCCCCTCAACCCCATTGGGGTGTTTCCCCTAAACCCTCATCAAACTATATGTTTGAGCATGTAATAGGCCAATGATGAATCATGATCATAAAACCTACAAAATACATATCCTTTGTTGCAAATCTCTCCATCTTTCACAGTCAAAGCCATAATCAAGGACTATCTTGTTTCATACATTAGACAACAAAACATGCAGTCTTGAAGGCTTCAATAAAATTTTAATAATAAATTCCTCACTTGAATATACACACCAATCATTGAGACACAAGTGAATATCATGGCTACATCATCATCTAGGACCTATCTTAGACACTAGCGCATGACTTGTCGTGATGTTGGGATGAGTAATGCAAGCTATTCTAAGCCATAGACTTATATTTTTAGTTTTGATATTTGTTTTGATGCCATGGATTTCATATTCCATGAGTTTTGTATACATTTGATAATATTTATATATCTAAATGTGTTATTTCCTTCAGCTAAAATTTGTGTTTATACTTATGTGATCGATGTATGTTTGTGTATGGGATCATAGTAATTTCTTTAAGGTTTATTTATTAAAGGGTGCATGAAACAAATTTTAAATCCTTAAAAATCTCTGAATTTCTTGGGTTTTTCTATTTGCCGAGTCTGCACCGAGTTTGGGCTTTGAGTCTGAGTCCGAGTAAAAAATTGGCTTGCTGAGTCCCAGTCTTGTAACATTGATTCAAACAAACTGTAGCTTTAAACAATTTGAAAAATAAAAATATAAAAAAATTCCTTTTCCTTCAAAGCCCTGAACAAGAATGTAACTAATTTCTCCTTGAACAATAGCTAACTTCTACAACAAAGTCTCCATGCTTACAATTCATGAATCAATTTCACTCCTCAACGTTGCTTTGATACCACATATTAGATTTATAAAGAGAAAAGACAAGCAAAAGGATGAACACAAGATCAAATGGTGACAAACATCCATATTAATTTCCTTGATGTAAAGAAATATATATAGCACATAGTTGTGCAACTCCATGGGACAAATGAATGGTTCCAATCCGTTTGATTATATTTTCAATGTTATCTTATTATTCTTTGGATGATTGGATCAATTCCCAAGGCTAATCAAAGTTCTATAAGAAAATTAAGATTCAAGGATAAGATTGATACGAACAATGATGCTAGCATGTACAAGTATTGCATTATTAGTGATTTACCATGGTCAAACAAAATAAAATGTCCCCTCATGACCCTTTTTTCCTTAAGTTTTAAAAATACTAATATAAACTATTCTAGGCTAGTTTTTGTTCCTTTTGAACGTTTTCTAACATCCTACAGCTAGTCCTCATATCTATTCATTGTTTATAATTCAAATTATCTATTAAACCCACTAAACCCATTAACTCCCAACTCATCCCATATACCAATTTTAATACCTTACTCGCCCATTGATATATAACACCACTGCCCCTCAACTGGTGCAGTTCAAGTTGAAGAACATGTCAACAGTGATAAAGATAGATTCCTCAAGGAGTGGCTTGTTCAATCTCCTGCGAGGAGGTCCTCCTACAACCATGAAGGGTTCCTTGAACCTGCATAGTCCATTCAGGGACTAGCAAAAGGAGAAGGGATTGCCTAAGGCTAAGGGCCTGTTGACACATCGGGATAGGTTGTCAAAGCAAAAAGGTAGTCTGTGCAAGGATGTGACCAGCCTGTCTAAGGTTTAGAGTAGCCTGGCCAAACAACTAATGCCATCAAGGCCTACATGGGGTCTGTTCCAAGGTGCAGGACAGCCCATCCCCATAAATGCAACTACCCAAGGCGATAAGCAGTCTGTCTTGTTTTCAATGTGTTTCACATCAAGTGAAGGCTGTCCAAACAGCCGAATCCATCAAAGATCATCATAAGACCATCCAAGGCATGGGAGAAATCTATGCATTGAAAGTTAAATGAGTCAAAAGTGAAGGAATTGATAGAAACAAATTGCAATCAGACCAAGACCAAATAAAATCGGTCCAACTTAAGAACAAAAGTGACAAGCAAACAGAAGTCGAAGGAAATTTGTCGAAAAGCTGTTATGAACAACACACAAAGTTGGGTCTGAGAAAAAGTGGATGAAGCCTTGCAAATATTATATCTGCAATCTTGAGTGGGTGAAGAGCATCATTGTCCAAATTCCAACAGCTAATTTCACATTGAAGGTGAAAGTAGTTTTGATAAAAATATATTTAGGTGTTGGAAAAATTCCATTTGCAGATCATTATTCAGAAAAAAGTAGTTAATTGAAGGTACTGAAAGCTTAATGGATAGAGAAGTTTAATTTTTGTGGATAAAGCAGCAAGAGAGACAGCTGGCAAATGCGCATACCAATATGTTAGCATGTGGGTAAAACAATTGATTGTAAACCAAGGAAGAAAACAGCACATGAAGTGTGTGAGGAAAAGTCCAAAAGCCACAAAGGACAAACCAGTAGAAGAAATTAAACTAGGCCAGATAATATAGTGGAGAGAATGACAAAGAAGATGATCCCAATCAATCCTTCATTAAGGAGGGAAGTGAGAAGGGGTCAATTAAAATTTAGACAGCAGTTATCTGAAGGAAATACCCCACAAGGAAAACACATTGCATGGAAAATGTTTTATGGATTGTCAATTGAAGTTCTTGATGAACTTTGAGGAAGCTGGAACACCTCACTAGGGAGTTGGTGAGGGTAGCTGGTGCCATTATATAGGATAATTAATATTTTCCTGGAAAACAGAATTCTTGAGGGAAGGAGGGTTGTTTCATGAGGCATTCAAAGGGAAAATACCCTTATATTGTATACAAGATATTATAATTGTACCGATTGGTTGGTGCTGACTCTTGAGAAGTTAAAAGAGTCCCTTGTGAGGCATCATCATGTAGAAGTTCCAAGCATGAGTCATTTGATCTCATGCTTCTAGGCATTTTTAGTATTAATTCCATGGGCAATTTCAACTGCTGTATAATATGTCCCTAGCATTGGTGATCTCTTGCATAGAATCCTTGAATGATGATCAATATTTTTACTGCTCTCATTCCAGTAATTATTGAGTAGGCAGATGTCTATGCTAATTCAGTGGCTGTTTACTTTTGTCACGTTTCATGTTTCAGGTTGAGTAAGGACCTATTAGAACATAGTTTAATACCCATATTTGGTAATTGATTATTGAAAACTAAATGACTAAAGAAAGTGATTCTTCTTAATGAAGATGACACCATTGAGTATAAGGTTGACAAAATTAGATAACTGAAATTAATGGCAAGTGGAGATAAAATTTAATATACGGTATTTTCTGTGAACTCCAATAACTTTAGTGAGTATAGAGACATTTTGGTTCTCAATCATGCTTGACGGTTTCCTTTCTGCATGTTTCTATCTAAATGTGAATAAATGAACTTATTTATCCCTTTGCAATCCTTAATCAGTGAACTATTTTGGAAATCTGCCAAGGATGAATTTGTAAGGGAAGTAGCTAGTTATTAGTTGGAGGATGTACCTGGGGATCAGTATTTTTAGATGTTAAATTTTTTTAAGTAGGTTATGGATTATACTATATTTAGCTGTATACATTTTTCTTCAAAAAGTTTTTTATTTTGAAAGAAAAGTGATTAAATAGTGGACTATATGAGCTAAAATTATGTAAGCTTGGAGGTAGCAAGATCAACTTCCAATATGCGTTGTCTACACTATCATTTGGATTTTCGTAATATAGATTTTGATGATCTCTATGCCAGTAACAAGCTTTAGCTTACTTAGTGTAAATCCTATTTTACCAAAGCATTTCTTATATCATGGGGAAAGTTGATTATTGTATTTTCTTTTTATTTTGCAGATGGTGTTCTTTTAGGAGGCATCATTATCATGTACGAGTTTCACACATTCTTGCGCTCCATTCTGCTTGTTTTGTACTCCTTTTGGCTTCCTCAAATAATTACAAATATTATTCGTGATACACGAAAGCCACTACATCCTCATTACATTGTGGGGATGACCCTCACTCGATTGGCAGTTCCACTTTATGCCTTTGGGTGCCCACGGAATTTCATGCGAGTTGACATTGATATAAAGTGGTGCATCTGTTTGACAATATTCTTAGGCTTTCAAGCCTTAATTCTCCTCCTTCAGCATTACTTGGGAGCTCGTTGGTTTATTCCTCGCCAGGTTTGACTCATAAACCATTAGTGTGCCGCTTTCCCTTTTTGTTGATTCTTCTGCAGCTTGTTTAGTTTCCTAATTTGATTTGCATTCTATCTAATAAGCTATGGTCATATTAATTTTTTGATTCTATCTAATTTGCTCAGATTAAACAGTCATATTTGGGGTGCGTAGATTTATTTTTAGGAATATTTTTTAGGTCTTATTTTTTGCATATAGCAAAGGCTATGGTCCCTAAATGTTTTCTCTCTTATTTTTATGCTCAAGTATGTTAGCTTAATTTTTAATTTTTTTTATAGTTGCATTGTTGGCAAAGTTAAAATGAAACAGTTTCATAAGAAACAAAATTACAAACTATTTATGAAGATTTTTCTTGTAAGATATGGAGGAAAAATAAATATATGCTTATCTTACTACTCATGACAAACCATTGATGATTAATGCCCAAACATGTACCTTTAGTAAATGTGAAAAGTTAAAGCCAAATAAGTATTGGAAATTTTAGTGTTCATGGTAGGTCTTGTTACATATTAATGGTAAAGATAAACGGATGTGCATTAAAAAATTTCTATGTCAGTGTAATGCCTCTCCAACACTACTAAGGAAACATGACTAACTCTAGATCAAACTAAATCTCAACTAAAATCTAGTCTATCGATGAGGCACAACTATCTTCCTTGTTGATTTCCTTCTATTCTGTGTTTGTTTTGTACTGTAGTTTCTTTCTTTGTCTCCCACTATCCTAAGTTGGCTGTGGTCAGAGTAGTACTGTAATTTTCTCAATATTAATATGATTTTGTTTATTATTTTTAAAAAAGAAGGCTGACGGCTCAACTATATATGGTGTATGGAAAATTGAGATTTGCTATGCCTTTAGGGCTAAACAACTTTTTGCACACTGCCACTGAACAACCTATTACCAGGTTTAGTTGCATAACTTATTTGCAATGGTGACACTGATTACATTGTCAACTCAAGAGGGAGTGACATACTATGAGAGGTATCCAAAGTCAAATAGGCTGTGTTAATTTCCAGCAAACACCATGATGCAATGAGCTATTTTGATATAAAACTCAATTTTCTACAGTTTGGAACTAGGTTCATTGTATCCAGGAATAGGTTTTTAATAGCTTGTAGATGAAACCACCTCTTGGATTAATTGTGATAGGTGGATTAATTGTGATAGGTGAATGCCACTTTTATTGTAATCCTATGTGTGGAATACCACCATTGTTTTGGCCCTTGGGTCTAGGACTTAGCTATATATAGGGGATGCATTTTTCATTTTGTAATTAATGCATTTCCATTATCAATATAGTTTCTATGTTTTACCAATTCTCTTGGAGGAAGAGTATTTTTTCATACCTGGAACTGGCAGTGTGAGTGTAGGCCAAATCTTAGCGGTTTATATGCCACCATTATAGTTCAACTGGTGTAGTTGTGGTCAATTATGTATAATCCTGCAACAGTCGGTCTCAGAGTTAGTTTGGCTTCCTTGTTTAAGTTTGAAAAGTTTTTCAAGAAAAATGGATATTGGGTATTTCATTATACTCTTCTATAGCATCTTCAAATTCTACTTCATTGGTGGGTTTTTGACAACATTGGGAGCATTTTCCAAATCAACATTCAGATTGGCCTGAAATTTGACTAGTTTGTAGAAGGGGCAGTAGGGCGCCTACTATAACTATTTTATAGGGGTGGGGCCCCTCTTGATAGCCAAAGTAGGTGGTCGCAAACTCAAATTGCACTACTAATCCCACTTCATAATCAAGAATTTTGCTGCATTTGAGTTGATTCAATTTGTTCCCCGATCAACCTTGTGTTTCCAAAGCAAGGGCCTGTTAATTATTATGATCAGATTAGATAGTCAGAATTTAATTCAAAATCAAACACAATAACACAGCATATACCCTGGGAAAACCCTCCACTTGAGGGAGAAAAACCCAGCAACAATATATCACTTATATATTGAATGTCAACACAAATGTCTCCTTTACAAAGAGGCCGATATGAAGGCCAATTAGAAGCACCACAATCTGATGCTAACACAGTAATAATGTAATACAATCTGCTGATAATAAACACAGCCTTTCACAAAATATCGATCTGCACTTGAAGACAAACTCGCACTTATATATATCGAACTTGTGATGAACAAATGAATGAATGTGAAACAATGAAAGACCATCGAACATATATACAAGATGAAGGGAGAGGACGTGACTCTTCAATACTCCAAGTCGGCCTCCTTGAAAAATCATGTCTCCAACACACATGAAGTCGGCCTCAAGGAAATTCACTCCTCATAAAAATTCGTATCTTAGCAATAATTAAATATTAAATAAATGAGGCGCCTCCTCATAATGGATATCATCATAAATTAAATAGCCAAAGGCTATTATTTAATTTATCCATCGATGCAAAGGAGATCGGGCTGGAAGATAATCCCGATGCTGCTTGAGAACATCAACAGGGCCCATCTGATCTTTTCTTCCAATGTACCAATCGAACATTCCTTCTTCCATTGAAGTATTATTTGATCACTATAAGCCATTTTTGGTCAACCTTGTGATTTGTGTCTGAAATTGAACTTTTCTAGGTTGGGTTGAAAATTTGCAGGGAGGTGCAATTTTTCAAGTTTAAGAACATTTGTGGTGCTGCAAGTCCTGTTGTGCTGCAGTTTCAAGTTATTCAAAGTTTTATAATTATTTAAGGAATGAAATCAAATAGTGCATTTTGCATTTTGAAGAAGTTTAAATGAGAAATCTGATTTGTTTCAACAACATTGGTTTAGATTTACTTTAAAATTGGAGAACTGTTCATATTTTACAATCATTAACATTTTAATGCGTGTGATGAATTTATTGTTCATTCAAATGTGAAAGAGAAATAGAAAAATAAATAGATGCATGGCTGGATCTAGAGGATGATTGTATAGATTCATAAAGGAGTTCCTCCAAATAGCTGAGAGTAACTTAAGTTGAGCTTCTACTCACATTCAAGCTAAACCTAATGGCCTCTTAAGTACTTGAGAGTAAAAACTTGGCCACTCAAGTTAATTTAAAAAAAAGCAATTTGTTTTAGCTTCTTTTCATTGAATCTTCATTCGATGAAACAGAATAATGATATGCCATATTCACTGATTCACCTCCTCTCTGTGATGTAATATCCCCTCTCAACTGAAGCTTCTAAGATTCATTTTGCTAAGTCTGTTCTAGCTGTGCGTCTCCCAGACTTAGTCTAATTTTTTAAAATAAAAGGAGATGATTAGGTGGGGCCTACTTCACTTAAGTGATTCCTATTTTTCAGTCATCGGATGGGGCCATTTCAAACTGCCACTCCAAGTGTTTTCATTCGACCCTAATACCTTGTGGAAGGGATGCGCTTAATACTTTAATGATGAATTCAATAAAGGAAAAGTATTATGATTAATCGCTTGATTTATTAAGAGGAATCGGCTGATTTGTAGGATTTGGGGTGAGCGAAGTTTCTAGGGTTGGCTGCCTTCATAAGGCTTGATGAAAAATCAGGGGAAGGATTATTATGTTATCATTTTATATTTTCTCCTCTCTCTGCATTGGGACGACAAACCCCATGAATACGCAGCTTGGATGATCATCCAAAGGCTGCATGTTTGTTTACTGGCACAAAAACAACATTCGTTCCATGTTAGAAGTTACGGTAGCTGCAACACTCACAATTTCCAAGCTTTAAGAGCCGACTTGTAGGATCTGTAATTCCATTTCTGGATTCAAGAAGCCGTCCATATCTCAGAAATTCAAGGAGGCTTTCTAATGTCAACCTGCTTATTACGGGTATTCTATATTGTCCAAATATTGAAGGGAATCCATTTTGGGTGCGAAATAAAAGGAAATAGTCATTTCAGATAATAAGTTTCATTTATAGTTCATTCTGTTTTAATTCGACTCAATTCCTAAATTTGAAAATCAATAAAATTATCAATGCTGTGTCTAGAGTAGAGTTTTGTTTGTTTCTGATTGGCAAGGATATTCATGTGATGAATCTCCCAATGAGGATGATGTAGAAGAGGTGAAAAGGATCCAGCAATCTATCTTTGGTGAATCTTTCATCTAATATGAAGATAATTATATCCGGCTTATCTTTGATGATTCTCTGCTTCTCTATGAGGAATCTCCAAATGAGGATGATATGCAAGAATATTTCCTAACTTCTCTTTGTAGATTGTTCTTCACTTTATAGTTTATACTTTATAGTGAATATGTTATGTGCCTAGGGTTTTTCCTTGCTGCCCTAACCAGTATTGACAGGGTGTTATCAAATAATTCAGATCTGCATGCTCCAACTCGCAGTGGTATAACAGCAAATCTGTCTGTTCACTTCACTTTCACACTTAACAAAGTTTGAAAACTACAATTCAGAGATACACACACACAACTGGCACATGATCAACAGATAACAGATTCAAATATGATTTTAAACAGTAAATTAGAACTGATCATGAGTACATGGTATTTATTTGTTGATAATGCAATTACAAATGATAGGGTATACCCAGTGACCTGATCTGAAAAAAACTATGTTACACGGGGATGCATCCCCACCCCTCAAACCCCCATCCTTGTCCCCTGAGGCGTTTCGAGGACGTCCCCTAGCCGTCCCCCAAATCTGGAAAATGCGGAAATGTCTCGAAATGTGTCTCCAAAATCGGGGACAGCAGGAAACACATTGGGGACGCCTGGCTGTCCCCAAGGCGGCTGGGGACGTCTCAGACCTCTCCGAACTGTCCCGGGGATGGTTAGGCGTCCCGTCTTGAAAAACAATTTTTAATAATGTTTTTAAAAATAATCATTCATAACATTAAAAAAAAACACAGTTAAATATATCATGACAGTATTATAACAACAAAGTAACATGGCAGCATTATAACAACAGCAATAAATATATAATGACAGCACTATAACAGCAATATAACAGCAATATAACAACAATTAAATTAATCATGACAGCAGTGACAGCAACAACTGTAGTATAACAGCAATAAATATATCATGATTTAGATTCATAGTTAATGATATAAGTTTTATAACAGTTAATATAACAGAAATAATTTCGATTTCTGGTTTCAATGTTTCATTGTTCAAAAATGCATCAAAATCCGAAATTCTTCATATGGTATTAGAGTGCAAAAGAGATTAAAGGTACATTTGCCATGGTCTGGTACAGTGTGGTATTGTGTGAGAAGTACAAACTACAAACAAACAAATTCTTTTTGGAAAGTGGTTGGCATGCAGGCTCCTATAGACGTCAATCCAACATCATTTTAACATTGTCATGTTATATTGCTGCTGTTATACTGGTGTTATTAACTTGTAGAGATTTGACTCTCTCTCTCTCTCTCTATATATATATATATATATATTGCTGTCTCTCTGACGTCCCCAAAAAATGGCCCTTGGACTGCAGTCCCCGAAATGCATCCCCTGCCATCCTGCCGTCCCTGTCCCGGAAATGCTGTGGAACATAGGAAAAAATAACCCTTAGATTCTGACCTGCACTCACTTGTTGGAGGGCCACTGGACACACAGGGGTGCTGTCATCTAAATAAAACTGGATCTGCCTTCACAACACTCTACACTGAGAAATTGAGGCGTGAAACCCTCAATGTCGCTGACTAGGTTGAATAACTCTTGTGCCGGGAGTGAAGTGAACACTACCTCACCTTCTAGGGTTAATGTCAGCTGTGATCCTCCTTCCAGACTCGAGGAATAACTCTTGTGCCGGGAGTGAACTGAACACTACCTCACCTTCTAGGGTTAATGTCAGCTGCAATCCTCCTTCCAGACTCAGGCTTTGACCTGGGAATTTGTGTGCAGACTTCAATATGCCTCTGCATAATTCCAGATCTGGTGCTGTTGCCAGTGGATGAAGAGTTTGATGCCCATCCAGATTTTCCAGAGCTATGACGTCCTAAGATGGGTAGTTGCATGCCACACCTTCCCCAGATCTGATTTGGACTGATGAACCAGTGATTAGGTCACCCATCAGTTCAAAGTTGCAGACACTGATAAGGTGTTCTGTAAAGAGATTATTGCTGGAGCTAGACATTTTGTGCTATAATTGGAAGCCATAAATAGTTCAACATAGTAAAATAAGGGACTTGTAGAGAAATAAGAGAATATGGCAGTCTGGTTAATTTGCAAAGTCACATCAAGATACTTTTTGGGGCTATTATAACATTCATGGAATATAATTGAACAATGGATCTTGAAGCAGCAGTTAACACCGCCATAAAATCCTACATTGGCACTTAAAACTTATGAACATATAATCAAAGTTCATTTGCACTGTTTTCATTGGGTTCCTTTCTATTTTTCACAGTTGACCCTTTACTTTCTCCTTTCTGCTGAATATCTTTACTTCTATCATTTCATGGTTGCATCTTGTAAGGAACTATCCACCTTGGAAGGAACTAATTCTAAATTTTTGCCACTTATAGGTTCCTCCCTTTATGTCTGAAATATATATTAAAATATAAGATATCAGATATTTTGCAGTGCCATGGCATGGTTATTATGATTGAATATGGGTTTTGGGATTTACATTCTTAAGTTTGAATTCTTCAGATCTTACCTGAGAAGTACAGCTACTTCCGGAGAGCTGACCGGGACAGTAATCATGTCGTTGATTGTGTGATTTGCATGGCTGCCGTTGATACCGTGCAGCGGACAAGTGAATGCATGGTAAGTAATGTTCCCTTAATATTTATAAATTGTGGACAGATAGTGAATTTTGTTAGTGTTATGCATGGAATCTGTTTTAAGGGTATCTTTACTAGGCATGGAGAACTGCTTTTCTATGAAGTTTATATTCTTAATATATGGATACAGATAACTCCTTGTGACCATTTCTTCCATGCTGGATGCTTGCAAAGATGGATGGATATAAAAATGGAATGCCCTACATGTCGTCGGCCATTGCCTCCAGTGTAAAGCTCCTTCTATGTATTTTTTTGTGTTTACAACTAACATACAGCTGTGCAACTGGAGACCAAATAACCAAATTTGTTTAAATGGTACGATTACACTTCTTTTAATTTTGCCATGTGCTTGATTTTGACACTCAATTTGTCTGATGATTTTGCAATCAAACCTTGTTTTCAATAGCCTTAGTATCTTACTTGTTTCATTTACTGTGCCTGACAGGTATGAATACCAGGAGGAACTATCTTGTATTTTTGTACAACCTTGACATGAAATAGTTCACAAATTTTCTGGTTGCAACTTCTCCCACACTAAGAAGCAGTAGTGGGGATCATTGTAACAATTTCTGTTTTTTGTAAGTACAAGTATTATTGTAAAATTTAAACATTCGAAAAATTTCACGTGCATGTTTACATGTCATTGAATAAGGAACTGTTTTCTTTCCATTTTGTATCACATGCAAATTTGAAGAAGAGAAATGGGCAATAGATAAAGATGCCTTTCTTGGTTATCATTAATATTGTAATAAGTCCCTAATATCCATGTGATTTACTAAATTAAATGTAAATGGTTATGTTGTAAGAATGTTAAATCCTTTTCGGAAAATATTGAAAGGATGCCTGGAAGAGTCAAAATTCATTACAGTAGAGAGATGTAAAAATATTATGAAAGCTTGAATGTATTACACTGTAGAAGCACAGACTTTATACTGGAAGTGCAATGTCCTGAAATAATGGACATACGATATTATATATGAAAGCCCCATTTAAGATTAGTTTGATTCTTTTTGTCACCGTTCTAAGATCCAATCCACTAGAAAAAGAAACATCAAGTCCTTTTTAGGTTGGTCACCTTTTTGCTTTATATGCTTTATGTATTTCCTGATTTTTGAGTCTGCAAAATATACTATCAGTAGCTTGCCAATCTGCAAATGGATTCAATGTGTCATTTCATGAAAAAAGTACCCTGAATACTTTTGTTTTCTTTCATTTTCTGTTATTCTATTAATCTTCCAATGAGAAGTAATAAAATCCACGCCAAAGCTAATTCATCTACAACTAAGTAATATACAAAGGCTCTAGCAAACTTGGTGAAGATCATGCTGACACAAGTCTTGAACTCATATCACTATCTTTCCTCCATCAAACCTGAAACATCCTGAGAAGCATTCCTGCTGCATACATGGTGAAGGTCTCAAGTTTAAGATTTAGGATCTCAATTAGGTACATGAGCCATTGAGCATAGAAAGAGTCCCAAAGACCAAAGCGGATTGAAGAACCCTAATAACTAGGAAAATCATGATTTTTTTTCACTATTGCATAAATATATCTCTATCATCCATATGTGCTTGATCATAAAGATGACCACATCATTTGAAACCTTGAGAATGACCAACATTCTCAAGTCTCAAGTCAACCATACATATCCCCCACACCCCCCTAGACATTGGATGACAAAATCAAGCTTATGCTTGAAATTTAGAAGTTGGTCCAAAGTGTAAAACCACTAGTTTGTACTCTCTATAAGGCCTAGCTGAAACAAGAGATGACAATGATGATGTATAGCTAATCATATACCCATGAGGTAGTGATATCTAAAAATGGGTCTAGCCACATTGGATTGTAGTGTGAGTGCCCAAAAAACAATAATCACTTGATCCCTACTAGACTTAATGATGAAGCAAGTCCCACTCATGTTGTGTGTGTGTTCTAGTGTTACTAATGCCAACTTAAAAACTCAATCATCCCAAATCAAGTGTGGAAAATCTATATAGAACTTTATAGCTAAGGAGAATGCCTGACACATCCAATTTCTAATGAACATGGCCTTATGCATCCTTTGGGAATCCCATAGGCCCCCTTGGCTCAAACTAAACCTTAGTTTAGCTTGAAATATTAGAAAAACCAAAGGGACCTAATAGAGTGTGCTTTAATCTTCCCCTTGCTCAAGAGGGATGCAAAATTTTTTCAAAACATGTTTTGACCTTGTTTTGGCATCTGAACATCTAGTTACAAATTAGAAGAGAATTATATTGAAGATAGAAAATAGAATACACAAAGGGTGGCTTAATGTTAAAAGATTATTATCACATCCCCAAGATATTCCCTAAGTCCTAAGTTTGGTCAGTAATAAACATTTAACTTCCCATAGGAAGTAAGTTGGGTTGTGTCCATGCAGTTATGTGTAATAGCATTTCCTCCAATGATAACTTTAAGAAACCCTTCCTCAATAAAAGATATAAAAATCGTAGCAAATCTTTCATTTTCTTGAAAAAAAAATTAATTTCTATTGGAAAATCTTTCTTTTGTCGAAAAAAATATAAATTTTATAGACGATTTTTTTTACATCACTAAATTTTTGTAGAAAATCTTGATAAATCTTTTAAAATAATAGGGAAATGCATCAATTATGATGGCAAATCCTTACATTAAAAAACAATTGTCATGGAAAAGTAGGGGCTCGAGGGTGGAAATGATTGATGGGTAAGGGGTAGACTATAATATTCAGTTGCCAACATTGATTTAAAATATAATATAACAACCCTCATTATAATCCACAAGGTAAAATATACCCGCGATTTGTAATTCTCATGGGGCTCGAAATTGCTTTTAATTTAGGCCCCATGAGCATTATAGATTATGGGTGCACTTTACCTCATGAAATACAAAAAGGGTTGTTAGATTATATTTTAAATAATGGAGGCAACTAAAGTTTGAAATATGGCCCTAAAGTAACTAATAATTATGATATACTATTGGCGAATTAATTTAGATTTCTACTAGAAATTATAAAATTTAGGCGAATTTGATTTAATCATGTATCAAATACTATGCCGAATTTTTAAGTTAAAAAGTTTAATAAAATAAATTCTTTGGCAATTTAAATAAGACATAAAATTTTATAAAAATGTGGCAATTTAGGTCACATTATAACTTGAACTATTAGCCAAATTTGGATTCCCAAATTTCAACTATTAGTCAATTGGCGAACATTAGCCACTAAAAAAATCACCGATTTCCTCATTATATATACAATAAAACCATCCAAGCATTACCATTTTTTTACATGGTGTTGGAGCATCCATTAATCCAACCTACGATTCACATTTGAGATGAGATGAAAAAATTCAAGTAGTGATATTGTTTTTGTTTTGTGTAGATGGGTTGAACAAAATTAGAAAGAACATTGCAAGATAATACCAAGAGGGAAAGAGATCCTAAGTTGCTAGAAACTACACACATTTTAAGGCAAATGTTGTTTTAGGTGTCATTGCATAAGAATGGGCATGGGAGATAGGAGTTGAGCTATGTATGAAGTAGTTTTGACCTCATTGGCTTGTATATGCATGATCATATGATGTTTTTAAAGTGAAAATCCTTGTGAGTGTGTGCAAACAAATGACTTATTGTAATGACCCTGCTCAAATCTGAACTCAAATTGTTGACTGAAGGCTCAAGGAATTTGGTCAAACAAATCACATTCAAACTTCCAGCTTGCTGGTCTGAGTTATCAGTCTGATATGTTTGCTTAAAAATGACTTCAAAGTGTTTCAAATACTTGAAATTCAATGCTCCAATGCTGGGACTATGGTCTAAATGCATAAATGACTAATTATGATCTTTTAGAATGCATATATATGTTTTCTTCTTCTAGACACATGCATCTACAGCCTATGGGCATTTTGTCATACAATTGTCATGCATCCTCATACAAGATCAGAAATTGATACAATGATTGCAAACTACAATGATTTAGAATTACTTCTTATTCCTCCTTTATTGCAAATGCCATTTCATTACAATGCTGACTTCAAATAGCCAAGATTCTTGGCAAATTACAATGATATATGAATATGATGTTTGCTGAGATGAATGCAACCTACAGCTGAAAAACTTATGACTTCTATAATGCCAAATTTTGATCTGCAACAAACACCTACGACTGACATAGATGACAATGCCAAATGCACTATAATAAATTGAACATTACAATGCTTATATTGCTGATGTAATGCCTAGACAAATGCCATACTATGAGTAACAAAGAACCTGGAGATGATGGCTACTTGAATAAAATATTCGATTCTTCCTTAGCACCTTGAATTCAGCTTCAAAAACCCAACGCCTAGTCTTCCTATACCAGGATGATGCTCCCAAATTTTATTTGGATTTTTTCTGACCACTCCATGAAATCGCCCCTGCCATGCTAGTCGCCCCTACTGTAGATAATCGGACCCTTAATTAATTTCACAATGCCACCAAACTCCTTCAAA
>VDFB02270651.1:512830688-512840768 GCA_007258455.2 Sequoia sempervirens
AGAGGGCGATAGATATGACTTCCCCAGTTGGTATTCCTCAACAATCACAGGCCGAGGCTTCTTCGATGCAGCTTAGGCAGAATCAGCTAGAGTTAGAAAGGCCATGGGAAATATACAAGAGGGAGTCTTGAACATGCTTGAAGCCTTATTCGCCAAAAGATTGACTCCAGAAGAAGTGACTGCGGATGGTTTGAAGAGTAGATTGGAGCCTTTCTTTTCGGATGTAAGGTCATTTGCCCAGGTAGATTTTGAAAATATTTCGACCTTCTCCAACATCATTCAGAACACTTAGGATGCCTTAGCTACTTGGGGAAAATCTTGTACTCGGCAGGGGCAAGCGGTCACAGTGCTTGAGTTTCAACTTAATCATATTCCACCCATCTCAGTTCAGGAGGTTGAGGTAGTGTTAGCCAGAGTCATCGAGTTTGCTGTCAGAGAGAGAGAGAGAATGGGAACGCCTTCCTGGATGATGACCTTCTAGATGATAGTGGGCATTAAATGCTTATAGTGGTGAAGGGAGAGAGTGGGCATTATGTGCTCATTTATTACCCCGCTCCTCCACTTTGTGGCCGTTTTTAGGGAAAATCTTGAATAGGGCTTATGTGGCTCAATTTGAGCCGTTCATTGTATTTGAATCTGAGTCGTCCGTTGGATTGGGCCAACTATAAAAGGAGCATCCCCTCCTCATTTGTACAAAAGGAAGGAAGGTTTTCAGCTGAACGCTTTGTAAGAGACTGTTGTGAACACTACTATAATAAAAAGAGTTGTCATTGCTTGTGATTTCATCTTTTATTGTGGGTAGCTAGCAAGGTTAGTTAATCCTTCCAATTAGTATAGAATCTTAGAGTAGAACTTAGATAGAGTAGAATAGATTTTATTTCATGCATGTAGATGATTGTGGAATGTGGTGATTTATTTGAGCAAGCTTCGCTAGTCCATACCACTAGCGGGCTCACTGATGGTGGGTTCGCCTTGTGTGGTCAAATGGAATAGTTTGGAACTAACTTTTGTTATAATTTATATGTTGGTATGCATCATTGTGATGGTGTCTTCATGTTAAATTGTAATCTGAATATCCCTATTTCACTCCTTTGAAGATTGCACCAGTTGGTGAGGCAAAGCAAATCTTGGTTGAATTTTATGAGATTTGATCACCACGTCCCACGCCTAGGGTAGATTAGAGATTTTTCTAAATCTCTACAGTCATTCAAATTCAACATTTTGTGGTTAGTTTAGAAAACTTGAGCTTCATTGGTAAATCTTTCGAATGTTGAAAGCCCCTTTCTCTCAAGCTAACAATTGTGTAAGTCCCCTTGAAATACCAACAAATCACATCAAACCAACTGAGTCTACGTCTATTACATGAAGGAACCTTGGAGTTGAAAGCATGATCTTTCGTAATCTTAGCATGTAGGAGATTTTGATCAAGAGAGGATAGAGTGATTTGGAAACCTTTATTCCAGGTTGGTGCGGTAAAACACCCGTCAACAAAATTGGTGCTAGGAGGGTTGAATGAGGAAAGAACACATTGCTTTAGTTGTCATTCATTTTATTCTTGTCTCTGCTCCTAACCGTCAACAAAATTGGTGCTAGAAGGAGGGCATATTGAAGTAGAAAGAGTTTTATCATAAAGAATTTTATTGGAGAAGAGTATCATGAATCAAGATGGTGCTACCGCATAAAGCTATATTTCCAGTGTTGCAACTAAATTTGGGGTTCAACGATGATCGGGAGGATATTCTTTTAGGATTGAACAATCTCATGTGGAAATTGAAGAGGAATGCAACTGAGTATATGCAAGTGACCTTTGTGTTGGAAGAGTAAGAAGAAAAGGCTATTCAGATTCAAGTTGCTATTGAAAGAGATTTGCTTAATCAGAGGCAGCCACTCTCTCCCGCACGTCACCAATAGAAGAAGCAGCTACATCCTGGAGCGTATTAGTTCATTCTCGCCAAACAAGTTTAAAAGAATTTTGAGGTCTACGCCTAGTTCATCCAAGGATTTTGTGGAGTTAGAGCTACCTACTAGAGCAAGGCAGAAAAAGAAAAAAAGTTCCATCAAGCAAAGAAGTACCAAGCGGAGAAGAAATTTCAAGTTTATTCAAAACTCCACCTAGCGTTTCAAGGTTTGCTCAACCAAGATCAGTTCAAGCTACCGTACCGGTGATTATTCAGCAACAACAACCAGTCCAAGCTATTGTACATCAACAGCAACCAGCTCAAGCTATTGTACACCAACAGCAACCAGCCCAAGCAATGGCTCAACCGGCTCCTAATGGTGCTACTTGGTTGGTTACCAACCCGTCTCCACTAGAATTTAATGATTATCATGACATGCCAAAGAATCCAGAGAATTTTTGCACTAAGTTCCATGTCATTGATGTGAATCGTACTGCTGAGGACCACATCAAGATGTTTGAAGATCACTTACGCAACAGGCAAATTGTGTATAGGGACGTGGCTTGCAGGCCATTTCCATATTCCTTGGGAGAGGAAGCTCATTATTGGTTTATTCACTTACCAGTTGGATCGATAAGGTCATGGAAGCAAATGAAAGACGCCTTCATTGGAAAGTTTGGTATACCTGTTACTCCTGTAGAGCTCTATCATCAGTTTGTAGAAGTGAGAAGGCAGGACAAAGAGCCCATTCACGCGTTCAACAATAGGTTTCAAAAGGCTCTCACAAGGTTGCGTGCTCCCTATGTTATTGTTGATGCCAGGGAGAATTACTATTCAGCTTTGGATCCTTTGACTGCAATGTTTGTGAGACAATCTCACCCCACTCCGACTAATATGAATGAAGGTTATGCCAAAGCTGTTGAAGTGAGTCAGAGGTTGGGGCAAAACATAACTGGGCCCTCACTATATACTGGCCTAACTGTGGCAAACAACCAAATGCAAACACTCAGCTCAGCATGGATTCAACAAGTTCCAACACTAAATGCAATTCCTCAGCCAACTTATCAAGTATCAGCACCATTAGATCAGTTAGTTCTCCACCCTAGGATGCCTTTGTCCCAGGCAACAGCAACATAGCCTGTTTATCTCTAAAACATAGTGCCACCAACGAAAAACCCAAGAGGAGAAAGATGAAATGAAAGAATTAGTAGAGCAAGTGAAGAGGTTGTCAACTAAGGTGACTTACCTCAGAAATTAGAACAATCAGATTCAAGCCATGCAGCGAAGCTATCAAGCACATCAAGGTGCGAACCGAGGATATCTAAATAATCCTCCCAATCATCAAGAAACCCATCGAGGATACAATCATGAAAATAGTCATGGGTATAGAAACAATAATCAAGGATTTCAGAAGAGACCCTAGAATACAAGGCCTAATAATGGAGGTGTTCCTTCACCGTTGAACAATCCACCACCTCCCAAGAACCCTCCTGCATATAGAATCTTCTTGGTTGAGGCTCCCTTGTCGGTATGGTGTAGGCTACATAACACCAATCAGCATTCTGAGCTTCAGTGCCATGAATTCCAAGTTGCAGCTGATATTTTTAGGAGAGAGGTGAAGAATACGGAGGCTATAGAGAATCCTCCGATTACAGGATATGAGTTAGTCCCAGCACCCCGATATGATCAGGCATTGATCTTAGAAGATTTCAACTTCCTGCCTGAGTTCCAAAGTTATACGCCCCCGCCAGTTAATTAGAAATTTCTGCCAGCTTTAGCAAATGGTCCCGTGGGGACGCCAGAGTTTCAAATGCCTTCAGAGGCTCATGCCACATATGCATCACCAGAGGAGCCTCTTAGCAGAGATGGTTATATTTTTCCACCTCTCAACAATAGCGTCCTAGTAGGAGTAAGAGAGGTACAAGCTTTTCAGTCAACTGGAGGTGGAGCTCCTAGAGTTTATCAAAGGAACTATTCGCAGAATGAACCCCTGACTACATCAATGCCTCCAAATAATTTTACAACTCCCCCACATCCAAATGCGAGTAATATTCCGAGTTTACCAAGAGATTCTCTAGAGTACAGGCAGCAAAATGCAACACAAGGCAGAAGTGGACAACAAGCTACTCAACAACCTGCTCACCAAGCGTAACGCGGACAGAGGGAGAATTCTCCTAGAGAGGATGTGAAGAAGCTTAGCTCCTACGTGTTAGAAGAATTCAAGAAGATAAAGGTTAGTCTTCCCCTCTATGAGCTGATGAAGATTCCAGAGGTTAGGGACACTCTTTTGGGAATTTTAAATGAAACTCCTATCGTGAGAAGTACTTCCCAAGAAGCACCCAATGCACCAAGAAATCCTCCTATTATCACACAGTCTCGTCTTGCATAGAACACAAATGTGGTACAGGATGTGCCCCAAATGCCCTTTAATGCTTGGGAGGCTCAACAACAATCTCAAAATTTTGTGGGTATGGTGCAAGATTCTTCAAATACTTCTGAAAAGCCAAAGATCGAGATTGAGGAGAGTGCTCAACCTAATGCTCCCGCAAAACAGAAGCAAAATTCAAAAGATGTTACTCAAGACAATCAAATTCAGTTGAACAGAAAAGATGAGAAAAAGAATAATTTGGCAAATGAAAGGAGAAAGCCAGTAGTGTTTTATTTGGGGAAAGATGAACCAGCCCCATTCCTTGTCTCTATCAGAATTTTTGGAAAGCTATTACATAATTGTTTGATCGATTCCAGTGCATCAAGTAATGGCATGCCTTTGAAGGTATGTGAGAGGTTGGGTTTGATTCCACTCCAGACCAACAAGAAGGTGACTCAGCTGGATAAGATTGAAGTCCCAGTTGTGGGAGAATTGAATAATATTCATATGCAGCTGGCAGTGGATCCCAGAATTCAGAGTTGTATTGACATATCAGTTGTGGATATACCAGATGGTTATGGCATGTTGTTGAGCAAAGATTGGTCTAGAAAGCTAAATGGATACATTTCAACAGACTTCTCTCACATGTGGTTACCTTGGAGAGGGATTCCAAATTAAATAAAAGTTGAAAGCACACCACGACGCAAACTGATGATCACAGAATATGGTGAAGACAATGAGATTTTGTTTATGGAAACTGATTTGGGCTCATATAAGCCCTTTAAGCAAGAAGTCCTCATGTTGTAGAGTTCGAACAAAGAAAGACTTTTAGAAGATGCACCTGCCTCTACTGAAGTATTAATTGAAGATGATTCAAGTGATAGTGAAGGAATGTTCAAGAATTTCAAAGATTTGTGTTAAAGAGTGTAAAACAAGACATAGAATTGGGAAAGGATGCCTCCATCAAAAATTTGTTACTGCCCAATTGGTGTAGAATTCACGAGACTTTCCATTCAGAAATCACATGTGCTATGTGTAAGATCGTCGTAGAGCAAGTTTCAAAGATGGTTCCACAAGTCTCTTTAGAAGAAGAACGTGAAGAAGTTAATAAAGGAGAAGGCTCTTCCATGGAGAAATTGGTGAAGGATGAGAAAATCAAGCCAGTAGTGGAAAAGTACATTCCAGAAGCATGTGATCAAGAGGATGCACATATCTAGCCTTCCAATATTCACATGGAAAATCAAGTATGGACTTTGAGATTTGATGGATCAAAATCTAAGAAAAGAAATGGAGTTGGATTTGAGCTTATCAGCCCAACAGGGGAAGCATACTTAGGTGCTTATAGACTCCAGTTCTCCTACACTAACAATGTCACTGAATATGAATCATTGATTCATGGATTGATCCTTGCAATCGAGAAAGGAGCCAAAATTGTACATGCCTATGGAGACTCATATATAGTGGCTTGCCAAGTAAGGAAGCAGTGCGCTTGCCATAATAGGAGATTAAATCGCTACCGCAACAGAGTCTGGGACCTGATCAAGAGCTTAGACGCATTCAACATCAAGCAGGTCTACCAGTCTAAGAATCCAGTTGCCAACTCTCTCGCGCAAGCAACTAGTTCATTAGAGCCTTTGGCCATGGAGGGTTTGAAAATTTTTACAGTGGAATTGATCTCTACACCCTCAATCCCTGACAATATAAAGAATTTTCAAGTGTTTGATGATGACAAGCAAATTCCAGATTTCCTAACGTGCTCTGGTGTGTTCAAGGCACAGATCATAGATGAAGAAGAAACTGAAGAAGCAGAATTTGATGCTGAAGGGATCCTAAATTTGAAGACGAATGTTATTCCCAGAGGTATGGTTGAATTGGAGAGACTTTTTGATCTCGACAGATTGAGTAGAAATCAGAGAACTCGGGGAAATGAATTCAAAGCCATCAATTTGGGGACTGATAAGCAAATAAAGAATGTTTTTGTTGGTAAGGTTTGTACACCAGAAGAGAAAGAAGGTATCTTACAGGCCATGAAAGAATTCTCAGATGTGATAGCCTAGGGTTATGAAGATTTGAAAACATATGATACTTCCTTGATTACATACATGATCCCATTAAAGCCAAGAAGTAAGCCATTCAAACAGAGGCAGAGGCCCATGAACCCACTACTGGAACCATTAATTTATCAAGAAGTCAGAAAGCTTCTTTCAGCTAGGATCATCTTTCCAATAAGGCACTTGACGTGGGTCGCCAATCTAGTCATACTTAGAAAGAAGAATGGTGAAATAAGGTTGTGCGTTGATTTTCACAATTTGAGCAGGGCTTCTGAAAAGGACAATTATCCCCTGCCCTTATTGGATGAAGTATTGTAGATTGTTAATGGCTCTCAAATGATGTCCTTCCTAGATGACTACTCCGGATACAACCAGGTGATGGTAGAAGAAGCAGACAGACTGAAGACGGCCTTCACCACCAAGTGGGGAACTTTCGCATACAGAAGAATGTCGTTTGGCCTAATCAACGTCGGAGCCACATTTCAGCGGACCATGGACATTGCTTTCCGGGATTTAGTTGGAAGATGTATAATTATATATATGGATGATCTAACTATGTTTTCCAAAAGAAGAAAAGACCACATTAAGGATCTGAGAAAGATTTTCCAAAGATGTAGGAGATATGGCATATCCCTCAATCCGAAGAAATGCATATTCGGTGTTACTGAAGGAAAGTTGTTGGGACATGTTATCTCAGAAAAGGGAATCTCAATCAATCCAGACCGTATTGAGGCAATTTCGAGGATTGGTTTGCTAGGAAGCCAGAAGGAGTTGAGATCATTCTTTGGCAAGATCAATTTTGTGAGGAAGTTTATAACCGGGTTTGCAAAGATTGTAAGACCATTGAATGAAATGTTAAAAAGGATGTGAAGATTTATTGGACTCTTCAAGCTAGGAGAGCATTTAATGAAATTAAGCAGGCAATAGTGGATGCCCCAGTGTTATTCAGCCCTGATTATTCTAGGCCATTCTATTCGTACTCCTTTGCTTCAGAACATACTTGCACAGCAGTGCTGACCTAGAGAACTGAGGAAAGAGATGAGCATCCAATTGCTTTCATGAGTGCACCTTTGAAGAATGCAAAGTTGAGGTATCCTAGCGTGGAAAAATAGGCTTATGCTTTGGTGAAAGCAGTTAAGAAATTCATACACTATATCCTAAGGAGCAAAGTCTATGTTATAGTTCCAAATGCCACAATAAAGACACTATTGATGCAAAACGAACTAGGAGAAAGGAGAGGCAAGTGGGTTGCCACTTTGCAAGAATATGATATGGAGATACAGCCTATGAGGTTGGTCCGAGGGCAGGCTTTGGCACAAACAATTGCAATGACTGGACCAAGACTTGTGCAGCAGACATATGTATTGGAAGAAGTGTCTCCAGGGGAATGGTATGATGACACAGTTTATTATTTGTTGAATCATAGATACCGTCCTCACTTGAATCCAGTGCAGCGGAGAGACCTAAGGATGAAGAGCCACAGGTTTATGCTTCAAGGGTCGGTTTTCTATAGAAGAAATCATGAAGGAATTTATTTGAGATGTGTAGGCAAAAAGGAAGCCAAGCAACTTATGGAGCATTTTCATGAGAAATTTGGAACAGGTCACGGAGGCAGTTTAGCCACAACTCATCGGATTTCAAGGGTTGGGTATTACTAGCATACACATTTTAGGGATGCTTATGAACATGTGAAGGCTTGCCATATTTGTCAAACAGCTGCGGATAGAGGGAAGAATCCAGCTATGCCTTTGCAGCCAATGATTGAAGTTAGGCCATTTGCTAAATGGGGATTGGATTTTATTGGGATGATTAATCCACCTTCTTCAGCACAACACAAGTACATTTTGATAGCAATAGATTATTGCACTAGGTGGACAAAGGCTCAAGCTCTTAAGCTTTGCACGATAGACGTGGTGATTAAGTTCATTGAAGAGAATACTATTACAAGATTCAGATGCCCCCATGCTTTAGTTTGAGATAATGATCCAACTTTTTCATCTTTGAAGTTTTCTAACTGGGCGTTTGAGTACAGAATCACTTTGAAGTTCTCTTCCAATTATTATCCACAGGGGAATGGACAAGTTGAGTCCACAAACAAGAACTTGCTCAATGCGATTAAGAAGTTGCTAGATAAGAACCCCAAGGATTGGCATACACAGCTAAGATTTGCTCTGTGGGTAGACAGGACCAGAACGAAGAATTCTTTGGGAACATCTCCTTATCATTTGGTCTATGGACAAGACCCCGTCTTCCCAATCTAGCTGAGGATCCTAACTCTTCAGTTTATTCAAGAATATCTCAAAGGAGAGGACCGAATTCAAACTAGGTTGTCCCAATTGATGCATCTGGAGGAGAAGAGAGATGAAGCATTGGAGAATTTGGCTAAGCATCAAGGGGGCCACGAAAAGAAAGGTGATCATGACAAGTTCAACAAGTTGTGGTTGGGCCCTTATCAGATTTTTGAGATCCTGGGAGATAATGCATTCAAGTTGAGGACACTGACAGGAGAGGATATCCCATTGCCAATCAATGGGCAATTCCTCTAGCATTATTTCCAAGCATAGGTTCCCTCCTAGGACCGACTTTGTACATAGTTAGATTAGGTTGCTTTTTTCCATTTTCCTTTTGGTTTTGGTTTGTTCCGTTTTCGTTTTGGTTTGTTGCCCTTCGGGTTTTTGGTTGGTTTGGCTTTTCTTCCCTTGAGTTGTCCACTCAAGTGGTTTTGTTGGGTCTTGGGTTTGGAATGGGCAAAGATTTTGGAGTTTCCCATTGCGAAGGGGGGTGATGATGTTTTCCTTGCACAATTTGGTTTCCTTCCATTAGACTTTACAGATTTGTGCAAATTTTGAAAGCCAAGGTTGTTTTCCTCTTGTCATCATCCGGTTTGGAAATGAGCTCGACTCGGGAGGTTAATCAGTTATTGTCTTAACACATGAGTCCAAAGATCACAATGCCCTACGCATTTAACAACTACTCTAAGTCATTTTGGTTTCTTGGGAAAGGTTATGGCAAGTGAAAATTTTATGTCTTGCTTCAGTGCCACTACAATTCTCAAACCCATTGGAAGCTTCACTGCTTACCAGCCAATTGTGGAATTGACGGAAAATCAGTATGGAAGAAAAGATAAAATGTGCTACAAAGAAATATTTGAAAAAGAACAATGAAAGAAATATTAGACTTTGAAATATTGGTTTTGGGAACATGCGGATAACTCCACCGGGGCTATGGACGCTTGGCTGGCAGTGGAGCAATATTCGTAGGAATTGTAGCGACAACCTCGTTGGGGCTATGGATGCTTGACTGGCAACAAGGCAATATCCAGGATGCTTTTGAAGTTAAGATACTTATATAGCTTGCCATGGCCAATTTCGGAGGTCAAGATGGTTTAGAGATGGAATGAATGCATATACTTACACTCAGAGGATCTTGGATAGAGGATCTTAGATGAAGGTGTTTTGATCCAATATAGGATTCTTTTCCCCTTTTGAGTAAGTTTCCACTTCGTATGGTGTTTTGAGAAAATTTAGCTAAGGTTCTATTCTTAACAACACTTCCCCATGGAGTCGCCAGATGTTGTGACCTTTTCACACATCACCCCATTCAAAATGGGGACCCCCTAATTTTTTCCCCTTTCGGGTCTTTTGGCTTTGGCTTGTGGTGGTTTTGCGGCAGCCTCTCCTAGTTCCTTATGTCTTTTTGGGGATGTACCAGTCTTTGGGCCCAATTTGTAATTTTGGCTAAGTCTGGAGTGTGTTTTGTCAAA
>VDFB02270651.1:512840868-512909075 GCA_007258455.2 Sequoia sempervirens
ACATTCCATGACCTCAATGTCATCTTGATGATGAATCAATCATTTTATGGCATGTGGCCTTTGAAGAGTGGTTGACAAGCTAATAATACTAACATGGATGACCAATGAGTGAGGAAAACTATAGTTGAAACACATATACAAGTCTAGGTATATGACTATAAAATTTTGTTTGATAAAATATATTTTTCAATGAATTTTCAAATAAAATTTAATTTGATAAATTATGCATTTTCATTTAGAAACCCTAAACTAAGTTCTTTAACTATAAATGTAAACCCTAACTATAGTTTTTATCCTGGTTAAGAATATTGAAACCTTGAGTTTAAACCCTAGAATGAATTTTAAAACCCTAAATTTAAATCATGTACTGATTTTTGTTTCCCATGCACATAACATGAACATAGCTAATACACTTGCCATGAGAAGAGACAAAATCCATGGAGACCACCCTCCCCCTATTCACTCCTATAGGTCACAAATATAATTCTTGTGGGCTTTCATCTAAATATTTTTCATAGAATAGTACCTTACATAAATGTCAATTCATCAAAGTGCTAGTTGTGAAATTTTTTAGAAGTGTCATTCTTTATCATAATTTAATTTAATTTAATTTATATATTAATATTCGCGAAAGGCCAAATTTGGTCCATAGGACTAAAAGAAATACAATGAATAGAAGAGGATGTAAAAACCCGGACCAATTTTTTTTCAATTTTTTCAAGAACACATCAACCAATAAGCACCCGTTAAGGTTAGCACAAACCCAAACCAGCAGTATGCAAGTAACTCTTTGCCAAGAATGCACACTCAATCTCGAGTTGAGAATGATGCTGTCATATGGCAAGAGGATCGTCAGTACAACTGGAAAAGAATTACAATACTGAAAGTAAACTCGACGCCAAGAATGTGCTTTCCAACCCAAGGTGGGAATGGAGCTACCATATGGCAGAGATTCTAAGGAATTATAATGCAACTTAGAATATAAATAGGTGGCAATCCAACCTCTTCCACTTATTCAGCGGGAAGTACAATAAAGTAAGAGAAAGATAGAGAGGAGAATTGTTGATAGTACTACTAATCAGCTTACAATATGTTAGAATGCTTGCCAAAGTCTAGTAATCCAAGTTCTTCAATGCTGCAATAATTTGTAAGACTTCCTCAATGCTTGACAAACCTCCCTGGACTCAAACTCCTCACAAATCTGCATTTAACTATGACTGATATAGCAAACCAGCAACTAAAATATGTCAACCAACCACCCTAGAACTCACCAAAATACTCGCAACTCACTCAATACTTGTTAGAATGACATGAGACCTGATGCAAACGAAAGCTATAATGATGGCAATGAGGACTAGACCAAGAAACAACTAACAAATCAAAGTATTTTTTTCTAAACATTTGCCAGGCAGACCAGAATGGTACAGCCAATAAAGAGAGACGATTTTGCTTTAAAAAATCTAAATCTTCGTTAAAAGACCTACAACTTTGTAAGAATGGTCGCCCCACATAGAGAAAAGGATTTATGCAATGCCCAGAACAATAATGTTTTTATTTCATGAGATATGAGCAATTCTTACAATCAGCTATGATATTCAACAACTTCAAAATGAGACTGAAATGCAAAACTAGAACTCCAAAAATGCAAGATACTCAACTGAAATGCAAGACAAACCTATTACAAACTATCTCTCAACTAGTTGCTATCTTTCAAGCAAGAAGAAGAGCCAAGCTAAGAGGCATTCATTCCTCGAAGCAATCTAAATACCATTCTGGTAGCATAACTTTACTAAAGACATAAGATGATGAACTGAAGAGCAGAGGCTTACTTTTATAAACTTGAGAGGAATCTTCTAGAAGCTTCAAGAAGGCACCCTAATTTCAAATTTGAATTTTCCCTTTTTCCCTCCAAGATGGCATCCCTTCCTTCAAGGCAAAATTTGACTATTTTTTTATAATTTAAAATTCATCTTTCCTCTCAAATTGGTGTCCCACTTCACAAGCTTGATTTTTGACTTTTAGGAATATTTAAAATATTTCCTCATGAGAAGATCACCCTCAAAGTCCCCTTCTTAAAACAACTTTAAGTCATATCACTAGGGCAAGGGGTTATTTTATAAAATAAAACATTATTGACTTTTAAATAACTTATTTCTCCAAATTGAACCCCTTAAGCCAAAATCAAGACTACCCAATGAATTGCCAGAATAAGAAAGTTGACTGAGTCGGTGCTGACTAGACCACTACTATAAATAGAATTTACTAAAAATAGTAAATTCATGAAGTTGCTCATAATGCAGTGCTTGAACCACCAAAGCGAAGCTTTCTGAAAACCTAGAAAGAATCCGCAAACCAAATTCAGAGCTTCAAGTGCAATTCACTAAAATTTATGAAAACAACCTCCAAGAAGATGGGAAACCCAATTTCAGCTTCTGCTTAGCCTACGAGTTTTCAGAAATAGGCTAAATCCAAAAGAAGAGCATACGGCTAAATTGGGGACATTACAGAGGACATAGAAAATGCTAAGACACATTATAAGAAATGTTGGAATAATGTCATTAATGTTGTTATTGGCAACATGAGCATGAGGGATAAGCACAAAGGTATACTATTATGTGTTGCAATGTTGTTATTAATGTCAACATTGTACTTGATGAGAAGACTTTGGTTCAGATCATTTTGGTTGGTTATAACTGTTAAACAGGCACAAGACAACTGAGAGGGGGGGTGAATTAGTTGTCACACAATTAAAACTTAAAACTTTAACACTTGTCAATTCCACAACCACACTGTTCTATTATTAAGTAAGAGCATGAAACACAAATAACAAAAGGAAAATCAACACAATGAATACCATATTTTTTACGTGGAAAACCCAATAAGGGAAAAACCATGGTGAGGGTTAACTCACAATATAAAAGATTATAAAACTGAATACAAAGACTCACTGCCAAGGGCTCACTACCCAGAAGAGGACTCATTGTCCAAGTGCAAAGGCTCACTACCTACATAAAGGACTCACTGTCCAATAGGGAGGTTCACTGCCTATAGATACAAAAGAGAACAAAAAGATCCACCACAACAATTAACACACATTTGCAGCTTGAATAAGGAATGCAAAAACCTTTAGCTCACTGCCTTCAAGAATCCAACACAATGAAGTATTGTTGTCTCAACTCACTCACACACATTTATGCTCTTATGATTTGTGGCTCACTTTTGTCACTTTGCATCACTCTGTCATTCAACTCTTCACAACTCGACTTGCTTTTATACCATCCTCAACCTTAGAAACTTTCTTCAAGGTCGGCCACAAATACCTTATTTCATAAATTCAAATTAGGTCGGCAACTCAAAATTCCCATGGTGGAAAGGAATAAGAGTGGACCAATAAAAATATTTTTCCAAGATAAAAAATAATATCTCGAACCAACCACACACTTCCTTAATTATATTTTATTCTTCGAATGAAGTGTAAACAGTAGCTCGACCAAACCTAGTGAAAACACAAATAATCATTGATGTGCACACTTCCTAACAAGAATATGACATGCAAACTCCACAACACGCTATATTATGCATGAGAATACATCTCAAATTTCTTTAGATGCATTAGCAACAAACACAATATGCTCCAAACATTGAACACCTTTCACTAGTTCATCCAAACAGTGCAAACACACACTGAAACACTGAAACATGACTTTTGGATCACCAAACTTCAATCTTCTTTGCCAAAACCCAAATAACACCATCTCAAGACATATCCCAAATCTGTAAGATCTAAAACAAAATAGCAGAGGACTGTGGAGCAGAAACATCTCTCTCAGTCCACAGAAGATCAACTCTGCTAGAACAATTCACACACCAGTGATCGTAACTTTCACATACCATCACACCAAAAGCTAAAACTCAAGATATATCACCACAAGATCACCATTATTAGATCTTCAGATCTGCACAAGCATAGGATCAACATATGAGAAACATGGAGCACATACCAAAGCACATTCTAGACACATTCATCACTCTGACTTCTCTTCTTTATTATTTTTTTCAAAAGTACTTGGAAACTCATCAACACAACACATTTGCAATGACATAAATATAGCTCCATGTACTCACAACATCTCAGTAGCATCTCAGCTATACATGTACAATCTGCAACATACTGAACTGTGTTGACATCAATGACAACATTAATGACAACACCACTAGACTAGCTCATACTTGCAACAATCTCCCCCTTTGTCATTGATGGAAACACATGAATGTGAAAAACCATCAAATACAAAATTCTACACAATATCCTGGGAGAACACCTTCTCTTCCTCTGCAACTATTTTCACATGACTTTCTCTCCCCCTTTGACATCAATGGCAAAGACCAACAACTCAGATTACTCCCCCTTAGGAGTACACTCATACTGGAATAATGAAAACCTTTTCTACCCCCTGCAAAGTAGACCCGTTTATTAGTCCAAATAAATAAGGAATCTATGAATTCATTGGACTGATGCACCTTTATGTGCACTTAGTTCAAAGGGCCAATGACCCCCAACCTTTCCCTAAGATACTCAAAAGTATCCTTTGATTGAGCCTTAGTAAATATGTCTGCAATTTGTTCCTTTGTTGTTACATACTCCAATCTGACTTCATTCTCTAGCACTTTTTCTCTCAGGAAATGGTATTTAATAGATATGTGCTTTGTTCTTGAATGCATAACCAGGTTCTTTGAAATGTTTATTGCACTTGTGTTGTCACAAAAAATAGAAAGAGGCTTATCACATATCACTCCAATGTTTTTCAGAGTTTGCTTCATCCACAAAACCTATGTGCAGTAGGATGCTGCAGCAATATATTATACTTTTGCAGTGGATAAAGAAACCAAGTCTTTCTTTTTACTCAACCAAGAAACCAATCTTTCGCCAAGAAAGAAAGCACCACCACTGGTACTCTTTTGGTCATTTATACATCCGACCCAATCAACATCGATATAAGCACTTAGGGTAAAATTATCACTCTTAGGATACCATAATCCATAATCCAATGTACCTTTGAGATATCTAAATATCCTCTTTATAGCTATAACATGTATTTCTTTAGGATCTACTTGGAATCTAGCAACTAAATATGTTGCATGCATAATACCCGGTCTAGTAGCAATGAGATACAACATTCTGCCAATCATAGATTCATATTTGCTCTTATCAATCTTAGCAGATTGATCATCTTTACTCAGTTTACATTTGATTACCATAAGAGTACAAACTAGTTTGGAATCATCCATCCCAAACTTCTCCAACAGCTCTTTTACATACTTAGATTATGAAATGAATATCCCTTTATCAGTTTGATTCACTTGTAGACCAAGGAAGAAATTCAATTCACCAATCATAGACATCTCAAATTCTTTGTACATCTCTTCAACAAAATTTTTATGCATGCCTTCATTTCCACCAAAAATGATATCATCAACATATACAACTACTATCAACATTTTGTTACCTTATACTTTGAAGTAAAGATTATTGTCAGTAGAACCTTTGTTGAATCCTTGCTTTTTTAGGTATCTGTCCAATCTTGCATACCAAGCTCTAGGAGCTTGCTTTAGTCCATACAACACCTTCTTCAACTTACAAAACAAGTCTGGTTTGTCAAATAACTGAAACCCTTCAGGTTGTTCCATATACACTTCTTCCTCCATTCACCATTCAGAAAAGCTGACTTAACATCCATCTGATACACTTTGAAGTCCTTGTGAGTTGAGAATGCCAAAAACATCCTAATAGCTTCCATTCTAGATATAGGGGTAAATGTCTCTTCAAAATCTATACCTTCAACTTGTGAATATCCTTTGCATACCAGCCTTGCCTTATTCCTTACAACTTCTCCATTTTCATTTAGCTTATTCTGAAACAACCATTTCGAGCCAATCACATTTTTATTCACATGCCTAGAGACTAGTTCCCGTGTCTGATTCTTTTCTATTTGTTACAATTCTTCTTTCATATCTTTCATCCAACTCTCATCTCACATGCTTCACTCACAAATTTAGGTTCAACTTTATAGAGAAAACATAGATTTTCCTTAGCTACAACTCCAATTCTTGTCTTCACACCTTCACTTTTATCTCCAATTATCTATTCCTTCGAATGATTCTTTTGTACGTACTTAGGAGTCTTAACAACAAGTTTCAGCTCATTCTCTTCTTCTTCTTCATCCATTTGTCCTTCTTTCTCTTCTTCTTCCTTCTCCTTATTCTCCTCAGGTACATGTCCACAAATAAGATCATCAGGTTCAACTTCACTTATCTCAATATTTCTGTGTATGTCTTCATCAACTTTCACATTAGCACTCTCAACAATCTTTCTCAATCTTTTATTAAAGCATTTGTATGCTTTGCTAGTAGTAGAGTATCTAAGAAGGATTCCTTCATCACATCTAGCATCAAACTTTCTAATATTTTCATCATCTCTTTTAATATAACATCTGCTTCCAAATACCTTGAAATACTTCACAGTAGGAGTCTTACCAATCCATAACTCAAAAGGAGTCTTTATGTTGTTGTATCTAATCTAAACTCTATTAAGAACATAAACAAAAGTGTGTATCACCTCTCTCTAGTATGCATTCGATACATTTGATTCTTTCATCATAGTTCTAGCTGCTTCCTGTACTATCTTGTTTTTCCTTTCAACTACTTCATTCTGCTGAGGGGTTCTAGAAAACTGTCTTTTTATGCCATGTTGTTCACAAAATACATTAAATACACTAGAAGTGAATTCACCACCTCTATCAAATATCAAACACTTGATTTTTAAATTTACTTCATTTTCCACTCTTGCTTTGAATACCTTAAACCTATCTAGAGCCCGAGTCTTTTCTCTAAGAAAAGCAACCCATGTCATTCGATTATAATCATCAATAAGTAGCATGAAATACATGTTGCCATTCAGGCTTCCAGTTCTAGTCAAACCACAGAGATCAGTGTGAACTAACTCCAGCATTCTGGTAATAGAGTGCTCTTTTCCCTTAAAGTTGCATCTTGTTTGTTTCCCCAATTGACAACTTCTACAAATAGCATCAGTGGGTCTTGTGACTCGGGGCAGCCCTCAAACAATCTCCTCTAAACTAATTTTGACCAGGTTATCAAAATTTACATGTCCCATTCTCCAATCCCATAACCAACTTTCAATGATTTGAGATACAAGGAATTGACCATCAACTCCCTTAAGTTGATAGATGTTTCCATGAGTTCTTCTTCCATCAACAACCATATCTCCATTTCCAAATCCTTTTCTGATTTCATAGGTATTGTTTTGAAACACAAGTTTAAAGCCATTGCTACACATCTTATCAAAACTCAAAAGGTTATGCCTCAAACCCTTCACATAATATACATCATTAGTACTGTGCACTCCATCAAAATTAATTGAACCTTTTCGACAGATCTTAGCTCCTGAATCATCACCAAACATAACTAAACCACCATCATATTTCTCAAGTTTAGTGAACTTTTATCTTCAGTCATGTGATTAGAACATCCACTATCAATTACCTAGTAGTCTTCATCATGTCTTGCATGAAAAGCGATAACCAAAGTACCTTCCATCCTATTCTTCTTATTCTCTGGAGCCTTCTTGCTTACACATTTTCCAAGGTTAGTGGATACAGATTTACTTTCTAAAGCTAAGAATAAGCATTCACTGTCATCAACCTTATTCTCATATTCATCATCAGAAATTCCTACTTCTTTAACATAGTACAACTTCTTATATTTCTTATCATTTCTATCCTTATCCTTATAATCCTTATTCTTCTTATGTGCAGCTCTATTCAAACATCTTGAAGCATAATGACCAATATTACCACAACTGAAACATTTAAAGGGCAACATACCTTTATACTTTTTGGTGCCTTTCTTCAACTTGTTGGTGAAGTTTTCTTCCAACTCATCATCACCATCACTATTTGGTTCGCCTTCAATCTTCATTGCCTTACATTTTTTTTTTCTCTTTTCTTGCATCTTGTCTTCTTTTTGGAACTTCCTCATTTCAAATGCTTGCAAGGTGTCAAACAATTGTTCTAAAGTGTACTTCTTAGGATCATACATTTCTTCAATAACTAAGATCTTATTGTTGTAGCAATCCGGTAGGGTGATGAAGATCTTCTTAATTATATCTTCATTTGATAGTTTTCCTCCTTGATTTCTAACTTTATTTGCAGTTAGTTCAACCTTCTGAAAGAAACTTGTAAATTCTTCACCTTCTTCCACTTTCAGATTTACAAATTTGTGCTTTTCCACCAGCTTCTTTGTCAATTTCACTCTTTCATTTCCTTCATACATGTCTTCCAACTTCTTCTAGACTTCATATGTAGTATCCAAAGAAAGAACCTTAGCTCGCTCATTTTTAGATAAGCCACTACAAATAGCATACTTTGCCTTCTCATTTTCTTCATAAGAGAGATAATATATCCTTTCATCTGTCCCTTCCAACCATTGTAGTTAGTTCCATCAAACATAGGGATCACCAACTTATGCGCCATCGAATCTTCCTTAAGCGGTTAAGCTCTACAACAAGGAACCAAAGCTCTGATACCAATTGTTAAACAAGTGTAGGAAAACTGAGAGGGGGGGTGAATCAATTGTCACACAATTCAAAATTACTTCAAAACTGATCAATTCCACAACCACATTGTTTTGTTATTAAGTAAGAGCATGAAACACAAATAACAAAAGGAAAATCAACACAATGAACACTGGATTTTTTACATGGAAAAACCAATAAGAAGACTTTGAAAACACAAATGATCATTGATGTACATGCTTCCCAACAAGAAGATGACATGTTGACTCCACAAAATGCTTCATTATGCACGAGAATACATCTCAATTTTTTTTAGATACATTTGTAGCAAAAACAATATGCTTCAAACACTGAACACCTTTCACCAATTCATCCGGACAATGCAAACACACACTAAAACACTGAAACATGACTTCCAGATCACCAAAATTCAACCTTCTTTGCCAAAACCCAGAGATCACCATATCAAGACATATCCCAGATCTGAAACAAAACAGTGGAGGATTGCAGAGCATAAACATTTCTCTCAATGCACAGAAGATCAACTTTGCTAGAACAATTCACACACCGGTGATCGTAAATTTCACATACCATCACACCAGAAGCTAAAACTCAGGATATATCACCACAAGATCACCATTATCAGATCTTTAGATCCGCACAAGCCTAGGATCAACACAGGATAAACATGAAGCACATACCAAAGCACATTCTGAACACATTCATCACTCTAACTTATCTTCTTGATTAATTTTCTCAAAATCACTTGGAAAATCATCAACACAACACATCTACAATGACATAAAGATAGCTCCATGTACTCACAACATCTAAACAATATCTTAGTTATACATGTACAATCGGCAACATACTAAATTGTGTTGACATCAATGACAACATTAATGACAACACCACCAGACTAGCTCGTACTTGCAACACTAACATGTTTTGGAATGTTTGTGAAAGACAATTTTGTAAGATGATTTGATCTAGAGAAGTCAGTTGCATTGTAAATTTGACTAAGTGTTGATTCTATTAAGTATGTGTAACAGAGTATACAATTTTTTGGGTCTGCATTGGTTCGCTAATGAACATTTCACTGTATGCTTCTAACATTATTTTTTTGGTTGATAGAAGCATCTAATTTTAGATTTTCATCATATTTTGGCTTTTGGATTGTAAAAAATAATTGAAAATACTGGTGCAACTCTCCAAGGAAAGGAACTCATCTTGAGTACATTTGGAAATCCGGCTATCCAGTATGTCGCAATGCTTATTGGACATAAAATTTGCCTACCTAATGATGGCTATACAATCTCTACTACTGCTACTCACATTGCATTTGACATGATTGAGGATGGTCTGGATTATGATGTTTGTGAACTACTTCAACAAAACTTGATGAAGAAACAGAAAGAAATCAAAAAGAACTAAAAGACTACATTCAGGTGTGAAACTTTGATAGTTTTCTTACTTCTCTACTTCATGGAAGAGATACCTGTAATTGGAAAAGTGGAATGGACAAATTTAAAACTGGTAGCACATGATAAGAAATCTTATGATGAATCTTGGTGGATCGAAATCTCAAGAAGATGCTCTTGCAACATTCTTTGGGATGTTTCAAATGAGGATGAATAGGAGAATAAGAATACCAAAGAGTGTGGCAGATAGATTCTCTGGAGACATCAATTTCCTTGTCTCTACCAATTTTTGTTACATAAAAGAAATTGAGTTAGATTATGAAGTGAATGAGGAGGAAGCTATCCAGTATGTAGAAGTGCTTCTAGGAAGCCTTAAGGACTCTAACAAAATAGGTTTAGATGAAAGGTCTATGCCTGAATCCTCTGATAGTTCAAGAAGAATAGGTAGGAAAAGAAAAGGTGGTGCTATTAAGCAAGAGGTTACAAAACAAGAAGGAAGTCAATTTTTTGTAACCCAACATGAGCATGAAAGTGAAAATACATAAGACTTGGATGAAGCATTAAAAGCTTTACAAGAAGTAATCCTCGATGCAAGCATTAATACATTAGTGTCCACTTTGGAAAATATCAAGAGTATGGTTGATTCATTGAAAGCATACATCTCCAGACTAAAAGAATAGATTGGAAATGAGTCAGAAGCAAGGACTGCAAAGGAAAATCTTGAAGATATAAAAAGGAAATGTGCAGATGCATGTCATAGATTCATGAAGGAATTAAAGGATGTTCAATCTTGTGAAGGAGAAGCACAAGACTTAATATCATACTATCTGAATTGGTCTAACTAGACACAATATACAAATAATGAAATGAGTCAGAATGAAATTTGGTTAAGCACTCAAGCACATGTTTATAATCTTGCATATGATAGGAACAATTAAAAATGGTCTTACCTCATGCAACTATAGGATAATTTCTTTACCTTATAAAATCAGAGAACAAAGAGAATAAAATAATATGTGGCGCTAAGGGACTTAGTAAAAATAAGGCAGACTCCTATATCCAGTGCCCTTGCTAGTGTTAACAATCTATCAGAGATAAATCTCAACCCCAACATTGTGGAAGAAGGAATAGAGTCTCTAACAAAGCTGGAACTACTATACAAGACTCTTGTGGGTGCAAAAAGTAGTTGGGAAGAAGGAAGGTCTACTTGGTAGGATACTCGGAAGAATCTCAAGGGTTCTTCATCTTTAGGTTGATATGGTCTTATCCTTTTTATTAATTATCCTTTTTGATGATGCATACATACATATATCCAAGGGAAATATATTGGACCCCTACATGACCTTTTCCATTGATTTCAAAGGAGGGAGATAATGCGAGAGATAATAGGAAGGAAAAACATTTTTATGCTAATACATTTTGGATGATTGGAAAACTCTTTTTGGAAATTTAAGGTTAATTTTGAAAGGGGGAGTTAAGGTCAAGAAGAAATAAGTTTTGATTCATGATATGGAAAATGTTTTTGACATGCATGTTGCCACCAATGACAAAGAGGGAGATTGTTGGAAGTTTGGAAGTCTGTCATTATTGAAGCAGCTTGGAAACATGAGCATGAGGTGTACATACATAGGTTGATTCATCTAGCCCTATGTTTTCATTGATTTTGACATAATGGGGAAGCATTTTTGGGTGTTATTTGTACAGTACTAGCTATACAGAAAAGCTAATATATCAAAAATTTGGCTAAGTGTTTTCTACTAATGGTGTTGTGGTTCAATGCATCAATTTTTGGATCCACTCTTCACCGCAAGAAGTATACCTCTACACCTTTAATCATATCATTATGGTTGGATTGTATAGCTATATTCAAGATCTTGAGAAGTTTTGTGAAGCGTACAAGAAGATATCAATGATAGAGTTCAACTTTGTTTATCACTATCATCTCTTGTTCAACATGCCAACATGGGAGATTCTACATTTTCTTGAGAAGATGTTTTGGTGGTGTGGTTTTAAATTGAGTCTCACTAATGTCGACGAAATGAGAAATTGAAGAAATGTCAAATCTGGAAGGTACATATTTTGGGAAGCGTGTATATGATTGGATGTTTTTGTGATTAGGTCCTATTCTTGGGCGACCTAATACATGATATGTGTTAAGAAGATTAAATATACATTATGGATGTTAGTTGGATCTATTTTGGGTCCATGCCGACCTAAATTAAGTATTGCATGGCTTATTTGGGTGTGAAGATGATTTTGGATCTTGTGTCATGGTGGCGACAAAAGCTATTTTGGATCATTTTTTTTACATCTAATTAGGTCGACCTAATTGATGTGTGCAGATGCATTTGGTTATATATGTGAGATACTTTGGAATTGATGGTGTGGGTGTGTTATAGTTGAGATGAGTGAGTGAAAATAACCTATGAAGTGTGAGTGGTGTTGTGTGATGTGAACATGTGAATTCAGTGATAAGAGTCTAGAATCAGAGCAGAGTTGTTGAGCGAATGTTAAGAAAAGTAGTACTTTGTGTAGACATGCAAAATTTGCATCATATAGTTAATTAGGTCCATTCATCAACATTAATTTCATTTCTAAGGTTATTTAATAAATCAAAAATTCAAGTCAAAAGGGGTCAAAACATCCTAATCATCATTAGGCCAATCTAATCTTGATTAAATTAACCTAACCACCCACTTGCACAAATAAATCAATTTATTGATTTATTAAAATCCTTATTTTCTTTCAACATGACATCTTTGAGGAATATTCCCCACTCAACATTTTCAGAATTTTAAATTCTTACATGTCCCCCATTCAAAATTTTAAATTCTAAAAGTCTTACATGTCCCCCCACTCAGAATTTTAAATTCTCATATCCCCCCACTCAAAATTTTAAATTCTTACATGTCCCCCCACTCAGAATTTTAAATTCTTACATGTCCTCCCACTCAAAATTTTAAATTCTTACATCCCCCACTCAGAATTTTAAAATCTTTGGCACATTGGCCAAAATGTGCTCACTCCTCAACCACTCACAAGTTGACAAGTGGCACCATTTGATTGGATAAATCATTATCCCACATTGATCCATTTTGAGCTCTCTTCCAACTTGAAAATCTATAAATAGAAGGCTTATTCTTCAACAAGAACACACACAACTCATGCAATAATCGAAGTATCCTCTCCCCTTGCATAGTAATGCAATCTTGGGTGTAAGAGAAATGATTATCGAGCTAAGTTGCATCCACAACTTATGCAATAACCGAAGTTGATATGATTTAGGATCTAAGACAATTGCTTAAAGAATGCTTAACAGTTACAATTTAGAAATCCAAATTACTGAAATGAAATCAACACCATCACATAAATAAACTAATGGAATTGAAAAAAAGACAGAATTTAGAAAGAGACAAGAAAGAGAGAATGCAAACAGCTTGATAACGGAGTTCGTCGTAAAACGACTGTCTCCGGGCCCCTCTCCAAAGAGTAGACCGATCCGATTAAAATCTTCAAAAATTTGGCATTACATCTGTTTACAAGCTTTTCCCTTCAAGCATGATAGAATTCCAGCATTCTCCCGATGTATAGGATCAACAATTCATCTCTCCGGAAATTATCTCAAGTCTCCAACGCTTGAATTATGCATCATTTGGATAAATCTGAATAATGTCCCCTAAAGCCTCTAACCCCCCTCCTTTTATACAAAAAAATTACTCAATTGGGCTAATAACCAATTGATTTACAAAATCCACCTTATCTCTCCAATTTTACATAAAATCTTCACTAATCTTCCTTATTTACATTTAGGATTATTAATAATCCTAATTAACCCCTACAATTAATCTAAGCCCTTCAATTTATTCTTTTCGGGCTTTTGTTGTTACAAGGGATTTCTATTTAATCCTTAGGAAGTTAGATTATTTTATTGTTTGGAGGGAATTTGTTTAATTTTAAGGCATTTGGTTGAGAAATATTCAACAAAAACAACCGATGACATATACATGTTAAGAAGTTTCGGCTGTCTATTGGTAGACTATAGTTTTGGGTGACTGGTGGTTGGAGGGTCGAATCCCATTCGCCTATTTTTAGAAAACAATTTCCAACCACTTTATAACAAAACAAACCCGTTGCCATTTATAATTAACAGACTGGCGTGTGGTGTAGTGGCTGGCCAGATTTCTAGCGCATGGATGGTTAGGGGTTCAAATCCCCCTAACATACTTTTTAACAAAAAGAACAACCTTGAACCAGCCAAAGGAAATGGTGAGGCCACGTGGCATGCTGAGGAGGTGCCACATGGCAGAACGTGATTCGCTGAAGATGTTGATGTGGCCGATGTTGACATGGCACATAGATGCCACGTGTCATCCTATAATTGGCCCATGTTGCTGGTTGTGCGCCATACCATGCTGATGTCAGCAAAGTCAACCAAACTTTGACTACTTATATCTCGTGCAAACAAACTCCGTTTTCCATGAAACGAACGTCATCGGAAAGCTTACGATGAGATCTTCGCATTGACATCAATTTTGACCACCTTTGACGATGTTGATTTTTGGCCCTTTTTTCTTTGACCTAGCTCCAAGGTTGACCAAAGTTTGATTGAGCATATCTTGGGCTCCATAGCTCCGTTTGACCTCGTTCGAGTTGTGTTGGAGTCAAAATTTTGCCCTCTTTCTGATGATGCCAATTCTGAAGATAAAAGAGAAACTTCAATTTTTGACGAAGATCCTCTGGATCAGAAGTATCCTCCCCCCTTGCACACTAATGTGATTTTGAGTGTAAGAGAAATGATTATTGCACTAAGTTGCATCTACAACTCATGCAAAGTTACTCTCTTCAATGGAGAGCTAATTTTTTCCATCTTCATAATATATTCATATCAATTTCATCATAGAGCTTAGCAAAGGATTGGGAAAGAGCTATTTTCCACAAGTCAAGTTATCATGCAAGTTTATTGTTGGAGCTTGGAGCATTCTTGGAGTCTTATAGATAGTTTTTATATCATGTTTTGCATCATTTTTACATCTTAGATTAATGTATTGTATTATAGTTACATTTTATCATCCATCTTGCATCATAGTTGCATTTTAGATTACTTCATTTTAAGTTTGCATTTGAGCATATGTAGAATCATGCATAGAATCATATAGTTCAATACCATAGCATCCACCTCCACTTATTCATTTATCATCAACATCATCCTCCATCCATCATGGAATTCATCATCATTGTTTGCACATAGTTTCATGTAGGCATATAGTTGGCTTGCATGTTGAATATCAATCTTGTTTCTTAAGTGTCATTCTAATAGCCTTTGTGCACATAGAAATATGAGGGACAAAAAGGTTTAAAAGAATCATTTAGGAATAGAGGACAATGAGACGTTCTTGGAAGATTTATCTTTATTGCAACTTAGACTAGTTTTACTTTGCTTTGAGTCTTTCAATCTAAATCGTTTCATTAAGGTTTGTGTTGATAATAACTTTGCACATTTAACACACACACAAAATGGCACCCACCATGGGGCCTATGCCTCGTTTTTAACATTTACTTACAAGTTTTTTGACAGGTTTTTGCTTTTTGGAATCCAGATTTCCATCGAACATTCATGTTTTAGCGCTTTCGTGGCTTTCTTTAGCGCATGTAGGATTTCTAACGGCATTTTTGCAGTGCATATGCAGAATATTTTAGCGCTTACAAGTTGTAATTTAACAAAGTTCTAAGTCTGACGCCTTCCATAGATAGAAATTTCTCTGGTCAAAAAGAAGCAATCTCAGGATAGACATGGAATTTAAAATGAAGCAATCTAGGATAGTCACCACACAATGATCTTGTAGTTAAAATTGAACAACTTGTTTTTGTGAAGCAATATCTTCACTTAGATTAGATCATTGTGATTTGGGTTGTAAAAAAGAACATTTGTTTGCTTTGTCTTTGGCAATAGGTCTATGCTCTCCCCTTAACTGGGTGATCAAAATACCAGACTTTCGTTTTCAATTTCATGCAAATTTACTGCTTTACTACATCTGTTAGAGGGCCTGCTCTTGTGGGAAAAAGTACTCACCCAAGAGGAACGACTCAAGTGGGTTCAAGCCAAAGCCAGACTATTCTGCCCCACTATAAAATTTAAAGCAAATCTGGGGAAACCCTCTTTTTCTGGTAGTGTGCAAGATAACCATCCCCAAAGCCTTTGTTCTAAAGGTTGGGAGGTCCCTTGAGGGAGTTTATTATTGCCACACCGAACGGAAACCCTTACTAAGAACCTAGTGTAGTAGCTAGCTAGAGTTAGTTTCCAAACATTGTAATAATCACAGTGCAAGGGGAGGGAAGAATCTGCCCCTAAGACACTCACCATGTAACTGCCAAGGATTGTTTGCTCAGGGGATCCAGTATCCACTTTCGTCACTCTAAGTACGCGCCTGGAAAAGACAAAAACACGGGTGCCCCTTCGGGGGTGACATGGTTGTGTGAGTCGACGTAGTTCTAAGATGTGGGCTGTTGATTATTAGGATGACCTACTTGAGTACTAAGAGTGAGTCTACCTGAATTGTCTTTCATGTACTAAACATATAAAAACACTTGTTGAAAATATTTTCTTGATCATACACTTGATGTTAGTATAGGGTTTTAACAACAACTATTTTTCAGAATGTTTGTTGTGTCTTCCATTACACTAACTCAGATAAAAGATCTTCTGAATGAACATGAAAAACAACAATTGAAATCATTCAAACAAAAACTATTTGTATCTTTGGTCTAGTAAAATTTTGATATTTCTCCCATGCTTAGAGAGTGGAAATCAACAAAATTTGTTAAGAAATCAGTTTCCAATAGGATCAAGAAACCCAAGAAACAATCAGGGTACAAGAAAACATTGCAAAGGAGAAAATTTTTGTACAATATTTGACACGTCTTGCTTCATTACCGTGGATTTCTTCATAGATACCAAGACTTTGTTAGGGGATTCACTGACGAGTATGTTGTAGAACCTTTGGATTCTCGAGCTTATTATCAGAGATTGGCTCTATCTCAACGACATAATCTTAATCTTGAGTTTGATAATATACCACAACCTTCCATTGAATATCCATCACATCCAAGTCATATCCTTCAGTGATTTTAAAACCTTTCTTCAAAAAACAGAGATCAAATCTTTAAGAGTGCACTTTTCAAACAAATTTCTAATTATTGATTCAACTTCCCCAATAGGATTCTGACATCCTCATCATTGGAAGCCACAATAAAAAATTAGGAACATCTTTGATCATATCATAAGATTCCCATCTTATCAAATCAAAATATCATCACTATCGCACTTATCAGAACTGTGATCTAAGTTTAGAAGAACTTTTCAAAATCACATGCCTATCTTTACAAGGTCTCACTACAATAAGTCGAAGGACGAGATCCAACAACAAGGTCATACCCAAAACACTCAAGAAGAAGGTGAAAATAATAATCCCCTTTAAAGTATAAGTTGTAATCCACTTTTCAACAACGACATGGATAACAAAGAAGAAAATACATTCCACAAGTGCAAAACCATAAACAATACTCCTATAGATAGTGATGATGAACACGAGGATGAACGCCACCTTAGGGAAGCTGAGCAAGATCCCAAATTTTACAAAGCCATAGAAAAGATTTTGCAACGTGATAAAGAAAAATATTTCCTCTATCTAGCTGATCAAGGAGCTAAACTGCCACATGACTTTGATATTGAGATTTTGAAGAATAAACCTGAAGAAACACCCCTATCTGATCTTAGTGCTTTGACTCAACAAATTAAGGCACTTCAAGGACAAGTTAAAGAGTTACAAGGGGGAACCACCACAAAGAAATATACTCTTGAGGACATTTGTCCTTATCCTTTCGATCGAAGTCTCAACATGATTCCATTTCCCAAACATTGTGAAATTCCAAGATTTGATCGTTATAATGGGAAATTAGATCCAATTGACCATGTTAGAGACTTCTTAAACATGACGTTATAGTTTGCTCATGAGGACACTTACTTGATACGGTTGTTTCCTAGGAGTCTTGGACCTCACTCTATGGAATGGCTATCAAAAATTACACCTCCGGTCAAGACATTTGAAGAATTAATCAATCTGTTTATCTCACAATATGCCTACAACATCCAACACCAAATCACTATGATAGATCTCTACAAAGTTGCACAAAAACCTGGTGAACCTTTTATTACTTTTCTTCAGAGATGGAGAAGAATATTCGCTAGATATCCACATCATGTTCCTGAAAAGGAAAAGATGGTCACCTTCATTAATAGCTTGAATTCAGAAATGAGCTATCGTTTGAATTTACATTGTCCTCCCTCTTTTGAGAAATTGATCGAAGATGCTATCACCATTGAAAGTGCTTTGGTGAAAAGAGGAATAGTAAAACTTGACAAGGACAATGCTAGCTCATCCAATCATCATAACAATCAGGACAAGTCTAAATTTTGGACTCGCAACAAGAACATGGTGAATGATGGTGTTGTTGATGCAAACCACGTCTGGACTAAGCCATTTGTCCTTAGTATTCCAAGAGCTCCTCCCAATAACAATTTCAACTCGATTACAAACCAAGGAAATAATCCTCCTCCTCTGAGGAACAATGTGAATCAACATTCTACTCCCAATCAAGGTTACCGGCGAACCAACAATAGCAACTCCTTAAAGAATACCTCAAACACAAATCCACAAAGATTTTCATTCTTCTCTAGTAGAACTTTCACTCCACTGGGTCAATCTGTGGAATTTGCATTCAAAGAGTTGATGGCTAAAAATGTCATTACATTTCCACCTCAACCAAACTATGAACCCAGTGTGAAGCCTATGTCATGGAATGAGGCATACTATTGTGACTATCATCGGTGTAAAGGTCATCACACAAATAACTGTCAAGCCTTGAAGAATGCCATACAAGACTTAATAAAAAATGGCACCATCACAATAGAAGGACATCAACAGTCAAATGAAGACCACCAAGCATTTTGTAACCCTTTACCCAACTATCAAAAGGGTGAGTCTTCTAGAAAAAGTGTGAATCATATTGACGATCTGATAATCAATCATATCTACACCGACGATGAACAAGTCAATGTTATTAAAGTCAACAAAAAGGTGGAATATAGGGAAGTCAACATAACAAAAAGGGCACTGTTGTCACCTAGAATTGCACCCTGTGCAAAGTTTACAAAAAACTGAGCATTCTAGAGCAACATGGGATCATCTCAAGGCTGTGGGTCACCTATAGTTGAAATGAACCCATGTTGCTCTAGAATGCTCAATTTTTTGTAAACTTTGCACAGGGTGCAATTCTAGGTGACAACCATTTCTGGCATGCCCGATGGGACAGGAATTTGTTTTAACTACTGGTTTGGTATGCAGCCAGTGAATTATAAGACTTTATACAAGCCTTTTTGCATACCTAGCAACTCCATAAAGAGGAAGAACTCCATAAATCCATGCCTTCTATAGTATATGAAAAGAGTTCAAACAAGAAGCAACTCAGGCCCTTTTGAATAATTGCAATTGTCACCACCAAGAAGATGAGGCAGAGTTGAGGAAAGGCGAAGAACAACAATCATCTATTCTAGAAAAACTCAGTCCACTCCTCCAACTGTAAGGTCTCATTTTGTTGCACCAACAAATCCACCTCATATACCTTCAATGGCCGCTCCAAGGAATCAACCCTTTGTTGCTTTCAACGGAGGGAGTCCTTTGAACTTGGCACAACACAATGATATTCCAATGGCAGCCTTGAAGAGTCTGCCAACTTTTACTGGAGAAGATCAAACTGCTCCCATTGAACATATGAGAGATGTGGCTTCGTTATGCGGAGTCCAACACATAACACAAGAGGACGTCACAGTGAGATTGCTAGCTGCTTCACTGAAAGGAAGAGCTGTGTAGTGGTACAAGAGCCTACTAATCAGTTCAATTGCAACATGGGACGATTTTGGAGAAAAATTACATAAGCAATTCTAAGACAAGTCTAACAACTTGTCTCTATTGGAGCAACTGACTACAATTAAGAGGGCTCTGCAAGAGCAGATGAACGACTTCAACTTCAGATTTCAAAGAACTTGGGATAGAATCCCTGCAATGGTGAGGCCACCTCCAGAGTATACATTCCTATACTTTTTGAGAGATTTGAACAACGATATAGCTGTCATGATACAGTCAATGGGAGGAGTGTCTTTACCAGATGCCTTTGAAATAGCTATCAGAGCTGAAAATAACTTAATACAAGCTGGTAAGCTTGCTCCCAGGCTACCAATGCCAATATTTCTAGAAATTCATGCAAACATCCCTTTGCAAATACCTCCTTTCACACCTCTACTAGCTGTACCAATGCTACTAGTTGTTGTTCCAACCATTGATAAGCAAGAAAGTGTTGCTTCAAGCTCATAAAATGAGTTACTAGAGATCAAAAGTCTTTTACAAACTTTTGGTAACAAGTTGGTGAACTTGGAAAAGCAACAGACCTATTCCAGGCCTTATCAACAGCAAAATTAGCCCTCAAGTTAGCTTTTTCAAGGTCAGCAGTAGCAATTCCAAGGGAATAGACAGCAGTATCAGGGCAATTATCAGGTCCCAAGATAGAGTGTGAACACAAGTCCTTTTCAGGCCTATGCTCCAACACCTGTTAGTGCAGTCAGGGACCTGGTTCCCACTCAAAACAACTTAGCAGCTGATTATGAGTGGTGCTACTCTTGTAACCAGCCTCATAATCAAGCCACTTGTTCAAATGGACTCATCAATCAAGCACTGATGGTACAAAATGCATCAAGTTCATGATTGCATACACCTAATGAGTCATCTCCACAACATCAGGACCAATTCAGAAATGATACAACCCTGCTTAACTGGCAAGGTCAAGAATTATGTGGGTTGAATGAAGATAGCTCTCCAGTTGTAGTTAACACCAGGGAAAAGAAGAGACCATTTGAGCTTGACCAAGTAGCTGATAGGGGAAAGGCGACAGCTGTGGAACCATCTACCTCTCGAGTGACTAGTGGTTGGCAAAGAAATCAACTCCCAGACAAGGAGCAACCATGCTTATAAGCTGATCACACTAGTGTAAAGGTACACAATAAAAATCCAATTGTACCTTTCAACATTCTTGATAGTATGAAAAGGACAAATGTAACCATGTCTATGTGGGATTCTTTAGTCATCCTCAGTCAAAAGGATATGTTACAATCAACACTATCAAGTTTGAAAATGTATGATGAATCTGAGCCCACAATAGGTCAAGTTAGGGCCGTGCTAACAAATGATTCTCAAGGAAATGATTAGCAGCCTTTCATAGAGACTGAAAAAGGAGTTAAACCACCTCCTTTCTACGTGTCAGTGATTATCGGTGATAAATTAGTCCATAACTGTATAGTAGATAGTGGAGCCAATAGCTCCGTCATGCCAAAACAGATTGCTGACAAACTTGGACTAAAATACCAGCCTTTGGAGAAGGGAGTGATCCAATTGGATGACACTTCGGTTAATACTTTGGGTATTATCAAGGATCTAAATCTCACTCTCCATGCTTGTCCAAACTTTTTAGTTCCTCAAGACATATGTGTCATAGACCTTCCACCTTTCTTTTCCTTGTGTTTATCTAGAGACTTTACAACCAAGATATGTGGTTATGTGTTGGCTGATTGGTCACATATGCTATTTAGAACAAAATATGGAACCAAGGTTACCATTAAATCTGAAAGGTTGGCCAAAGACCACATTGAGCCATATAACCCAAGCCCCATCAATGCTGCTCCTTCTGCTGCAAGTGCAAATTGTGTTGCTTTTACTGATAATGCGCTGATTGCTGCTCAACAACTCCAATCAGAAGCCATTCCTGCTGTGCTGCTGCATGAATGGGCAGTTGAGAATGTATTAGACAGTCCTGAGGACCTCATTCAAGATGTTGGTATGGGAAACTATGTCATTCTTGAGCCTAATACAGAGATTCCAAACTTGGAGAAAGATGTAGATCAGTTGTTGTAACCACTAAATGGACTTTGGGAGATGTTCTTCGATTGTTCCAAAAGTAAGAATGGGGCAGAAGGAGGTGTAATGTTAATTTCTCCACAAGGTGATAGGTACTACTCTACATTCTATTTTGCTTTTGCATGCTCCAATAATACTGCTGAATATGAGGGCCTTGTTTAAGGCCTAGATTGGGAAAGAAAGAGAGGAATAACCAACTTGAAAGTCCATGGGGATAGCGAATTAATTGTTAATCAAGTAAGGGGCCTGAATGTTGCTAAAAATGACACATTAAAGTCTTATAGAAACAGAGTGTGGAACATACTCGAAGATTTTGATGCCTTTAACTTAGTGTCTATCCCAAGAAATCAGAACAAGCATGATGACAGGCTTGCAGCCATTGGAGCATAGTTTGATATTCCAAATGATATCAGGAAAGAGAAAGTGCAGCAGTATGTGAAGGTTGTAGTCAGACCCTCAATTCCCGACAACAACATTCACTGGAAAGTTTTTGACAGCAATGAGCAGATCCTTTCCTTCTTGCTCGAAGAAGATCAGTTCTCCATGGTGAATCAAGCAAAACTCAAGCAGCGGTATGGTGATCAAGTCATACAGCTAAGGACAAACAAATTGCCCAAAGGCCTGGTTACCTTAGAGTCAATTTTCAGTATTGATGATCAGCTTAAAAAGGGTAGAGCTAGCTTGCAAATCAAAGAAGAACACTATGAAGAGCTGGAGATTTTCAATGGTAAACTTCTTAAGATAGGCAGACTTTGTTCACCTAACGATAGACAAGCTTTTGTTGCTTTGTGCCAAGAGTTTCATGATGTTTTTGCTTGAGAATATTCAAATTTGAAAGGATTTGATCCCCATATTGCTCAGCATACAATTGAATTAGATCCTAATGCCAACCCAGTAAGGTAGAAACAAAGGCCTTTGAATCCCAAGCTTGAGCCCTTAATGATTAAAGAGATGACCAAATTAGTTGAGAGGGGTATTGTCTTTCCTATTAAGCATACTTCATAGGTTTCTAACCTCGTACCGGTGAGGAAGAAAAGTGGTGAGATAAGACTTTGCATAGATTTTAGGGACCTGAACCTCTCATCTTTGAAAGCCCACTACCCGCTACCCTCCATGGAACGAATCTTGCAAGAGGTTGTTGGTTCTGAAAGATTTTCCTTGTTAGATGGTTTTTCTGGCTATAATCAAGTGTTGGTTAAAGAAGAAGATCAGTTCAAAACTGCTTTTACAACTAAATGGGGTACCATGGCATACAAAGGGATGACTTTTGGTTTGTCCAATGCTGGTGCCATGTTTCAGAGGGCCATGGACATGGCATTTCAAAGTTTGATCAACAAGATCATATTGATTTACCTAGATGATATTACAATTTATTCCAAGAATGTAGATGAACATGTGTCACATCTTAGACAAGTTTTTGAAAAATGCAGAGAGTTTGGGATCTCTCTCAATCCAAAGAAGAGTATCTTTGTTGTTCATGAAGGGAAATTATTAGGACACATAGTGTCAAAGCAAGGAATTACTATTGATCTTGAGAGAGTCAAAGCCATACTTGAGTTGCCACTACCTAATCACAAGAAGGGTCTACAGAGCTTTCTGGGCCAGATCAACTTTCTAAGAAGATTCATTCCTGATGTCACAAACCTGTTACAACCTTTAACAACTATGTTAAAGAAAAATGCAGTTTTCAGTTGGACAAAAGATGCCAGGAATAGTTTTGAAAAGGTCAAGGAAGCCTTAGCAGTAGCTCCTACACTGGTAAATCCCAATTTTTTGAAAGATTTTTATCTTTATGCTTATGGTAGCACAAGTAAAATTTCTACAATATTGGTCCAAAGAAATGAAGAGAATTTAGAACAACCAATAGCCTTTTTTAGTCAAGGTTTGGTCGATTATGAACAAAAATACTCCTTTGTAGAAAGGCATGTTCTTGCTGTGATAAGAAGTCTGAAGAAATTCAAGTCTTTGGTCTCTCATAATAAGATTCATATCATGGTGGCACACACAAGTGTGAAGGAATTCTTATTAAATAAAGATCTGAATGAAAAAAGAGCAGGGTGGATCACTAGGGTCATGGAGTATGATGTAGATATCAAGATCACCAAACTGGTTAGAGGCAAGGGCTTATGTGAACAACTTGCTACTAGGTCAAGCAGCAGAAGTGAACTAGAAAAGGATGTTATCCTTGCTAATATGAATGAGCTTCAAAATGCTCAAGATGATGTACCAATAGGGACAACCAGTTGGGTTCAAGATATGACCCATTTCTTACATACTGGTGAGTGTCCATATGGTTTGAACAGAGCTAAAAGAAGATACTTTAGGCTGCAGTCCATGCCATATGTGCTGGTAAATAATGTTCTCTTCAAAAAGGATCTGAACGGTGTCTTATTAAGATGCATTCATAGTCACTTAGTTGAGAAGGTACTTCAAGAATTTCATGATGGAGCTGGAGGAGGTCACTTTGCTCCTAGTACTACTACCTGGAAGGTCATGACAGCTGGTTACTACTGGCCCAGCCTATTCAAGGATGCATATTCCTGGTCAAGAAAGTTTGTCAAATGCGCTATGTTTACAGGAAAGGAAAAGTTTCCAGCTATGCCCTTGCATCCAATTCAAGTGGAGCATCCCTTCATGAGGTGGGGCATTGATTTCATTGGACCAATAAATCCACCTTCAAGTGCTGGTCACAGGTGGGTACTTACAGCCATTGACTATTTTACAAGGTGGACAAAAGCGGTTGCATTGAAAGAAGCAAAGGAGTCTTCAGTTTTGAGCTTCTATGAAGATATAGTCACCAAGTTTGGAGTGCTTGACTCCATCATCTCTGATAATGCCCTTGCATTTGTGGGATTAAAACTGACTGATTGGGCTATCAAACATGGCATTCATTTGAATACCTCAAATTATTATCCTCAAGGCAATGGTTTAGCTGAAAGCAGAAACAAGAACCTCATTAGGATTATCAAAAGAACCATAGAAGATAATCAAAGGACCTGGTACATCAGTTTGAAAAACGCAATTTGGGCAGACAGAGTGACCCCTAAGAGATCTATTGGCAATTTTCCATATATGTTGGTCTATGGCAAAGAGGCAAGATTGCCATTATTTGTGGAGCTTCTGGCTCTAGACATTGTTCACCAGTTGGAGATGCTTGAGGGACAGGACCCAATGTCTGTAAGGTATGCAGAGCTCATGGAGCTCAAAGAATCAAGGGACAGAGAAATGAAATCTTTAGAGTATCATCAGCTCCAGACAAAGAGAACATTCGACAAAAGGGCTACAACAAAATCTTTTAAGGAGGGAGATCTCATGCTAAAATGGGATGTTCTAAAAAGTAAGCCAGGCCATCACACCAAGTTAGATAACAAGTGGACTGGTCCGTTTATTATCACAAGCTATAAAGAGCACAATGCTTATCAACTGGCTATGATAGAAGGGGACTTGCTTCCTATCCTAGTTAATGGGATACACCTTAAACCATGCTTTCAAGTTTGACAAGTGCCTTTCTTGTACATATCTAGTTAGGTTTTATGTTTTCAATAAGTGCTTTGCACTATGGTTCATTTGTTTTCCATTTTGCTCCATTCCTTAAATGTTGTTTTAACGCGGTATTTTTCTCTGTTGTTTTCCCCTGTTTTGTTTTTTGGCAACCTGTTATGACCCGTGGATCTCAGGTAGTTGAGGTCATGTGCAAGACTGATATTTTTTTTGTTTTTTGATCCTTCTAACGACTCCATGCCCAATGGATAAGCTTAGTCACTGGTTCTCATATTTAGCAGGCAAACATCTTGTAAAGGTCTCCAGAATTGTTGCCTATTTTTCACCTATAGTTTAAATCAGGTAGGATGATCATATGTTAGATCTTCAGAGGGAAATGGAACATTCACACGAGGGCAAAGACTCTATATCTGTTGCTATGTCACGAGGAACTTAGCAGGAGAAACTGCCCTAGAGAGATTTGGAATGAAAATCATCTAAGAGGAAAGTCAGCAAGACATTTCATGGGTCTCGCTGACTAACAGGGTTTCCATTAAGCCCGAAGTGCTTTAAACCAAGGATCCTATCGGCATGAGATCTCTTTCGGCATATAATCTCAGTGACTGATGGTATCTCGCTAACAACAGTGATCTTCGGTGTAGCTTTCAAGTCGGGGTAATGTCCCCCCGACTCCTAATGTCTCGTTGATGTGTGAAGAGTCTCAGAAGGAGAGATGCTTTCAGAAAAAGTGAGGGGCTTCGTCGGGAGGTCTGGGTGAAGGTGAAAGTCTCCCTAAAAGGAAAAGATGGGCCTCGATATAGTTGTCTTCGACAAGATTCCCACTAACACAAAAGAACCCCAGTATGACTAAGAGACTTCATCGGAATGTCTCCCTAACTCGTAATGTCTTGTCGAGATCAGAGCTCGGCAAAAAGGTGAAGGGCTTGACAAGAGGTCTCAGTGAACGGAGACGGTCACGCCAATCAAAGGGAAGCCTCACCAAAACATGGAAGGGCTCGCCAACAGTTGAACATATCGCCCTGAGGTCCTGCCGATACCGGGAAGTCTTGGCAACCAGGAAAATGTTATCGGCAAAGGTCTCACCGACCAGTGGAGTTTCTAAGTAAAAAGGTTTTTGGCCAAAGGATAGAGGTCTCGGCGAAATGTTTTGCCGAAATGAAAGGGTCATGCCGAACGTAGGGGGTATCGCCGGGTGTCTCTCTGAATGAAGAGTTCGTCGAAGGATAGGGAAGTCTACAAGAGGTCTTAGCGAGAATGGCATGTCTTGGCGACAAGCACAGGTTTCGAAAAGGATATTTCCTTCCGTGTATGTCTTGCCGAAGGATGAAGGAACCATCGAGGATAAAAGAAAGGCCTTGCCAAGACTTGAAGCTTTCACAGTGATGTCTCAGTGATCGGCAAGGGTTACAACGATAGTATTTCACCGGGGAGTTCGACATGGGTCTCACCGACAATGGAGGAGCCTTCAACATAACACAAGGAGCTCGAGAAGAACTCTTCCCAACTAGCGGGAGTCAGGCCGAAAGAAAGGAAGTTAGTCGAGGGTTCATACTTCGGTGAAATGTCTCGGCGAGTGGCAGTGGTCTCAGTGACAAAAGCAGATATCGGTATGATAGAAGACGCTCGGTATGAATTTTGGCCGACAGGCTAAGGTCTCAACGAAAGAAATAAAGGGCTTCGATAGAATGAGGATGGTGTCAGTAGGATGTCTTGCCGACTAGGCAAGCTCTCCCTGAGCTCAAGTGAACTTTCAGCAGAGTAGGGAGACTTCGAGATAGAGTCTCAGCGATAAAGAGGTCTCAGCGACACAAAGGAAAGAGGGCCCTCGGTATGACTAAGGGATCTTGTTGATAGGTCATGCTGATGCCAAGGGGTCTCCCCAAAACAAATGGAGCTCAAACAAAATAAGGAGTTCGGAGTGTGTCTTGGCGACAAGAAGGTGGTCTGGCCAAAAGAATGAGCTAAGGAGGAAAAGAAGGTTTGACATAAGATGGATCTTCGATAAATGGTCTCAATAGCATCAAGGGGTCACGCTGACAGTAGTTGAAAAGCATGACATCGGCAAAGCTCCCTACTGTCGCAGTAAGGTCTTGTCAACATAGTGTAGTCTCGGCAAAAGAAGGAGCATCGACAAGACAATGAGCTTCACTGTGATGTTTGGTTGATAGGCCAACGTCTTGCCAAAGGAAATCTAGAACCTAGTGGAGTGAAATGCTTTTGGGGTGACATCAATAGGCTCTTGCCGAAGTGATGAGGGGGGTTCTCGGGGTAAGATTTTGCCTTCGGTAAATCATTTCACTAACAAACGGCTGTCTTGGCGATCAGAGAGGCGACATCAGTATGATCTTTTGGGCTTGATAGGACTCTCAGCAACAACTCCATGACATGCCGATGGTTGCGGGAAAATTTAATCGCATCGGGGAGACACGACTAGTGTCTCACTGATATGCGATTCAACAAAAGAAGTTTTTTGACCGCCTGAGAAGCTGCGTGGATTTTACTCAGCCAATCAGAGAGATCTAAAGGTAAACTGTGGCAGTCTAAAGAACGTCAACAGTATGAAGGGTGACGTGTATCTATTGTAGGCTCATAGCATTCAAGGTGCAGCCGAAGTAGCTCAACCAGACACAATGGATCAAATGAATGTGGTAGCTGAAGAATATCTGAAGAGGGCTTCCTCGGAGATGACTCTTCACTGTCATGGACATGCAGGGACTTCAACATTTAATTCATCAAAAGATCTGAGATAGATCTTTTTCTGAGCTCAGATATTTTTGTAAGCCCTAAGGAGCCAACATATGGTCTATATATAAGGCATTTTTTCCTTTTTTGTAAATAGTTCTAATTACACACTCTGAAGAGTTAGTGATTTTTTAATCAATCCTTTCTCAATCAATGTATGTTTTTCTGTAACTCAACTGGAATCCTGAATACAACATAGAGTTTACCTTGGAAGTTTGTGTTCATGTTTGTATTGATTCTCATTTCTGTATCTTTCTTTTGAACAATGCAAGTCTTTAATTGTGTTTTATAATTCTGTATTCATATCTTAGAGCTGTGAAATTAATCTTTCCTTCCTGAGATGTGTATGTGGGCCAAACCTGTTAGGACTAAAGCATTAAGTCTGAAAGAAGTTGCTCTGAGAATAGAAATTAGGCTTTCAAGTGTATGTTCTTCCTGTGTTCATTTCATGATTTCTTGTCAGTTCGGTGTATCACCCTAGTGTAGTTCTTTAATTTATGCATCTCTTCCCTCTTTCCTCTCAAAGAAACAATAGTTTAGGTGATACCCAAAGGAAGCCGACCTTCTCCGAAGGTTAATTTCAACTATAGGTGACCCACAGCCTTGAGATGATCCCATGTTGCTCTAGAATGCTTAGTTTTTTGTAAACTTCAGCACAGGGTGCAATTCTAGGTGACAACAGGCATAAGCTAAAGTTGTCTTAAAAGGTGCATCTTCAAAATCCACTGTACCTCCACCTCAACATCAATATGACCTAGTCAACCAACTTCAGAAAACTCCTGCTCAGATTTCCATCTTGGAACTCTTGAAGATTTCCCCAGCACATAAAGAAATTCTCGATTAGGCCCTCGTTGAAACAACCGTATCCACTGATTTGGATGTGGACTAATTTCAAGCCATGGTAGGACACTTGTCTTCACCCACATCCCTCTCATTCTCCAAAAAAGATGATGTTTCCATAACTCATCCCCATAATTATCATTATACTTAGAAGTCATGGTTCACAAGTTTTGTGTCAGATGAGTTCTAATAGATGGAGGTGCTGGCTTGAACATATGTACGATGAAGTTGTTTAAGGCTTTAGGATTTTCTAAGGACTCCATTGATCTCAGAAGAAAGATTACTATTAAAGCCTATGATGATGAGGAAAGAGCATCCAAGGGTTTAATAATGCTATCAATCAGAGTGGGACCTGTTATCAAAAATACTTTCTATCAAGTATTAGACTGTGATCTTGCATACAACATCTTGTTGGGTCGTCCTTGGATCCATGAAATGCAAGCTATCCCATCCACCTATCATCAATGTCTTAAGTTTCCTTATGATGGATAGGAAATCACGATACTAGCTAATAATTCAAAAATTCAAACTTGTGCCAACATCAAAGCCAGTCAAGATACTTTGGTTCCTAACAATTGAGAAGCTCGTGCTAGTGCTTCTCTCAAGATTGATATGCAAATTAGTCAATTAACCTATAGTTTTGACAGGAAATTGAAATTCAAGGACCATGGAGTTGGGGAATACTCTCTCTGTCTTGCTAATTTACCAACATCACCTCAGTCACATGGACAACCTTCCATCACACAATATCAAATATCAGCAGCATCACCATCAATGCAACCGCCAACAGAGCCAAGCACAAAGTTTAATGGTCGATTCATCAAAGAAAAGTTCCCCATGGAAGATCCTGAGGATAGAGAAATTCTAAACTGGCTCTATAAAGATGAAGATGAAACAATTCTTAATGTCAAATTACCAATAGATAGATATGGAAAAGGGTATACAATCATGCAAAAGATGGGATATGATGGTAATGGTCCTATCGGGAAGAGAAAAGAAGGAGTAGTTGAACCTATAAATCCTCCAGGACTTGCTGCAAAAGAGAAAACCGGATTAGGTTATGATACTGCCTCAAAAGAAAGAACATCCAAACAATTGCATGACACTGTTCTCATATTACAAGAAGGTTCAAATTCAAGAGAAGCATGTTTGGCAACAATTCAGAATTTCGTGGATAATAACTCTGAAACAGACTCTACTGAATATGAATGGGACACCATCTACAATGATGAGTTCTGGAGGGACAAAGAGGTTGATGTAATACACAAGTATACCCCAACTCTAATCAAAGGTGAAGGGTCAGGGTCCCAACCATAAGAATCTGAACTATAAGATAACTATGATTCTAGTGATACTGAGTCAGATTTAAATGAACAAGATTATCATGAGAACAGTACCATCATTGATCCACCTCATACCTCAAATCCTACAGTAAACTCTGTTATGACCATAACCATAGCCGATTTCACGCAATTCGACGACCCGCTATCTTTGATATATCTCGATCTTATTGATTGGGATTCATCTAAACCTATTGATATACCTATGTTTCCAAGTGATGAATCTATCAACTTATTTTCCACAGATGAGATAAATAAAGATAAAAAAGAAAGATCTAATGGTGAAAACCAAAATCTGGCAGTGTTAGATCAAACAAAAGATAAAATAAAGAGTGTATCAGATGGTGAAAACCTTTTTAAGGCACCAGATGATGGGAAGCTTGACACTCTCCCAGAGCACTACCATGAGTAATCGCCTATCTTGATTAAGCCTACAAAAGCTGTCAATCTTGAAACTTCAGAAAAACCAAGGATTTTATAGTTAGTTGCATCAATGATAGAGAAAGAAGTACCAAAATTCATAGAATTTCTAAAAGCAAATCAAGTCAACTTTGCTTGGTCTTATGCAGACATGCTAGGTCTTGATCCTGATCTTATGATGCATCACTTGTCTATCAAACCAGGGGTTAACCCTGTAAAACAAAAACTCAAAAAGATGCATCCCCGTGTTGCATTATTGGTTAAGGAAGAATTGAGAAAACTCCTTGATGTGGGCTTCATAAGATCAATCGACTATGCAGAATGAATCTCCAACATTGTTCTTGTATCCAAGCTAGATAAAAGTGTGAGAGTGCACACATATTTTAGAGATCTTAATAAAGCATGTCCTAAGGATGACTTCCCACTTCCAAACATTGACACTATAGTTGATCTGACAGCTGGCCATGCCATGTATTCATTAATGGATGGTTTTTTGGTTACAACCAAATCAAGATTGCACCGGAAGACCAGGAGAAAATAGCTTTCACATGTCCATGGGGAACTTACTGTTCGAACATCATGCCTTTTAGTCTAAAGAATGCTAGGGCTACTTATCAAAGAGCCATTATTACAATCTTTCATGACATGATGAACACATTCATGGAAGATTATGTAGATGACATACTGGCAAAGTCATACACAAGAGAAGGACATCTGGAAATATTGTCCAAAATATTTGCAAGATTGGAGAAATTCAAAGTTCGCCTCAATCCCAAGAAATGTGTTTTTGGGGTCACCTCTGGAAAAATATTAGGATACATAGTATCAGGAAAAGGAATCAAAGTAGATCCTGCCAAAGTACAGGTGATTATGGAAATGCCTCCACTAAGGAATATTAGTCAATTGAGATTATTACAAGGACAACTTCAGTCTATCCGTAGATTCATTGCACAGCTGGCTGATAAGAGTTTACCTTTCACACATCTACTACATAAGAATGTTTCTTTTAGATGGGATGACAAATGTGAGATGGCCTTTCAACAAATCAAGCAGTACCTGATGAACCCACTAGTTCTAGTACCCCCAAATCCAGACAAACTTCTAATCTTATATATTACAGCAACAAAGACATCTTTAGGGGCATTATTAGCACAAGAAGACTCTACAGGAAAGGAACGTGCAATATATTATATTAGCCAAACATTAACAGGGCATGAACTCAACTACACTTTCATTGAGAAGGCTTGCCTAGCAGTGGTCTTTGCTTCACAAAAATTTTGACACTACATGTTAACTCATACAATCAATCTTGTTGCAAAGATTGATCCACTCAAGTATTTGTTAAGCAAGGCTACATTGACAGGAAGGCTAGCAAAATGGGTTATGATCTTAAGTGAGTTTGACATCCATTATGTTGATCGCAAGGCAATCAAAGGACAAGTTATCATTGATCAACTAGCTGAAGCACCACTACAAACAAAACATCCCATGCACATTGAATTTCTAGATGCTGATGTCTTCACTACAGAATAAAAACAACCATGGTCTTTATATTTTGATGGTTCTTTCACTCAACATGGATCAGGGGCGGGCATACTATTTGTCACTCCTCAAGGAAATACCATTCCTCAGCCATACAGGCTAATGTTTCCATGCACTAACAACATAGCCGAATATGAATCCTTAATCATCAGACTGAAGATCACATTGGAATGGAGGATCACTGAACTACAGGTTTATGGTGACTCACAGTTAGTCATTAATCAAATCAATAATGATTATTAGACCAAAGATGACAAACTGTTGCCATACAAGAAAATGATTGATGACTTCAAAAAGTACTTCGTGGACATAATGTTTATACAGATTCCAAGACTTGATAATAAAACAGCTGACGCCATGGCCATGATCGCATCATTGCTACAACTCCCAGAAACTCAGACTCACTATGAATTTCTTGTGGAACAATCATTTGCACTTGCTTATGACACCCCTAAAAGCCAAATCATTTGCCACTTGGTGGGATCTAATTCACCTTGGTATGGAAAGATTTATGCCTACCTAAAAGATGACATCTTACCAATTGATTTATCCCGTAACCAAAAGAAAAATTTTATCCGCCAATCCTCTCGCTACACTCTTATCACTGACACCCTTTATTGCAGTGGTCTTGATGGTACTTTACTTCGATGTCTTGAATGTGACTAATCTTACAAAGCTTTACAAGAAGTTCATGGTGGGATTTGTGGTACTCATTCGAGTGGACTAACCTTATCCAAGAAATTGATTAGAATGGGTTACTATTGGCTGACTATGGAAAGGGAATCATTCACTTTTGTGAAGAAGTGCTCAACATGCCAGATTTATGAAAATCTCATTCATGCTCCTGCACAAGAACTTCAACCATTTATGCCAACCTGGCCATTCTCCCATTGGGGGTTAGATCTAGTGGGCAAGATCCATCCTTCCTCATCAAACAAACACAAGTTTATCATTACAACAACAAAATACTTCACCAAGTGGATTGAGGAAGTACCTCTCACTAAGGTGACCAACAAACAAATCTCAGCTTTCATACTCAACTACCTCATTTGTCGGCATGGCATTCCCAATTCCATCATCATAGATAATGGATGACCATTCAAGAATTAGGATGTTGACAAACTTTGTGAATGATTCCATATTCAACACAGGTACTCAACACCTTATTATCCACAAGGGAATGACCAAGCAGAGGCCTCAAATAAAACAATATTGAAAATTTTGAAGAAGATTGTAAATGATGCAGGGGAAGATTGGCATGTTCAACTTAATCCCGCATTGTGGGCTTACAGAACTAGTATCCGAACACCCATAGGAGCGACACCATTTGCTCTTGTTTATGGAGCAGAAGCCATTCTACCTCTAGACATTGAGATTCCATCACTTAGAGTCTCACTGAAGGGTATCATAACTAATGATGAGTACAAAGTTTCCCGATTGCAAGAACTGGAACTTCTTGATGAAAAGAGACAAAGAGTAGCTGATCACTTAAAATCATATCAACAAATGATGTCTCACAGCTATAATCACAGAGTCAAACTACGTACCTTTCAGGTTGGTGATCTTGTTCTAAAAGAGAACCCACACAATCAGCAAGACAGAGAAAAAAGGGAAAGTTTGAACCTAATTGGTTGGGTCCTTATGTGGTCATAGTAGTGTACAGTTCAGGAGCCTACAAGCTATTGATGCTAGAAGGGGACCTGTTTAACGAACCCATCAACAACATGCACCTAAAGAAATATTATGTTTAAGTCAACTATCATCATCCATAAATGTCCTGAAGAAATATAAAAAAGAAGAAAAGAAAGAAAAAAGATCAGAAAATGTCATAGGATGAAAACCTGGAAAATAGGCACCTTGTGTAAATAAGCACTTTCCATCCATCAAGATCTTTATGACTTGTTATACATCATCCATCCATTTCGCTTCCATCATCCATCACATCTAGATCTCCATCCATTACTCATCCACCCGCATCTGCACCATAGCTTGGTCCTGTTTTCGTATCATGATCCCTCCTAGTACTACTCAGCCCATCCTGAAGGTTAGTTTGTCCTACCTTTATCGAAATAGTCTATTGCATCACGCTGGGGGAAAGTTCTCACCAGATCAGATTCGTGTATGATTGTAAGATCCTTAAAAATTAGAAAATCCAAAAAAATAAAAAAACATCACAAAATCCAAAAGCATCGAAAAGACACAAAATCCAAAAACATCAAAACATATAAAAATCCCAAAAATAGGTCAAAGAGTCAATCAAAAAGTCAAAAAAAAGTCATCTCGTCGAACTACGTGGTCTCTACATGTATAACATAGGCAAGGCTAATTTGTTGATCAGCCCCCGAGGCCCCTAGGATAGGTCTTTAGGTTAGTTTCTTGGTCAAAATCTTAGAAAACCCCAAAAAACATTGGAAAATCGACAATCAAAACACAAAATCCCAAAATAGCCTCAAAACATTCCAAAAACGTCAAAAACATCCAAATATTTCCATCTCATCTTGCTTTCACTCGAAATAACACCATCCATAATAAACTGATCGTCACCCTCAACCTTTGGCAAAACAAACAGAAACAACCACAACAATCAGCAAAAGCAAAGCTTCAATCATAAAAATCAAAAGCAAACAACAAATCGTTAAATGCAAAATCAAACTCTTGATCATTTTCAAACATGTCAGTTAACCTTATATCAACAGCCTATCAATCAACTTATCAAACCATCATCATCCTATACAATGCATGTCCTAGGATATATTGTTTCGACAATGGGCATCATTTTGGATATCACCTTGGATTCTTATCCTATCAAAAAAAATCCCTTTGGCTAGAGTATGAAGAAAATTGGCTTGTTTGTGTGCTTTATCTTTGTCTTTTGACTTATCTTATTGCACTCAGTCCAAGGACCTCTCAATGATATCCGAATGAAGGATTTAGAGAGATAGGAATGGGGCAACAATCATTATCCTTTTGTTTGTTGTGCTTGTTGGATGTTCTTGTAAAATAACTTGGCAAATACTTTCTTTGTTAGATATGTATAGAAGATGTTTTAGACAACTTGTTGACTATTGCATTGATTGGTTATACCTTTTTGTGTTTTGGTCTGAGATGTTTGAAACTTCTAAGGTATGTCCTAGCAAGGTTTCTGTATGTCAAGTGTGAACAAGAATACTCCTATCTATTTGTCGAGTCAAAGTCCATTGCACTAGGTACAACGCCATCCTGGTCCTTTATGCCTTGATGCATCATGCTTATGTGTGTTATCAAACATAAGGTAAGTAGTCCTTTTAAAATCCCAATCCTTGATAAGCAAATCATCCAATTTTCATCATCCATCTGTCATCATCATCATCTCTCATAAAGTTGGCTTGTTGGAACCTCTTGTCATCATTTAATTTCTTCTTTCTCTACGCTAACATGCATCCATCATGCATTCATCCTACATCCACAAACCATTAGCATACCACATATCATTCATTCATTCACATTCCTTGCATTTGCATCATCATCATAATATAGATCTGTTAGTTTAAGAATCTACATAAAACATTCATTCCAAATCATATAGGAATTATTGCATCATTCATCTCATATACATTGCACCATCATCCATACCATCCATTTTGAACCTCTTTATCGCGAGATCGACCCTCAAATCAAATCTTTTCGTTCGATCTCTCGAGGGGGCAATGTACTAGTGTACTTCTTTCACTGGGGCAACAAAAAAAAAATAGAAAATTTTTAAATTTGGATCGCGGCAAGTTTATTCTTTGAACCAATGCAACAAGTACATTGCTTCAAAGAGGGGCAAAATGTAGACATGCAAAATTTGCATTATACAGTTAATTAGGTCCATTCATCAACATTAACTTCATTTTTAAGGTTATTCATTTAATAAATCAAAAATTAAAGTCAAAAGGGGTCAAAACATCCTAATCATCATTAGGCTAATCTAATCCTGATTAAATTAACCTAACCACTCACTTGCACAAATAAATCAATTTATTGATTTATTAAAATCCTTATTTTCTTTCAACATGGCATCTTTGAGGAATATTCCCCACTCAACATTTTCAGAATTTTAAATTCTTACATGTCCCCCACTCAAAATTTTAAATTCTGAAAGTCTTACATGTCCCCCCACTCAGAATTTTAAATTCTTACATGTCCTCCCACTTAGAATTTTAAATTCTTACATCCCCCACTCAGAATTTTAAAATCTTTGGCACATTGGCCAAAATGTGCTCACTCCTCAACCACTCACAAGTTGACAAGTGGCTCCATTTGATTGGCTAAATCATTATCCCACATTGATCCATTTGAGCTCTCTTCCAACTTGAAAATCTATAAATAGAAGGCTTATTCTTCAACAAGAACACACACAACTCATGCAATAATCGAAGTATCCTCTCCCCTTGCGTAGTAATGCGATCTTGGGTGTAAGAGAAACAATTATTGAGCTAAGTTGCATCCACAACTTATGCAATAACCGAAGTATCCTCTCCCCTTGTGCAATAATGTGATCTTGGGTGTAAGAGAAATGATTATTGCACTAAGTTGCATCCACAACTCATGCAAAGTTACTCTCTTCAATGGAGAGCTAATTTTGTCCATCTTCATAATATCTTCATATCAATTTCATCATAGAGCTTAGCAAAGGATTGGGAAAAAGCTATTTTTCACAAGTAAAGTTATCATGCAGGTTTATCGCTGGAGCTTGGAGCATTCTTGGAGTCTTATAGATAGTTTTTATATCATGTTTTGCATCATTTTTACATCTTAGATTAATGTATTGCATCATAGTTACATTTTATCATCCATCTTGCATCATAGTTGCATTTTAGATTACTACATTTTAAGTTTGCATTTGAGCATATGTAGAATCATGCATAGAATCATATAGCTCAATACCATAGCATCCACCTCCACTTATTCATTTATCATCAACATCATCCTCCATCCATCATGACATTCATCATCATTGTTTGCACATAGTTTCATGTAGGCATATAGTTGGCTTGCATGTTGAATATCAATCTTGTTTCTTAAGTGTCATTCTAATAGCCTTTGTGCACATAGAAATATGAGGTCCAAAAAGGTTTGAAAGAATCATTTAGGAATAGAGGACAATGAGACGTTCTTGGAAGATTTATCTTTATTGCAACTTAGACTAGTTTTACTTTGCTTTGAGTCTTTCAATATAAATCGTTTCATTAAGGTTTGTGTTGATAATAACTTTGCACATTTAACACACACACACTTTGTATTCAGAGCTTCAAAGGAACTAAGATACAACACAAGAGAGGTGCACTTTTCATCAGTTCACATCTTGGAAGTGAGCCACATTTTTGTATTGTACTTAACTCTAGTTGTGAGCCTTATAAGGATAGTGTGTCCTGGTAGTGAGCCTCCGTAATATACTATATCCGAATATAATATATTGTGAGCTAATCCTCACCATGATTTTTCCCATTTTTGGTTTTCCACGTAAAAATCCTTGTGTTTTTGTGTTTTGTGGCTTTGTGGATGATTCATGCATTTATTTCATATTTCAGTTAATGTGGTTTAGTGATTGAATTTGTCGTGTTAAAAAAGTTATATAATACTGATTCACCCCCCCTCTCAATATTCTAAATGTTCAACAATGAGAACTAGTGAAACCATTTCCATATTTCATAGTAACAATAAAATATAAAAGGAAAATTACAAAGTGAACTATTTTGCAATGAAGAACAAAATAATACAATTGCATGGCAAAATATCTTTGAAATGAAAACCAGTAAAACCATCTTCATATTTCAAAATAACAAACAAATATTAAAAGCAAATTGTAGAGTTAAAGTTTTTGCAATGACAAACTCACGAATAGAAGTGCATGGTAGAAAACCCTTGAAATGAGAAATAATCAAACCCTTTTTATATTTCATAGTAACAATCAAATATAAAAAAGGAGTTTGTAGTGCGAATTATTGTGCAACGAAGAACACATTAATACCTGTGCATGGTAGAATATCTTTGAAATAAAAACCATTGAAACCATTTTCATATTTCATAGTAACAAACAAATATTAAAAGAAAATTGAAAATATAAAGTTTGTGCAATGACAAACACATGAATAGAAGTGCATGGCAGAAAACCAGTCAAGCCTTTCCATATTTTTTTGTAACAATGAAATAAAAATGAAAAACCAGTTAAACCCTTACCATATTTGATGTCAAAACAATGAAACCCTTTTCATATTTCGTAGTAGGAAGCAAATATTAAAATAAAAATGTAGAGTAAAATGTCATGAAATGAAGAAGAGAAGATTACGAGTGCATGGAAAACTATAAAAAAAATGAAAACTAGTGAAACCCTCTCCATATTTCATAGTATTAATCTTTTTCAAAGAGAAATTTGCATAATAATATTTTGTACAACAAATAACAAAATGATATAAGTGCATGGAAGAATAACGTCAAAATGAAAGACAATGGTACAGGCCTAGTGAGGTTAAAAACCTCACCTAAAAGAGAAAGGGAGATTTCAAGAGTGCAAATCCAAACAATGAAGTGTGTATAGTTGAACAATGAAACATGGAGAGCTGAACCAGTATGTGTGCATAACCAAAGGAACACTCCAAAATAAACACAAATAAAAAGAATGAAAATGAGCGAGATATGCAATAATTTGGAGCATTAAATGAAACTTGATCTCTAATTTACATGCTTTTTGGGCCAAGTAAATGCAAAGAGACGTGTAAGGAAAGTTGCTTAGTGGAGGTAACAAAGGAGGTAGTGAGCGATTAATTCTCTCAACTAGTTGTTTGGAGTGGAAAAGTGGTCAAAATCCACATGTCTGTTTGATCCAACACATGTAGATTTCTATGTTGACAAAGGAGGAAAATGGGCTCCACTATCAGGCGAAGGTCAAAATGGGCCTGTAAGGAACACCGTGGATGAATTAGTGCATGACAGGTGGTGGGGTGCTCAAAATTTTAAAAAACTAAAACTGGTAGATGCACAAGTGGTAGGGTGACATGATGAGCAATTTTTTTTGTTTTTTGGTCCATGTGGACCTCCAAAGTTAGTGTGCCCCACTATGGGCCCCTTTCCCCTAGTCCAACATCCCATCTTTTCCACTGTGATCCTTTTATTATAATATTAGTGTAGACACGTAAAATGTACTGATTGAAATTATGCATCTGATCCTAACCACTAACATCGTTTTGTCCTAAATCATCCTTCAGTCTAACCATTTAATCAAATACTTTTATTTGATTAAATTCATCAATATTCCTCTCTTAATTAAATAAATCAGTTATCTAATTAAGTCACCTTTTCTCGATAATTAAATTGACCATTTTGATCTAATTATCCTATTTAATTAAATAATTAATTTTATTTGATTAAATCTCTAAAGTCTATCTATTAAATTAAATAAATTAAAACCTTATTTAAGTTTAATCTAACATCATCTATGTTAATTAAATAAATCATGAATCTTTATTTAATTAATCTCTTATCACATTCCTCTCATATTTGATTTAAATAAATCCACAAATTTAAGTCAAATAGGTCACATCATTTAATCCCTTCATTAAATTAATTAACTTTGATTAATTTAATCTCATATCATGTTCCATCCTCTAGCTTTTCCCACTTGCACATGAAAATAGACTTATTTGATTTATTAAATCTCTATTTTCCTCAACAAGCATCTTTTGAGGAATATTCCCCCAAATTTGAATTCAAATTCTAAGTGGGATAAGTCCTTCCAACAAGGCATTAACTCCATCTTACATGTCCTTTACCTTGATCCAAGTGGCATTCAATGCATTCTTTCTTCCCTCTTGCATGTCATTTGAACAAAATTCAAAATTCAAATATATGCATTTATTGGCACAATCATCAAAACTTGCACATCCTCCATCCACTCACAAGTTGGCAAGTAACACTTTGCCATTGGCTAATTCTTAGTCCCACATTGCTCTATTTTGGGCATGCTTTCAACTTGTCAATCTATAAATAAGAGGCTAATCTCTTCATTTTATCATCTTTGAGTAAACTTACTATGCTCAAATCATTAGCAAATTTTATCCATCACCATTGAGTTCATAGCTAGGTTATGCAGATTTTTCTATTGGAGCACTCATCAAGCATCAATAAAGTGGATCAATTATCATCACACATCAATATTGCATCATAGGAATTGGGAAAATGGCCAATTTTCACATCAAATTGGCATTAATTCCCCGATGGGATCATGAGTTTGCTAGTTTAATTAGGATTCAATCTCTTTTATTGTCATTTCATTGTATTCTTCATTTCTTTTCCTAATTTGAACTTTGTAAATGGATTCCATAGGGAATCCTTGTTCTTGCTTGCATTTCACCATTTAATGAGTTTTTTTATGTTGTTTTGTAGGTATTAGGATTGGGGTTTGACATTTTGGTGCTAGAAGGAGGGCAATCTCACCTTTCAATCATGTTTTTTTAATCAAATTTATGTGTTTTTCTTTGTTTATAGGTTCAGCGTCGCTGTTCAGCACCGCTGGTTCTCCAATGTCGCTATATAGGACCGTTGAAAATTCAAACTTCGATGCTGAAGTCTTCCCGCCCAAGATTTTAAATTTCAAACTGCACCACTTGACCAATCAGACCTGTGGGAATTTTCAAAAAATCAAACTGCACCGCTGGACAAAAGGGTGATGCATTCACGCTACTAGCCTGATTGCAGAGTGACGCTGACTGGTAAGCAGCGCTATATAGCACCATTGGAGAAATCAAACTGTGATGCCTTCATGGGTTGCACCATTGGAGGGGAGTATGGAGTAAAATTTAATTTTCAACACGTTTGTTTTTAAATTCAGCTTTTTCTATCTGTTTTCTATCTTTTTGACCTCTATTTTGTAGAATATAACTAATTTTTATTGTAGGTTGAATTGATCAAAGACGAAAAGGAAGAGAAGTATGATGGTGTCATTTCGCAAAAACAAGTGTTTTTAAACACTTTAGAGTTTGTTTAACACTTTTTGAGGATTCATTATTCCTCTTAAGGAAAATTTGTCATCTTTTGAGGCTTAGGATCCACTAATTTCATTTGGGCTTTAAAAATATTTTTTCAATTTTTTCTATAAAAGACTTAAAATGAACATTAGGACTCCAATCTACTAAAGTTTGTTTGGGATTAAAAATTGAACAAGGCAATTTGTCACACTTACTTTGGTCTTTTTAAAATGAACTCACAATTGCTTTGAAATGGTAAAATGAACATGTGCAACTTTGTTTTTGTGATTGCTTACTTAAACTAACATCATCGAAAAGGACGTATGCGCTTCTCTCGCACTTTATAGCGATCTTGAGAATCAAAAGGCCTTTTTTATGTTCTTAGGTTGAGATAAAGTAATCACCTCCACACTTCATTTTGGGCTTAGAATTGAGCAAAACATTTTGCGAGTGTGAGTAAACTTATTGCATATGTTCTCCCTTTGTTTCTAAACAAGGGTCGATCAAACTATGAATATGTTATTCACTTTTGTTTATCTTAGAGGGCCTACCTTGGAGAAAAAGTACTCACACAAGGAAACGACTCAACGGGTAACACTCTAAAGCCAAGAGTATTTCCAATCAAGATATAAATGTGGGTATTGGAGAAAACGCTAGTATCATGGGGTTGGCTCTGATGAGATGGATCTAAAAAGGGACTCTCACCGTATGGGTCGATCTCCACGAACGAAAAGTCCCAATTAAAACCCATGTTTTAGGATTGTCAAAATCCTTGATCTATTTGTTGGTGCAAGAATAGTCGTTTTGAAGCTGCTCCACACTTTTACAATCTTTTAGTAGAAATGGAAAGCATGCCATGGGAGTTTCATGGGTGTTGATGCTTGGATGCACTGTATAAGTGAGTGTCGTGGAGGGGAGCTAGTGGGGTCAAGCATCTAACCATTCACTAAAGATAAGCATAGCTAGACTTGTCCAAGTGGGGACTCAACAAATATTATCTTTCATATCCATAAGGTTGTACTTATTCTTGGTTGCGAAATGCTTTGCTTGTTCGAAAATATATTAGAAAAAAACACTTAAACATTATCATTCAAATTTAAAACCCTTTAGGAGGTAAATAAAATTGACCAAGTTCATGTATTATTGTTTGCCCTTGGGATTGACATCCTTAGAGGTTTCTAAACACTTGAACTTACATCTCAATTTTCCTACTAAAGATCAACAATAGGTAATCCTTGCCTTGAATTCATAAAATTTCTACATAACAAACTTTGTGGGATTTGAAGAAATTAAGGCATTAGACATCTAGTTTGAAAAAACTAATTAAAAGAAGTGTTTGTAGTAAAATAAAGTCACTAAGAAAAGATAACAAAATTGACTCTCACATGTGTTGAAACCTCATTATTTCCAAGAAAGTCAAAATCCCAAAACAAAAGTCCTTGAGTCAAAGTTCAAAATTTAGGAATCACACTCAAAAGATCATCAAGAGATACAATAGAAAGTGCAAGAAAAAGCAACACATCAAGATAAACAAAAAGTTCACAAGGTTCTATAGACTCATCCCTTTGAACAATCCAAAAATGTATGCTCAATTTGAACCACTTCTTAGTTATAGAGGTCCTTAGAAACATTGCATGTTCTTCAATACCAAGGTCTAGGCAAACAAAGTGTCTTCTTTAGGTTCATCCTAAGATCAAAATAAATAAAAAAATATTCTTCATCCATCCTTCAAACATCAAACCAAAAATAATCTCACCATCATCTTTTGAGAAATCTTGAAATTATCCTTCATGCTAGGTTTTTTGGCAAAAATCAAAATCATCAAATCCTTGAAATCTTTATCCAATCATCTTTGGCTAGGTATGTGTAGATGCATCCTTTTGCATATGCTTAATCAAAGTTATCAAACCATCTTGTTTAGCTAGGTATATTTAGATGCATCCTTCTTCATATGCTTGGTTAAATTGTCATCTTGTTTGAATAGGTGTGGGTAGATTTATCCTTCTCCCTACACATATTCAAATTATCACCCTTTGAGAAAATCTACCCCTTAGATAATCATCCAACATCTTAGGGTCTATTGGTTCAAATCAAAGCAAACCAAAATTGATCAAGTCAAGGACAATTCAAAAAATAAAAAAATAAAAATCCAAAACATCCACATCATCCATCTCTTGCATCATCAATCATATCACCTTTTGATCCTCAAGATATCCTAATTTTTTTCTATTTTGGACATAAAATAAGATTAATCCAAATAACTAGGGATTCATCTCCCATATTCTTGAAAATTGATCTTTGTTTTATGGTTAAAACTAGATCTCAATACAAGAACATGGAAGCCGACAAAGAAACACCGGCTTCAAGTGACCTAAGCCAAATGAATGCTGAAATGAATCCAGTCAAATCAAGCAATCCTTTGACTATCTCATCATCACAAAATCCACAAGAATGAATTCAAGAAGAAGATCTTACCTTTGGGATGTTTCATGAAGAAATAACCGAAATGCTCCAAAATCCAAAAAACCATAAGATCATCAACATTAGGATGAGGCTTAACCCTTCACTATACATGTTGGAACTAGCAAAACAAGGGGCCAAATTACCTTCTAATTTCAACGTGAACTCTACAGTGGAACCATCTTTGGAGGTTATGCCTCTAATTTCATCCACACTCCCCATCTCATCTACACCTCCATCCCAAAGCATCACTCAAATCATTCCTCAAATCACAACATCTTTTGCTCCAACTCAACCTAATGTCAATAAGGGAAATGCATTTCTTAATGCTATTCAAACACACCTCCTTGTTAATATTCAAGACTTGGATGCAAACACCATTTTGGAACAAAAAATACCCCAAAATCCCTTACATAAGTATGTCCCTCTCACTTTCCATAATCCTAATGATCCATCATCATCATCCTTCTGTGCAACACCCCAAACTTCTCTCCTCACAAATTCACAAGAAGGAGGTGACATGTTCGGACCTGGGGGAATTTTTGACACCACATCATTTTCTCAAGAACTCACACCCCTCACATTTTCACCTCTTCTGCCATTACCACTATTATCCATACCCCTACTTGGCTTGGGGCTTCCACCTTTACCAAATATCAATCAAACCAACATTCCAAACACTAATCAAAGTATCACGCCAAACTCTCAAAACTTGTCATCGATATCACAACAATAGATGACAACTACACAAGCAATCACAACATCATCAACCACCCCCTAACATCTCAAAGCATGGTCTCTCAAGGACCAACCACATCAATAGCACCATTCACCACTCAAACCACCAACACGACATCATTGCTCACCACCACCACAAACACCATTCCAAATCCACCACCACCACCAAACTACAATTTATCAAACTAGTACAACATGGCATTGCAAGCCGCTCACCAAGCTACTTATCAAAAAGCATTCCTACAAGTGCAAAAGAAAAAATCCGCACAAATAATTGCTCAACAAGCTGCACAAGCTGCGCAAAATGCTTAAGCTGCCCAAATTGCATAGCAAGCACAACATGCTGCACAAACCCAAGCCTTATTGCAACAACAACAACAAGTCACTCAAGCTACACAAGTTGCTCAAGCAGCCCAAGCCGCATTACAAGCATAAAAGGCTACTCAAGCCCAAATACTATTGCAACAACAAGTGACACAAGCACAAGCACAAGCACAAGCTCAACCTTAGGTGCATGCCCAATATCAAGCACAACAAGCCCAAGCACAAGCACAAATTCTTGCACAAAAACAAGCAGCACAATTACAAGCATATCAGTAAGCAATAAAACAATATCAAGAGTTGCAAGAAGTAGCCCAATTGGTAGCCTAACAACAAGTGTTATTGGAACAACAAAAAGCACAACAACAGGCACAACAACAGGCAATCCTAGCACAACAAAAATAATACCAACAACAAGCATTATTCATACATCAGCAAGTGGAAGCATACATGGCTCGACAGAATGTGCAAATACCATCAAACAACCCACCCATAATCGAAACACCCAAGAACACCTTCATCCCACTCCCTAATTCGCAAAACGATGTAACAACACAAATTAGGTTGCTCTCACAACAAGTGCTTGATCTTCAATCAAGGCAAACCAAAAAAACACCAAGCAACTTGTGTCCCTATCCATTTGATAGGAGCCTTGTGATGAAACCATTCCCGAAGGGATCTGAGATCCCTAAGTTTAACAAGTATCGTGGGACGAGAAACCCTGAAGATCACATCAGGGAATTCCAGGTTCATTGCATGGAAGTCGCATATGATGATACCTATCTAATGCGGCTATTTCCTAGGAGTTTGGTTGGCCACGCTATGGAATGGTTTTCTCACCTATCTACAAGCATCAGAACATTCCAAGAAATTATAAATGCATTCATTAAAAATTATGCATGCAACATTGCCATGGATGTTAGTCTAGAAGAACTCTCAGCTCTAAAACAAGGAAATAATGAATCATTCGCTTCATTCCTACAATGATGGCGATTCAAGGCCAATCAGAGCAAGTGGGTCATGCCTAAGGAACAAAAAGTATGCACCATCATATCCAACCTTGATGGCCTCTTGGCATTCCATCTCAAGGTCCAAGGGATTACCACATATGATCAGTTGATCTCCAAGGCGCTCAACATCGAATGAGCCCTTATGACACAACCTGCAAGATCAACTTCATACCCTAAACAACAACATAACCACCCACACACAAATTATAATGAAAAACCTCGCACATGGGAAATGAATAAAAATGTTACCAATGATGGTGTCATCCACGCCAAAGTTGTCATCAGTTCCCCTCACCAAAACACACCCACACCACAAATCCAAATCCAACACCAAAACAATCATCAAGTAACACAACAACCAAACAATAATCAAGCAATCAATAATCTCAATGATCAAAGGGGACCACCCCAATGGAACAAAAATTACCCCAATCAAAAATACACCGCTCTTGGGGAACCGCTTGAAGTCATCATGAAGAAGCTGATAAACAAAAAACTCATCAAAGCTCCCACCTATGAGAATTACCAAGAACCAGATGTGAAACCTCCTTGGTATAATGAGAATCAACTCTGTAACTTCCATAAAATCAAAGGGAATACCATGAATAGTTGTATGAGGCTAAAAAACATAATTCAAGATCTCATCGATCAAAGAATTATAAACGTGGAACAACCAATAGGAAACCAAAACCTTAAGATATACATGAATCCGATGCCTAACCATGGCAATAAAGGGAATAATAACATGGATAAGGGGAAATAAACCTTCACAAATGTAAATCATGTGTATGACCACGTCGTTGAATCTTTGGATGACTATTGTGCTACCATCACCATTAAAGGATCCCATGTTGATTGTGGAGTCACCACAAGAGGCGGAAAAGTTACCATCGTAGGATCATCCTAGCCAAATAGAGTCCCTGCACCTAGATCTGTCCCCAATGGCTATAATGTCCTTGATCAGCTCAAAAGAATGCCAACACAAATCTCCATCATGGAGTTACTAAAAATATCATTTGCCCATAAGAAAATCCTTGAGGAAGCATTGGCTTCATCCACTGTCCCCACATATCTTGATGTAGAACAATTCCAAGCTATGGTCAGAAATATCATTACACCAAATCTCCTCACATTCTTTGACCAAGATTTCCCTGCTCAACCATCTCACAACTGTGCACTCCACTTAGAGGTCTTGGTGCAGAAAAGAAAAGTCAAATGGGTCTTGGTAGATGGAGGTGCAGGCTTGAACATTTGTTCTCTCAAGCTCATGAAACAATTAAAAATCTTAGAGGATTCTATCGACAAAGGAAAGGTATCACAATAAGAGCATATGATGATTAAGAAAGGGTGTCCCAAGGCATGATAAAAATCCCTATTCAAGTAGGGCCGGCCATCATGGACACCACTTGTCAGGTCCTAGACCTCAACTTGTCATATAACATCCTCCTAGGATGCCCATGGATTCACACAATGAAGGCAGTAGCATCATCTTTCCATCAATGTGTGAAATTCACACATGAGGGACAAGAAGTCACCATCCATGGAGATCCTGAACCCTTCTCCTATTGTAAAATACTTGAAGCAAAGTACTATAAAATCCCCCAGGTACTAAAAAATGATGAGGGTCCATCTACACCATACATTGATCCCACCACTCTTGCATCCACTTCTGTGACAGAGACACCTGTCACTCCCACCATTCCCACCATCTTAGACATTAAGGTCATCATCCAAGATAATGGTTGTGGAAACTACAAGCTCCCTAAAAATTCTTTTGTAGGAGAGTTACCACAATCTCCTAGATCACGGGGACGTCCACAAGAAAATGAAGCCTCCACATCTCAAATGTCTCATGAAGACTATCCCAACTTTACAAGTTGGGGAGATCTTGGTCGAGAAATTATCAAAGCAGATCCATCTCACCTCCTATACCAAGATGAGAGACCAACACCTGATTTACCAATGGACGACAAAAGCAAGGGACTACAAATGATGCTCGTAATGGGCAATGACAGAAATCAAAGACTTGGAAAAAATGAAAATGGGCTAATAATACCTATCATTTTGGAGACACGAATGAGAAGCCTTGGCCTTGGTTGTACCCCTCCAAGTATAACCATATGTGGCTGAGGTCCTCTAGTTAGAACAGTTAATAATCCTCCTTAGCCAACTGTAGCTGAACTGCGCTTACCAGTATCCACAGGTTGCATCTTAGATAACTATACATTTGATATAACCGATGTTTGTAGTAGTAGTGATGATGAGGACACCATGAACAACCTACCTAGGCTTTTTGAGGATACCACTCTTTTCATGATCAACACCCTATCCTTTGAATCAGACCACTAAAATCATGAAATCTGGCTAGTATACCCCCAACTCATCGACTATGACCAACGAGGAGCACCAATTCTTGATACATTAAAAAACAATGAGGCACTCTCAAAATTCATGGGACTACGGGATAACATTCCATGTGGCAATGACAAAGCAGGGTTCATAATTGAACTAGGTACACATTCCTATTATGGGGAAACGATTGAATCCCTTAGTTGCAAAAGTGAAAAAATAAGAATAATATCTAAGTCCTTAAGTGAAAACCACACTGTGGCACTCTCTGACCAGAAAAAAATTAAAAATAAAGGACACATACAATGGTGAAAACCTCTTTGAGGCACCTAAGGATGGGGGATTCAATCTTCCTTTCAGAGCTATTCATCAAGAAAAATCAGCAGTCATGGCAGAAAGGTGAAATCCGATCAATCTAGGAACAAAGGAAACCCCACACATCACATTCTATGCGGAGTCATTACTATCAGAAGAACAACTCCTAGTAGCCTTCCTAAGAGAAAGACAGATAAAATTCGCATGGAGCTATGTTGACAAGCCAAGACTTGATCCAAAAATTGTGGTTCACCACTTAGCGGTATATCCAGAAGCAAATCCTGTTAAACAAAAGCTCTGAAAAATGCACCCTTAGATCGCCTTATTAATCAAAATGGAATTAAAAAAGCAACTAGATGCAGGATTCATTTGATTGATAGATTATCCAGAATGGATGTCAAACTTGGTACCTGTCTCAAAAGCCAATGGGGGCATCATAATCTGTACAGACTTTAGAGACTTGAATAAAGCATGTCTGAAAGATGACTTCCCACTTCCAAACATTAACATGATAGTAGATATGATAGCCAGACATGAAATGATGTTACTAATGGATGGATTCTCAGGGTACAATCAGATCATGATAGCTAAAGAGGACCAACATAAGATGACTTTCACTTGTCCATGGGGGACTTACTGCTGGAATATGATGCCATTCAGATTAAAGAATGTAGGAGCAACATACCAAAGGGCCATAACATTTATATTCCATGACATGATCCATAAGAGGGTTGAAGATTATGTTGATGACATTCTAGCCAAATCCAAAAAGAGAAAAGATCACATAGCAACCTTAAGTGCCATTTTTGATAGGCTGGAAGAGTACAAGGTTAGATTAAACCCAAAGAAGTGCATCTTCGGCATACAATTAGGAAAGCTGCTAGGATATATAGATTCAATGAGAGGTGTTGAGGTAGATCTAGCAAAGATAAAAGCAATCCTTGAGATGGAGGCACCAAAAACATTAAAGCAATTGAGAGGTCTCCAAGGCAGGCTTCAATCCATTTGAAAATTCATAGCACAATTGGTAGACAAACAAAACCCATACTCTCACCTACTTCACAAGGGAGTAGCATGCAAATGGGATAACAAGTGTGAAGAGGAATTCAATAAAATCAAAGAATATTTTCTTACACCACCACTCCTAATGCCACCAATCCCAAGAAAGCCATTAATTCTCTACGTATCAACAACAAGAACAACCCTTGGATCTCTCCTAGCTCAGCATGATGAAAATGGAACATAAAGGGCTATTTATTACATCAATAGAACAATGGTTGGGCATGAGGTAAACTATTCATTCATTGAGAAAGTATTCCTAGCAGTAGTATTTGCATCACAAAAATTTAGACATTACATGTTGGCACACAAAATAAAACTCATCGCCAAAATCGACCCTCTCAAGTACTTATTGTCAAAAGCAATGCTCACTGGAAGAATGGCCAAATGGGTAATCATACTATTAGAATATGACATTTAATATGTGGAGCGGAAAGCAATCAAAGGCCAAGTCATCACATATCAACTTGTAGAAGCACCAATCTATTCAAAGAATCCTCTCATCTCAGAGTTTCCAGATGAATCTATTTTCAATCTCAACGTAGCTAACCACTGGAAATTGTACTTTGTTAGCTCATACACATAGCATGGATCAAGAGTTGGCATCTTCTTTTTCACCCCACAAGGGGATTTCATACCAAGATCCTACAAACTGGCGTTCCCTTGCACCAATAATATTACAGAATACGAGGCTTTAACCATAGGTCTCAGAATAGCAGTACAGTGAAACATTATAGCTCTCAGAGTATATGAAGACTCCCAATTGATAATAAATCAAGTGAATGATGAATACCAAACCAAAGATTATAAGCTCACTCCATACAAGAAATTGGTGGAGACTCTCAAAGAATCCTTCATCAAAATTACATTTGAGCAGATTCCTAGAGCCAATAATACAGCAGCAGATGCCATGGCAACAATTGGATCCTTATAGGAAATCCCTCACAACGTTCCAAAATATGAATTCCTAATAGAGTAGCTTCTTGTTCTTGCATTCAAGGTACCATAATCAGAACTCATGTGCGAAATTGTTGGTCCTGGTGATCCTTGGTACCATGACATTTATACATACCTTCGAATAAGAGTCATACCCGCTGACTTACCCTCAAACCTAAAATGAACATTTGTCAAAAAGGAATCCCAATTTGTCATCCTAGGAGATACCCTATATCGTAGAAGCATAGAAGGAACCCTACTACGCTGCTTAAATGCTGAGGAGGCATTGACCGCTCTAACTGAAGTATATAACGATATTTGTGGTTCACACTCGAGTGGAATGACCATAGCCAAGAAATTACTAAGGATGGGGTATTATTGGCCCACTATGGAAAGAGAAGCACATGACTATGTCAGAAGGTGTCTACAATGTCAGCAGCATGGGGACCTCATCCATGCTCTAGTTTAAGAGCTTCATCCCATCGTCACACCATGGCCCTTTTCATAGTGGGGACTCGATCTCATCGGGAAAATCACTCCCACTTCATCTAATGGCCACAAATTCATTATAACCACCACAAAGTACTTTACTAAGTGGGTGGAAGCCATACCCATGACGTATATAATTGGGAAGCAGATATCAAGGTTCATCCTGAACTATCTCATTTGTGATATGGTGTTTGTGCAGGAGCACCTGCCAAAGTGCAAGCATATTTTGAAGTCTTGTTTCAAAATCAATTTTATTTTGTTGTGTAAGGTCTTTAACACCATCTAGATTGTGATTGAGGACCTTTGTTTCTTAGGTTGAAAGTTGAATAAGTTGGGAATCCTTTTTGTGGTTGTTCCCTAAGCTTTAGAAAAATGTTGCAAAACACACTGTGTTTTCCAATGCTAAGCTTTCTTAGGCTCAAAAATGAAAACCTAACTGTTTCTTGGCATTGTAAAAAGAGTTCTCTTGACCTTTGAAGGGGTTAGATGCTTTGAATGTTGGCAGTTTCAAGAGAACAATAAAAGAAACAGTGATTTTTGTTGTGAAAGTTCTGATTTTTCTATTCATGTGTGTGATAGCTGCAAGAAATGAATTGAGGAAAGTTTTTGTTGTATTGAATAGCATGTAGTGAAGCTTTTTGAAGAATCTTATCTAGTTCAGTAGTTTTTTTTTCATTGCTTTCTTCCATTTTGTAAATACTGTGTTTTCCTCTGGTTTGCTGTTTTGACTGGTAATCTCAGAAAAATGGAGTTTTAGCTTGTTTCCTAACCATACCAAGAAGTATGGGTTCAATGGAAACAAGGATAGAATCCCTCCTTATACATAATGTAAATATAGGAATCTTTAAGAGTTTTGGTAGCATGCTAAAAAGCTTTCCCTAAGCGAGTTGGTTAACACCCGGTTAGGGAAAGACAGTGAAAAGTTAGTTCCTATGTTGCAGGGGTGCTGTATCTTCATTAAAGAAATGTGTGCAGTGGTTGCAGGGGCCTTCACAAGGGTTGTCAAGAAGGAAAAGTATTTGTCTGATCCTTTGGAGGTTATAACAAGTAGAACAGTCCAAGAAAAGAAGCAAAGAAAGCCCTAGTTCTTGCAAGAACAGGGTACACCTGTGTACAAACAGAAGAATGGTCCAAAACCAAAAAAATCTTGAAGTGCTCCAAATTTGAGCCAGGGTGACAGAAGCAAGTCTGGCCTAATTAGGTGAAGGAGAGGAGTGATAAGCAATTTTCTTATGTGAGGAGGCCTAAAAGGGGCTCAAACCTAGTAGCCCTTCCCAAACCCTAAACTAGGGTTTAATGAAAGCGATAGAAGAAAGAAGATCTGTGCTTGGACAAGAACCTTCCCTAGACTATCTGAAGCTTTGAAAACCTATGCACACCCCTGAAACGAGGTTAGGAAGCATTTGGAGGATAACTGGTCTTTAAGCATATTAAGGGCTAGATGGTGAATGTGAGGAAAAGCACCAAGAATTGCTTGGTAGCAGCAAATTAGAAATGATAGCAGGGTTGGCAATTGAACCAGGGGTGCCTAAATAGCAGAGGACCTATAGGTTGTGTGGTGGATGAAATAACACCAAGGGGGTTATCAATTTGTGACCCATAGCATTGAGCTAGTGAGTGACTCAATCCAACCCTGTCCCTATCAGATTGGTATCATAGCTTTGAAAAAGATTTGGGAAAGTAGCTTATATGTCAGAAGTTGAGTCAAGTGAGACTCCCACCATGGTGACAAATGCACAGTTAGCCAAGATGGTTGAAGAACAAGAAGAGGACAACAAGTCTTTAAAGGAAAGAATAGAACTTGAGGAAGCATTAAACAAGGTGAGGTTGGAAGGTAAAGTGCCAAAGGAAGAAGAGGTTGCAGAGGAGGACAAGGTCCCTGAACCTGACCCTGTTTTGGAGGAGGAGCCTTTCTTGAAGGCATTAAAAGCCCTGAGTGGAAAAGGACTTGAGGGCATACCACTATTCAGTGGAAAGATGGATCCTGATTTGGTCATGGATTAGATAGATGGCATGGAGAACCACTTTGAATGTGATGGAGTCACTGAAGCTCAGAAGGTGAAGGTTGCAAAATCAAGGTTGAGAGGATCAACCTTGACATGGTGGAAATTTGTCCAGACTGAAAGGGAGAAAGAAGGCAAGCAGCCCATATCAACTTGGAAAGGAATGGTTGCTAAGGTAAAGGAAGCATATATGCCAGATGATTATGAAATCCAACTTCACAAGAAGAGACAGAGTCTAAGGCAGAAAGATCAAGATGTCAACACCTATACTGAAGAGTTTCAGAAGCTTTGCTTGAGATCAAATGTGACATAGGATGAGAGCCTGAAAGTGGCTAGGTACCTTAATGGCTTGAAGTGGAACATACAGGAAGAGATGGCTTTACTCAGCCCCAAGATAGTCCATCAATGTTATCAGCTAGCTATAAAGATTCAAGAGAGGAATAAAAGGAAGCATTCATGATCAGTCGTCTAAGGGCAGAGGCAGAGGCAGAGATCAAAGAGGATAGCGTGGAGGTTACCAAGGTAGAGGTAATGATCAAAGGAACCATGGAGAATCTAAGCTTACTGAGCATGGAGGTGAAACATCATCAAGAGGAGGATTTAATAGAGGAAGAGGACCTCAAGGAGGTTCAAACAAAGGAAGAGGAGCAGGTAGAAGTAACTCCTACTTTGCCACCATGAAATGTTATCACTGCAATCAGCTAGGTCACCCTTCTTATAGGTGCTCGGAGAAAGCTTCTTCTTCAAGCAATGAGAAAAGAGTGGCTTATGCACAAGAGGACACCATGAGTGTAAAATCACCTGAGATCAGTCATATAGAATCAGAAGTAGGAGAAAATATGATGTTTAACAGGGTTTTGATCAGACAACTGGTCAAAGAAGAACGCAAGCAAAGGAGAACTTTGTTTAGAGCAAGGTGCAAGATATTTGGAAAGGTATGCAAGGTAATTGTAGATTCTGGTTCTACAAATAATATCATCTCTGAGGAGGTAGTAAAGAAGTTGAAATTGGAAACCAAACCCCACACTAACCCTTACAAAGTCACATGGCTGAATAAAGGGCAGAGTGTTCTAGTGAATGAGTAGGTAACAATGGAATTCTCAATTGGAGGATATAAAGACAAGTTGGTTTGTGATGTAATACCCATGGATGCATGCCATCTTCTACTTGGCAGGCCATGGCATTATGACATAGGTGCTATATATCATGGGAAGGAGAACACCATTGAATTCAAGAAGGATGGAAGAACTTTCAAGCTGTAGTCATTATTAGAAGAAGATGAGGGGCAGTCAAAGGTTCCTAACATCATGTTGAGCAGTGGCAAGGAGTTCATTAAGGATCTACACCAAGGGAATGAAGGATATGTGGTCATAATGCAGTCAAAAGATGAAGAAAAGGCTGAGAAGACAGTCATACCTAAAACAGTTCAAAGGCTGCTAGAAAAGTACAAGGAAATTGTCAGTGATGGTACACCAACAACTCTACCACCAAGGAGAGCTATAAGCCATCAAATTGATTTCATACCTAGAGCTTCCTTACCTAACAAAGCAGCATACAAACTCACACCAGATCAGAATCTTGAAGTGGCTAGACAAGTGAAGGAGTTGTTGGATCAAGGCCTGATTCAAAAGAGTATTAGTCCATGTGCAATCCCAGTGGTTTTGGCAACAAAAAAAGGTGGTAAGTGGAGATTATGTACTGATTCTAGAGAAATTAATAGAATCACAATTAGGTATAGGTTCCCTATTCCTAGAATTGAAGACTTAATGGATTGTCTTGGAGGTGCTCAATACTTCACCAAGTTGGATCTTAAGAGCGGGTATCATCAAATCAGAATCAAGGAGGGTGATGAATGGAAGACAAATTTTAAGACAAATGATGGTTTGTATGAGTGGAAAGTGATGCCATTTGGCCTCTCAAATGCCCCTAGCATGTTCATGAGACTAATGAATGAGGTGCTTAAGGATTTCATAGGAATCTTTGTAGTAGTCTACCTTGATGATATACTGATTTTTAGTAAGACAGCAGAAGAACATTTGAAACATGTGGAGATGGTTCTTAAAAGGCTGCAAGAAGAATAGTTGGCAATCAACCTTGAGAAGTGTGAGTTCTTCAAACAAGAACTTGTGTATCTAGGCTTTGTGGTATCCAAAGGAACGTTGAAGATGGATCTAAGCAAGGTGGAAGCCATCCTAAATTGGCCTACACCAACCATAGCAACAGAGGTAAGGAGCTTTCATGGTTTAGCTCAGTTTTATAGGAAATTCATCAAGAATTTTAGTGGTATATGTGCACCAGTTCTGGATACTATTAAAGGTGGTCTAAAAACAAAGTTTAAATGGACTCAAGAGGTTGATAGAGGGTTTGAAAAGCTGAAACAAGAAGTGGCAACTCAACCCATTTTGTTGTTGCCTAGTTTTGATAAGTTGTTCACAGTTGAGTGTGATGCAAGTGGAGTAGCAGTAGGAGGAGTACTTAGTCAAGAAGGTAGGTCTATAGCCTTCTTTAGTGAAAAGCTCAATGAATCCAAGCAAAAGTACTCTACCTATGATCTTGAGTTATATGCTTTAGTGCAGTCCCTTAGGAAATGGAGGCATTATTTATTGCCCAAAGAGTTTGTGGTCTTCGCAGATAAGCAAGCACTCAGTTATATCAACACCCAAGATAAGTTGAGTAATAGGCATTTGAAATGGATGGAATACATCCAAGCTTTCACTTTTACCATCAAGCACAAGAAGGGACAAATGAATAAGGTGGCGGATGCATTAAGCAGGAGAATGTTGACAGTGCAGGAAATACAGCTGAAGAGCATTGGATTGGAGAGTTTCAAAGACCTCTATGGTGAAGATGAAGATTTCTCAGAAGCCTACAAGGTATGCTCTGATTTTGAGAATCATTTTCATAGTCAGTATGCTGAGTATACATTGCAAAATGGACTGTTATTTAAGGGCAATCTGTTATGTGTCCCAAGAGGACCAATGAGGGAAAATCTGATCCAAGAGAAACATTATGGCAATCTTAGTGGGAATTTTGGAATAAATAAAACTTTAGAGCTGGTACAAAGGTTCTATTACTGGCCTAAGTTGGCAAGAGATGTTAGGAAATATGTGGAGCAGTGTGTAATTTTCATGAAAGCCAAAGGGGGAGCCAACAATGCAGGTTTGTATCAACCTTTGCCCATTCCCAATAGACCATGGGAGTGTGTTAGTATGGATTTTGTGGTAGGACTCCCCAAGACTAAGGCAGGGTTTGACAGTGTGTATGTAGTAGTGGACAGATTTAGCAAGATGAGTCACTTTATCCCTTGCAAGACTACACATGATGCAAATTACATAGCCCATCTTTTCTTCAGGGAAGTTGTAAGAATCCATGGATTGCCATTGAGCATTGTATCAAATAGGGATGTGAAATTCATGAGCCATTTTTGGAAGACTTTATGGAGCAGATTGGGTACAAATCTGTCATTTGGATCAGCTTACCATCCTTAGACCGATGGTCAAACAGAGGTGGTTAACAGAGTGCTAGGTAATCTTTTAAGGTGCTTGACAAAGGAATATGGACAGACATGGGATATGGTGATTTCTCAAGCTGAATATGCTTATAATGACAGTGTAAATAGAACTACAGGAAAAAGTCCTTTTGAGGTTGTGTATGGGATGCACCCAAGAGGCATATGTGAGCTCAGAGACCTTGGATCTTAGGAGAATAGGAGTGGACATGCAGAAGACTTCACTCAGACCATGAAGGAGATTCATGAGTAGGTTAAGAAGACAATCACATTAGCAACACAAAAATTGAAAGATAAAGTTGATGTGTCAAGGAGAGATGTGCAATTTCAAGTAGGTGACTATGTTATGGTTCATCTTAACAAATCAAGGTTGCAGAAGGGAATGTCAACCAAAATGCAGATGAAAAGAGTAGGACCATGCAAGGTGTTATCCAAGTATGGGAAAAATGCATACAAGATAGAATTACCATTAGATTTGGGCATATCTCCAGTATTTAATGTTGCTGATTTGATCAGGTACAAGGGGACAGTCAGTAATGAAGTTCAGAATAGTCAAGAAATCTTTAAGGATATAAGTAATATACCCCTTCCTAATCAAGAGAAGCCTCAAGTAGAGAAGATCTTGGAATCTAGGGTGAAGAAGGCTACAAGACACAAGGTATACATGGAGCACCTTGTCAAGTGGAGGAACAAACATGAATCTGAGGCTACCTAGGTTGAGGAAGCTGATTTTAAGAAGCTAGGCATTGATCTATCACTGATATCACCTCAAGTTCCTTGATCTTTGTGCTGCGAGGGGGAGAATGGTGCAGGAGCACCTGCCAAAGTGCAAGCATATTTTGAAGTCTTGTTTCAAAATCAATTTTATTTTGTTGTGTAAGGTCTTTAACACCATCTAGATTGTGATTGAGGACCTTTTGTTTCTTAGGTTGAAAGTTGAATAAGTTGGGAATCCTTTTTGTGGTTGTTCCCTAAGCTTTAGAAAAATGTTGCAAAACACACTATGTTTTCAAACACTAAGCTTTTGGCCATTCTTAGGCTCAAAAATGAAAACCTAACTGTTTCTTGGCATTGTAAAAAGAGTTCTCTCGACCTTTGAAGGGGTTAGATGCTTTGAATGTTGGTAGTTTCAGGAGAACAATAAAAGAAACAGTGATTTTTGTTGTGAAAGTTCTGATTTTTCTGTTCTTGCGTGTGATAGCTACAAGAAATGAATTGAGGAAAGCTTTTGTTGTATTGAATAGCATGTTGTGAAGCTTTTTGAAGCATCTTATCTAGTTCAATAGTTTTTTTTTCATCGCTTTCTTCCATTTTGTAAATACTATGTTTTCCTCTGGTTTGCTGTTTTGACTAGTAATCTCAGAAAAATGGAGTTTTAGCTTGTTTCCTAACCGTACCAAGAAGTATGGGTTCAATGGAAACAAGGATAGACTCCCTCCTTGTACATAATGTAAATATAGGAATCTTTAAGAGTTCTGGTAGCATGCTAAAAGGCTTTCCCTAGGCGAGTTGGTTAACACCCGATTAGGGAAAGATAGTGAAAAGTTAGTTCCTACATTGCAGGGGTGCTGTATATTCATTAAAGAAATGTGTACAATGGTTGTAGGGGCCTTCACAAGGGTTGTAAAGAAGGCAAAGTTTTTGTCTGATCCTTTGGAGGTTGTAACAAGCAGAACAGTCCAAGAAAAGAAGCAAGGAAAGCCATAGTTCTTGCAAGAACAGGGTACACCTGTGTACGGACATAAGAATGGTCCAAAACCAAAAAATTATTGAACTGCTCCAAATTTGAGCTAGGGTGACAGAAGCAAGTCTGGCCTAATTAGGTGAAGGAGAGGAGTGATAAGCAATTTTCTTGTGTGAGGAAGCCTAAAAGGGGCTCAAACCTAGTAGCCCTTCCCAAACCCTAAACTAGGGTTTAATGAAAGTGATAGAAGAAAGAAGATTTGTGCTTGGAAAAGAACCTTCCCTAGATTATTTGAAGCTTTGAAAACCTATGCACACCTTTGAAACGAGATTAGGAAGCATTTGGAGGATAACTAGTCTTTAAGCATATTAAGGGCTAGATGGTGAATGTGAGGAAAAGCACCAAGAATTGCTTGGTAGCAACAAATTAGAAATGATAGCAGGGTTGGAAATTAAACTAGGGGTGCCTAAATAGCAGAGGACCTACAGGTTGTGTGGTGGATGAAATAACACCAAGGGGGTTATCAATTTGTGACCCAGAGCATTGAGCTAGTGAGTGACTCAATCCAACCCTGTCCTTATCAGATGTTCCACAAGCCATTATCTCAGATAATGGGACACCATTTAAGAATCAGGAGGTTCACGACTTATGCAAAAAATTTAAAATCCAACATTGCTTCTCCACCCCATACTATCCCCAAGGCAATGGCCATGTAGAAGCTAAAAACAAAACCATTTTAAAAATCCTCAAGAAAACAGTCAATGACGTAGGTTGTGACTGGCATTTGCAGCTTAATCTCATCCTTTGGGCCTATTGAACCAGCTTCTACACACCCACCGATGCCACCCCTTTCTCCCTAGTCTACGGATCAGAAGCAGTACTCCCCATTGAGATTAAGCTCCCATCACTCAGGATATCACTGCAAAACCTCATCACAGATGAAGAATACCGAGTATCAAGATTGAATGAGCTAGAGCTACTGGATGAGCAACATATAGATGCTTTAAATCACTTGCAAGTCTACCAGAATAGACTCAAAAGGAGCTATAATAAGAAAATCAGAAGCAGGACTTTCCAAGTCGGAGAACTGGTATTAAAGCAGAATTAGAAGAATGTCCCAAACCCAAGTAGCAAAGGAAAATTTGAACCCAATTGGTTGGGACCATTTGTTATCACAAGTTATAAGTCAGGGGCATATTAGTTATCAACACCTGAAGGGGAACCTCTACAAAAGCCCATGAATGGCTCTCATCTTAAAAAAAATTATGCCTAAATCTTTCAAGGTATAGAACCAAAAAATTAAAAAATTAGAAAATGTCCTAAAAAATGGTTACTTCGGTGAAAACCTGGCAAATAGGCATCTTGGTGACAACAAAAAAATGAAAAGAAGTAAAAAAAAAATAAAAATTCAAAGAATAAAAATAGTAAAAAAAAAATTCGTCCTCTAGTGAAAACCACTTCAGTGGCACTTTGGACAAGTACCTTGGTGAAAACCTAGCAAATAGGTGCCTTGTGTAAATAAGCACTTTCCATCCACCAGGATATTTATGGCTTCTTCTGCATCATCCATCCATTACATTTCCATCCTCCATCGCATTCAGATGTCCATCCATTCACTCATCCACCTGCATCTGCATCATAACTTGGTCCTATGTTCATATCATGATCCCTCCTAATACTACTCAGTCCATCCTTAAGGTCTGCTTGTCCTGCCTTTATCAGATTAGTCTATTGCACCACGTTGGGGGCATGTTCTCATCAGATCAGATTTGTGTATATCCTTAAAGTCCTAAAATCCAAAAATCCAAAAACATTAAAACATCAGAAAATCCAAAAACATCAAAACATTAGAAAATCCAAAAACATCAAAAAAGCACAAAATCCAAAAACATCAAAACATATCAAAATCCTAAAAACAGGTCAAAAAGTCATTCAAAAAGTCAAAACAAAGTCGTCTTGTCAAACTATGGGTCTCTGAGCCTTGAACGTAGGCAAGGTTGATCTTTGATCATCCCCCGAGACACTTAGGTCAATCCCTTAGGAGTCTGTCATAATAAATTGACATTTCATCATGTATATCTTCATCTGTAAATCAATCAAGTCATCAGTCAAACTACGTGGTCTCTATGTGTATAACGTAGGCAAGGCTAATCTGTTGATCAACCCTCGAGGCCCCTAGGATAGGTCTTTAGGTTAGTCTCTTGGTCAAAATTTTAGAAAACCCCAAAACATTCGATTTTTTTTTTCAAAAATCAAAACATTTGAAAATATCAAAAATACCAAAAACAACCTCAAAACATTGCAAAAATGTCAAAAACATCCAAAAAATTAAAAAAAATCCATCCATCTCATCTTGCTTGCACTTGCAATAAACATCACTCATAATAAACAATCATCATCCTCAACCTTTGGTGAGGCAATTAGAAACAAGTCTAGTAGGTCAAAAGTGGAAACTCAAAATGTCAAGTCTCAAGTCTTGGTCAGTATGTAAGCAAAGTGATCAACTCTTGGTGTCGATAACCTATCATCCATTTGGTCCCATATCAATCATTTGAAAGAATGAACACTTAGGATAAATGAAATGGCGTGCCATCATCCACTAACATGTCCTAGGATGCATCCTAATAGTTTTGGTTCCTATCCTTGAAAACACTTCCCCTTTGGTTAGTGGTATTGAAGAACATCGGTTTGCTTGTTTACTTTATCTGTATCTTTTTGACTTATCTTATTGTGCTCATTCGAAGGACTTCTCAATGACATCTGAACAAAGGATTTAGAGAAATAGGAATGGGGCAACGATCATTATCTTTTGTCTACTATGCTTGTTGGACGTTCTTGTAATATAACTTGGTGAATACTTGCTTTGTTAGAAATGTATGGAGGATGTTTTGGGCAACTTGTTGACTATTGCATTGATAAGTTATACCTTTCTATGTTTTGGTCTGCTATGTTTCAAACTTCTAAAGTACATCCTAGCAAGGTTTCCGTATGTCAGGTGTGAACAAAAATGCTCCTATCTGTTTGTCAAGTCAAAGTCCATCACACTAGGTACAACACCATCCTGGTTCTCTATACCTTGATGCATTGTACCACGTGTGTTAACAAACATAAGGAAATTGGCCCTTTGAAAATCCTAATTCCTCAGCAAGAAATCATCATCATTTTGCATATTCATCATCTCATGACTTGTTGAAATGTCTTTTCTTTTTTATCCCTTCTTGCTCATCATGCTAACAATGTACTGTGATAGTTAGTTATCATCATCATCGATCCTGCATACACAAATCATCAACATATTTCATAAACACATCACATAGGAAACACATGCATTGCATCTCTATATAAAGGTGTTATTACAAGCATTTTTATATAAATAAGCACGTTCATGTTTCATCACATTGCATCTATTTTTTCCATCCATTGCATTCATCACATAAACCATCGCATAACATTCATTTGCATGGAACATTTCATAAACCATTACCATATACTGCATAATCAAACATATTATTAATTCATCACATTATAAGCATACAAACTCATGTCATAAGGAATCATTTCCCACATTATGTTCATTTTTGCATAAAACATCATCATACCACTTTGCATTAACATATCATTTCATATATCATGTCACATCACAATAAAGGCATCACATACCTTTCACATTATCATTAGACATGTTTAGGATAATATGTATTTGTTATTCTTAGCATCGTAAAAATATTTCATTTGCATCAATAATACATATTAAATAAAACACGATCATTGCATCCACATTACATCATGCATAATCATAAAGGCATACATAACATCCATTAAATCATCCATACCATATAGAACACCCCATAATTAACCATAATTTTTCACATTTCATTTTGCATAAAATCATTCCATACCATTTATTCAAAATAACATCACATTAAGAACATACATCCATCCATAATCATTTCATATAAGCATGATTCACATCATTTCGCGTATACACCATAGATCATTTCCATATGATTTTGCATATTGCATATTACATATCATATCATTTTACATCAACATAAACAAATCATCATATAGAGTGCAACATCATTATGCATCATACAAATACATCTGCATATCATAAGTCAACAACATAATATAGATTTGTTAGTCATAATCATTACATAATGCATATATCATCAAAAATAAATGCATCCATAAATACACCATATAACACCATAACATCATTGCACAACATATAGAAGTAGAATCATCAATAAATACATAAATAAATGATACACATCACATCACATCAAAATCATCCTCTCATATATACATATCATCATTGAATAACTGTCATAGTACAAAATAATCAGATCACTATACATGTATGTCAATCAGTACAAAAAATCCTATTGGGCTATCAAAAGGAGCCCATATGACACAAAAAATGATATCATCTCAATCAAGAGGAGGCCTAACCCTCCTGTTTGCTACCCTCACCTCTATCACCATGGCCCTCTGTTGGTCTGTGGCTAGTCCGCTGTGAGTAATCCAGGGCCCGTGCTGCTCTAAGTATGGCCTGGTGATAATGCATATGGTAATAATCAGCCTCTCAGACAACCTCCCTGTAGGAACAAAGTGATACTATACTCTGATAGGAGGAGGCTGCCATGCTCTCCAACTACTGTCTCCGGCCCATCTCTATGGCTACTTGAAGATCTGTGGCCTGCCTCTGTAAAATGGCTTGATTCCTCTTGGCCCTGGCCTGATCCCTCTCGGTCCTGGCTTGATCTCTCTCCCCTATCAAAGTTTGCACCTGGGGCTGTAGTTGTGCAATCAATGCATCTCAGGGATCCACCTACCCTACTGGCTGTATTGGTGGAGGTTACACTTGGGGTTGCAAGTGAGGCTGATCCTCACCCTCAGCTCGTCGTGGTAGATCCTCCTGGACTTGTTGCTAGCCTGCAACCTGCTCCTGATCCAACATTGGAACGTCAGCCTGAGGCAGCTGAACTAGCTAGACTGGGGCTCTACCCTATTGATCCTACTGGTCCCCATCTCTCTGTCCTCTTCCTCCCCCTTTGCCCCTCGCTCGTCATCAAGAAGCAACTGCTCTTAGAACTGTCAAATGTAGGGGAGGCTGGAACCAATCCCTATATGCCTATGTGACACCTAGATCTGTAGGCCCCTGATCGTAAACCCATGGCTGGACCACCAACTGTCTAAAGTTTTCAACAACCTCTGAAGCAAGAATGTATCGCTCCCATAATGTCTATGAGGTGGTGCAGGAAAATATGGCCATGTAATCATTGTCAGGCCGATCATGTGGCTCACCAAACTGACGTTGCACGCACCCTGGAAAGTACCTCTCCGCCATGGTGTGCTCCCGCCCCTGCATGAAATGGTCCTAGCAGGTAAACAAAATTTGCTTTGCATCCTCAGCCCATCCAAGCCAACCAAGGTATGGTCACCAGGTAAACACTGTCATCTCATCTAGGACCCTCCTCTAGTAGGGAATCTCGTGCTCGCTAGTGTTTGTAAAGGACACACCACCTTTGTAGTGCCATACGAGGGGATCATTAGGCCCCATCGGTACTAGAATGACGTGTGGACAAAGAATGACGATGTGCTCCCACACCCATATGTGCAAGAGTGTAACAGCCACCCCCAGTGATCTTCCATCATGATACACATACTCATGGAGATCCCTATAAAGAGAGGCCAGAAGAACAAGCTCCCAAGCATAATAGACTAGTCTGTCATGAACCAGCCGCTCCCAACAAAGTCCCCAGCCGGGACTAAAATATCGGCCCCATTGGTCTAGGGCAATGAGACCATAAATTATCACCGCAACCACTGGATGAAATGATGATGTCAGTGTCTTGTGCCACTCTAGCTCTATCTGGCCCTCACAAATCACAAGATCATCTGTATCAAGAACTAATTAACAAGCATCCCACCCTACATCCATATAAAAAATGACGCACCAACCATGAATTGACAATCTCAGTATGTGCCACATGTCCTCTAAGGTGACAGTGGCCTCACCGGTAGGAAGGTGGAAGGATGAGGTTTCGCTGTGCCATCTCTCGGCAAGCGCGAACATCATCCCAAGATGGGTACGTATGGGCATTGCGTATGCAATGTCACAACCCCATGACCCGTAATCACTCCTGGTCCCTATCACTAAGGTCATGCAAGTAACCAAAGATCTCCCAAAATCTGTGCTCTTGGGAATACAACTCCCTTGCCAAATCCTGCATCAAGGAAGGTCACTAGGTCAATTTTTTTGAAAAAATCCATTCCAAGCAACTAGGAAATCATCCTAGCATCACTACCCATGAAGGTGTCACAGTTTGAAAATTCCAAACAGCGACGCTGGAGGGTTAAACTCCAAAAGAGCATTGCCACAATGCACTTTTCTTCAAAGCGGTGCAGTTTGCGAAGATTCCTATTTAAAATGGCACCGCCATGTCACACTTTGAAGATGACCCTGTTGGCCAAGGTATAAGCGTTAGAGTCTAAAGCTTGAAGCCAAACTCCAAACTCCACCGCCACGGTGCGATTTGTTGATAGCGGCCTAGTTTGGCTACCGAGCAATGCAATTTTTTTTTTAAGCGACACTATATAGCGCCACTACAAAAGAACTAATTTTAAATGCATTAAACAAACATGAAAAATAAGTAGTAAAGCTCAAGTAAGGGTCATTTACCGGTGCCCCAATATCAGGTGGCCACTGGTATGCCCAAACTCGCTCAGAAATGTGCATTAGGAGCTGTCACTACGCCATATTGTTAGGAGGTCAGAGCTTGAATCATTGAATTGCTAAAAGGCTAGGTGTGAAAGTGACTTGAAAGTGACCCCCGTGGCCATTTTAACCTTGAAAATTAGGGTTTTTTGACCCTGTTTGGCTATCCTACTAAGGTTTTGAACCCTTTAACCCATTTTTGTTCAGTTGAGGCCTATTTTACATCATTTTATTGTGTTTAGACATGTTTTTGGCCTCTTGGGGCCTTTCTAGACTTGTTAGACATCTTACCCTTTTTTTTGCGAGATTCCTCAAAAATTGGAATTTTTGTCCAATCTCTCGAGGGGGAAATATATTGACATGTTTTCTCTCACCTAGAAATAGTGGGGCAAGATTTTGAAAATGATTTTTTTTGGCTTTGACCAAGACCATTTATTCTTTGTACCAACACAACGAGTGCATTGCTTCAAAGGGGGGCAAAATGTAGACAAGTAAAATGTACTGATTGACATTGTGCATCTGATCCTAACCACTAACATCATTTCGTCCTGAATCATCCTTCAGTATAACCATTTAATCAAATACTTTTATTCGATTAAATTCATCAATATTCCTCTCTTAATTAAATAAATCAGTTATCTAATTAAGTCACCTTTTCTCGATAATTAAATTGACCATTTTGATCTAATTATCCTATTTAATTAAATAATTAATTTTATTTGATTAAATCTCTAAAGTCTATCTATTAAATTAAATAAATTAAAACCTTGTTTAAGTTTAATCTAACATCATCTATGTTAATTAAATAAATCATGAATCTTTATTTAATTAATCTCTTATCACATTCCTCTCATATTTGATTTAAATAAATCCACAAATTTAAGTCAAATAGGTCACATCATTTAATCCCTTCATTAAATTAATTAACTTTGATTAATTTAATCTCATATCATGTCCCATCCTCTAGCTTTTCCCACTTGCACATGAAAATAGACTTATTTGATTTATTAAATCTCTATTTTCCTCAACAAAGCATCTTTTGAGGAATATTCCCCCAAATTTGAATTCAAATTCCAAGTGGGATAAGCCCTTCCAACAAGGCATTAACTCCATCTTACATGTCCTTTGCCTTGAGCCAAGTGGCATTCAATGCATTCTTTCTTCCCTCTTGCATGTCATTTGAACAAAATTCAAAATTCAAATATATACATTTATCAGCACAATCATCAAAACTTGCACATCCTCCATCCACTCACAAGATGACAAGTGGCACTTTTCCATTGGCTAATTCTTAGTCCCACATTGCTCTATTTTGGGCATGCTTTCAACTTGTCAATTTATAAATAAGAGGCTAATCTCTTCATTTTATCATCCACAATTTGAGTAAACTTACTATGCTCAAATCATTAGCAAATTTTATCCATCACCATTGAGTTCATAGCTAGGTTATGAAGATTTTTCTTTTGGAGCACTCATCAAGCATCAACAAAGTGGATCAATTATCATCACACATCAATCTTGCATCATAGGAATTGGGAAAGGGCCAAATTTTCACATCAAATTGGCACCAATTCCCCCATGGGATCATGAGTTTGCTAGTTTAATTAGGATTCAATCTCTTTTATTGTCATTTCATTGTATTCTTCATTTCTTTTCCTAATTTGAACTTTGAAAATGGATTCCATGGGGAATCCTTGTTCTTGCTTGCATTTCACCATCTAATGAGTTTGTTTATGTTGTTTTGCAGGTATTAGGATTGGGGTTCGACAATTAGGATATATCATGTTCTCATCCCATGGATAAATGGTAGATGGTATGAAGGAGGCCAAAGGACCAATGTCTAATGGCTATATGCAAGCAAGGCGTTGGAGGATTTAATGAGCACATCCCAAGACCGATGGTCAAGGCAATAAGAAATAACTTGATACCTCGCTAATAAGCTATGAGAAGCTCTAGAAGGCACAAATTCTTCCACCTAACCCTTTGTAATGCCATTAATGCTTACAATTAACATATTCGATTTAAGGGAGAGGTAAATGAATTAAATGCATTTTGGCATGGATCTAATAGGAAAAATGGAGCTCATTATGTTAGTTATTATTTGCATAATTATTTTGATAGAAAAACATCTCCATCACATTTTATAATGGACTTTTTAGGATTTTTCCTTGTCCTAGCACATGATTTATGGTAAATTTATGTTGAAATTATTAAAATCTATGATACAAAGAAATTCTTGTGTTGACCTATAGTTGCAGAGATTACAAGTTTTCATGATTGCAACTTAGATATGTATATTATCCCTTGAGTTTGACCTATTATGGGTATATATGCTTTCATTTTCATTTCACAAGTATTGGAAAACTAGAGAAGAAGAAAAATGATGAGCAATTATAGGAACAAAAGAACAAAGATAGTCATGGGAAGCCTTAGGATTTCAATTTCTAGTTCTAGGTAAAGGTATTTTGATATTATAATGATTTGGGTTTGTCCCAAATTTTTAATAAACACATAAAATTTGTAGATTGAATTATTAAAGGTATAATAAACCTTAGTTGACTGTATCCTTGTGTATGGTATATGCTTTTGGAAGTTTCTTATCAAGTTGATCAACTAGAAGACTGTAAAATCCTTGTAAAGCCTTTGTAAGGTATCTTTCGAACATAATAAAGGAAATATATGGGTATTCTCAAGGATTATTAATTAGAATTAATGTTCTACAACCATTTATTTTTTTCTTATATTGCTTGTGCATTTTGAAAGATATAGTATTTTGTGGTGGCTAAATTAAGGTATCACCTTAGTTTTAGTTATTACGTCTTTTGAATGAACTCATAGAATTTTTTCCAAGATAGATAAAGATGTCAATCTATTATTGGCTTCATCTCTCCATTTCTCATCACCCCACACCTAAATAAAACACTTAAATTCACTTTATTTTTAATTGTGGTAAAGTTATTTTATAACATTTAGGCATTAGAGATACACAAATTATAAGGGGATATATATTTTTCATTATATCTGTAATGACGGAAAAAGGTCCCCTCAACTTGGCCTTGATTTAGTGTTGTAATATGCCTAACATATTCACATTAGGTCTTGGGCCCTTGTGAACTAATTTAGATTTAAATGGTACCTTGCTAAAGTGTTGTGAAGTGTTGTAACCCACTTTCACACATTTCTAAGGTTTTATTGATTAGTTGGGCTTAAT